>VWYP01015202.1:0-43726 GCA_013400435.1 Pycnonotus jocosus | reverse complement strand
CCAGTGCTTGTTTGTACAGACAAGTCTGTCTTTTCTCTCAATGTGCTTTAAGTGATGTTGGATACAGAATGAATTTTATCCAACAGGGATTTGTAGAAATATGGAATCCAAATCTCCCTCTGCCCCTGCTACAGCTGGGCACATTTCCAGCAGCACAGAGATTTCTTGGAAAGTCCTGATTGAAGAGGTGACTTTAGCTGATAATTCCTAAGAACAAGCACAACCTGAACATATTGGATGATAGACTAGCCCAGGAAAGCCCAGTCTGCTGTGCCTTCTGCCACCCCCTCAGAATGCTCCAAAGGTGAAATGTAATCAAATCCTTTTGAGAAATGTATGATGTATAAAATTTGTGTATCTGATACATCCAGTATATTTTTATTTCAGCTAAGGGCGATGTGGCAAAACCCCGGTCTCAGGGCTTGCAACATCCCCTTCCATAGTAGAATTCTAAGAAAAGGTCAGAATTTGCAACAGAAAGGACCCGGCCAGGAAGGATATGGCTCCTCAGCTTGGGAGGAGAACTGCAATTCTCAAAAGATCAGTGCCTGATATCAATCTGGGAGGACAGTGAGAGGACCTGATGAAATCATCACCAGGTGCCCAGTTCCAGAAATCCAATCAGAGAAACTGAATCCTTCCTGGAAATCCCTTCAAAACCAAATCAACTAAAGAAAAAGTACACACACATGTATCTTGGACATGGACTCACAATGGATTTGGTTTCCAGGCAGAAAAGCTCCATAAAAACCCCCAATTTCGACCACTGTGCTGTGGAGGTTGTGGGATGGCACTTTTGTTGTTGCTCCCCTCCTTCCATCCAACTCAATCAAAGTTGTTTTCCTTTACTGTGGCTTCTTTAAAATTGTTTTTGGGATTGTGAAAGAAACTGCTTAATATTAACTTTGATTCTGATTCATTTATAACACTTTCAGAGAGAGTTTAGACACCAACCCAAGGGAGGGCTCAGCCCCTCAGAGTGTTGCAGCTGAAAGCTGATGAATTGCTGTGACACCAAATTCATGGTCACTTGGCCTGCTGGATGGATCCTTGGTGTTTGATGTCAGCAGAAAGAGTCAGACTGAGGAAAGGAAAAGCTCACTGATAGTTTCTTGGTTTATTTATTAATAACAGTGCCATTGGATGAGATACTCATCCCTGAGCCACATTCAGATGCACTCATGCACTATTTTACATAATTTTACACACACCAACTACAGAACTTGAGCCACAGAGCTGATGAAATGTGATTTAGCACAAGCAATTCTGGCAAAAGTAATTAAGAATAAGGAGAATAGCTGTCATCCCAGCTTGGTTGTAAATAATATCCTGATACACCTGGGGAAAGGACCAGGATGAGAATTTATCAGAATTACAATTCTACGCGGTTTAACGCTTAATTAATGCTCACAACTCATTTTTCTTCAAGACAAACAGAGGAAGCAGCAGGGAGAGGAAGCAAAAATAAGGAGAGGAAGAAATTCTACTGTATCTTCCCAAAGTAGGAGGAAGAAAGATCACAAAAAGCCCTGACATAAAGAAGGAACCTGCTTTGGAGAAGGCACAATGCAGAAACTTACACCAATAATTTACACCAATAATTTACACCTAAACATAGCTAATCAATCCAATCTTATAAGAGAAAAACCCTTCTCCATATGTCACTTTTCAGTATATACTGCTGAAATATTTGCAAGACGTTTAAACGTGGCATTGCCTTCCTTCAAAAAGACTCCTCAGATCACTAAAGGCAAGGCAAGGACAGAAATGCTAAATTTATGGTGCTGGCTGGAAAGACTTTTGAACAACTCTGACAGATCAGTAATAAATTACCATTATCTGGCTGCACATTCCCACCTACTGTCTCATGTAATGTGGAAGGAATGAAAAAGAATCCAGGCAAAAAGGAGCAGCACATAAAAACAGCTCCCTGGAGTCCCCAGAGAGGAAAAACCAAATGCCTCAAGAGTTGTTTTGCATGAGCAGCAGCAGCCACGTTAAATGCAGCATCACATCACCCTGATGGACGCTGTAAATCTCCAAAATATCATCCTGAGAGGGGCCCTGGATCCCCAGCAAAGCCAACATTTCCCTCTGTGTGTCAGGGAGCAGCCAGGGTCAGTGACCCCACAGAGCCAGGAGCAAGAGGAAAAGGGTCAGAGATGGGGCTGGAAATGAGGACACAGCACAGGCACTGAGGGCTTCCAGAGCCTGGACAGGAGATAAACCATGGGCACACAGGTGGTCACCAGCTCCCAGGAGGACACCAAGTGTCCATGAGGCACCAAGGAGGCAGGGACAGGGGAAAAGGTGAGAAAGACAAAAAAAAAAAAAAAATCTCTTTGTGTTTTCCAACCAGCTCAAGAAAATTCACTTTGCATCAATCTACACCACTTTTCTCAGCATGGAATCTGTTTCTTTCAGCTATTTCCTCTTTTGAATGCAAAAAAAATAACAAAACCCAAAAAACCAAAAACCCAAACCAAAAAAACACCCTAACAGTGATTTAAAGGATTTCTTTTGAGTCAATATTTCAAATTTCAATGCAGAAAATACAGAAAACGCTGTTTAGAAAACAAAAGTAATCAGATCAGGGGGAAAACATCACTTGTCAGCATTTTTCTCTTTTCAAAGGTCTTTCCCAACCTACTCTGGCCCAAAGTACCTGTAAAGTTCAAAGTGCATTGGCAAAGAGCTTCAGCATCCCCTGAAAATCTTTTTCTTCTTTAATATTGGTTCCCTCACTTCAGCAGTGTCAAAGGCAGGTCCTTATTCCAGCTCAACCACTGCAAATGGAAATTTTGAACCCTCTCAAAGCCTTTTCCTCCTAAATCACTGATTAGAAGGGGAGACAGTGAAAAACAAGAACTGAAGAATTTATGACCAGCAAAAGGCATCAAATAAAAAGTTCTCTTGTTATCTGCAAAAGCGTTTATCGGCGAGATTATGAAAATGTCATTTGCACTGGAAGCCTCTCCATGCTGAAGCTGGGTCAACATCATCATTACAGCATTTTTCCCTTGCTTGGAGGACCCTGGAATGTGTTTCCAAGTGTCCTTGTCCCAGCCAAACACAAACCCTGAGCTGTTTTCCTTGCACAGGGTTTCCTGTAGCTCTTCCCTCCGTCCTTCCCGGGTTTGAAGGATGGGCTGTGTGGCAGAATGGCTGGGACAGGTTATTGCCAAACCTCTACACAAGCAGGCAAGAGCAGCATTCTAAAGTTCAGATTTTAACTTAATTTCCCTGGATTTATCTAAGCTCCCATCTCCCATGATTTATCCCACAATGCTTGTTTGAATTTTGCCTTCCAGCCCCAACTGTTGGAAGGATTTGAACCTTTCTGCTCTGATTTTAGGCATTAAAGCTCTAGGGAGTAGTCTTGAACATGGGAATCCTAAAATTTCAGAACCTAAAAGGAAAAAAAAAATAAAATTGAGTGATTAAGGCAGTCTTGTGATTAAGTTGTTTTAATGCTTGGGCAAAGCAACACTGACTCACTGTAGCCATGTCAAATCTCCCCAAACACCCCAGACAAGCCTGGCCAAGATTTGTGCTTAAAAGTTCCAGCTGTTGACGAGGTATTTGTGTGGGGGAAGGATGTGGCAATAATTGCGTTGCTTCTAATTGAAAAACGAGTGAAAGGATTTTCCTACAAACTCCCCAAAACGAGTGAGCAAAACCAACTGCGGGCAGGGAAAGAACCCAAGAACAATCCACAACAAAAATAAAGTTTGTGAGTGGAATCTTTCTGCACCTTCAGCTGTGGCTGGAGCTCCCTGGGGTGTTCCAGGGGTGGCAATAGGAAATTGGGGGTGTTTTCATCACAAAGCTGCCTCAGTGTGAAATTCACTGTTCTGGCTTTGTGGATTGGTGATATTTGGCAGGATTTGCAGTGCCAAGACCCAGGGTAAAACACCAGTGACAGATCTTTAAAAGATGAAGCCTAAAATGGTTCCTGTCTCATCTGATTCCACCTCATCTGTCCCTGCTCCTAAATCCCAGCAGTCTACAGCAGTGTCTTGGTACTCTGGGGAGGATCAGGAGGAGAGGCTGTAAAAATGGATTGTCCCAATGTATTTCCATCGTCCAAATTCCATGGTTTGTTCTCTTCCAGGCCAGAATAAGGTTTTAGCTCAGTCCTTCCCCATACATAAAGATAAGCACAGTCACTTTAATCATTAAGAAATTGTTTCATCTGCACAATATTTAAGTTCTCCAAAACACGTTCATTGGTATTTTTGCAAAACTCAGAGCTATCTTTGGAATTTTTTATAGCTTTGCTCATTTGTGCCTTTGCATGCTCACTTGGTTTACACTTGCACAAGCTGTGCATCCTTCTTCAGCCCAAAATAGGTTCTCTGCAAATGCTGGAGGCCTGAGCTGCAGAATTTTGGGGCACAGGATGGGATTAAGCTCAGTTTGTTGTCTAGAGGTCAGGTATTGAGCCCAAGGGCAATGTCTGGTTTGTGTTCCTGCCAGTGAAGAACCAAGTCCATTAAAAGAATGAACAGCTACACTGAACTCACACTCCAGCATTAAACAGGAGTGAATAAAAAGCAGTTTTCTGCTGCACATTACCCAGCACTAAGAAATTATGTCACAGCGGTTTAATTTCCAAATGTAAAGATAAATATAAACCCCTCTTCAGGGATCCCTTTGATCCCACAGGGATCCAGAGTCCACCCCATTGCTGGATGTGCATTTTAAGGGTTTAAGAGTCCCAGTGTGCAAATAAAGCAGTTTGGCTTCAGACTTGCAGGCAGAAATCCCACAGCATGTATACAGCAACAGCTTTTTGGCTGGAATTTCTCTGAAGGGTCCCACTTTTGGTTTAATTACCTTCTGTGTAAATCATAAGGAAAGCTATTTTTAAAATGGAGAGTTCTCCTAATGTAGAACGTGTTCGAGGGAGCTGCAGTTTGCAGAGAAGGAGCATCCAGCAGGCAGAGCAGAGTGAGGAAAAGAAAATCTGAGCAATAACAGAGACCTCTGTGCAATCAAAACTCACTCTGGGTCCTGCTGGCTGCACAAAAGACCCAAAATGTAATGCTTCAGAGCTCCCTAAGGAAATGTAAAATATGATGAAGTCTGTGATTTCTGGGTGTGCTTTACTTGCCTGTAAGAGGGAAACAGAGAGAGTGCTCTGATTGTTGGATTGTGGAAATTGAAAGGCAAAAACCAGGAGTAGAGTGGGAGAAAGTACAGCAAGGCTTGGTCTCCTTAGAGCTTCCACCTCAGCACTCACATAAAATCACAAAACCACAGGATCATCCAGGTTAGAAAAGTTCTCTTTATTACTGTCAGTGCTCAGCATCCCATCTTTAACAATTTAATATTTCTAATGTAGTTATAAATATGCATAGAAATAACACATAAGTGGCTTCATTTTCTGCTGCCTGGTACCATTTACTTTTTCCTACACAATAGAAAATGCAAATGCATGTGAGACTTTACCACATCACTGTGTGAGTGTCCAAGATCCAATCTGAGAGTTGAAATGCAAATAGATCTAATTGTTCCTCACATAAAACAATTGTGTGTTCACTGTCTTTAACAGGGTGCCCAGAGAAGCTGTGGCTGCCCCTGGATCCCTGGAAGTGTCCAAGGTGAGGCTGGACAAGGTTTGGAGCCCTCTGGGATAGTGGAAGGTGCCCCTGCCCATGGCAGGGGATGGAATAAGATGAGCTTTAAATCCCCTTCAAACCCAAACCATTCCATGAACACGAAATATAAATCCCTCATATACGGGTCAGAAAATCCTGAAATGCAACATCTCACTTTGAGAAGCTGGGGGGATAAAACCCCCCAAACCTGGTGCTAAACTAAACTGTCCTTAGGCAAACAGAGGCCCGGGGAGGAAATGCAAAGCCCTGAGAGTGCCCCAGCCCTGGCTGGAGGCTGTGAACAGGGAGAACTGGCACGGAGATGTGCAGGAGAAAATCCTGGGGAGGGCTGCAGTGCTCAGGGTGCAGGCACAGGGAAGGGATTAAACAAAGGGGACTCAGTGAGTCAGTTTGAAGGCAAGCTCTGCTCTGGCTCACAAAAAGAACTAAAGGTGCAGTTTAGTCAATATATCAGTGTTTTGGGAACAGCAAATGGAAACTCGGGAATGAGGGGTGCAGAGGGAGCTCAGGGGACTCAGGCTGGAGGGGAGGGAGGTGTTCAGGTGAGTTCAGGTGAGTGGCTGCAGCAGCAGAGCCTGCACAGCTCTTTGCACTGATCCTCCCTCCAGGAAAGGCTCCTGCAGGAGTGTGGGTGTACACGGAGCTCCACCGAACACTCACAGTCGTGGTAAAAACTGTTACCTGAAAAACCCAACTAAAAGTGGTTTAAAGCCTGAATGTGATATCTCTGTGAATGTCTCTAGCGGAAGAAAAGTTGAATTTGATGTGAAAAGTGTATTTTTTCTGTCCCTCCTCCTTCTCTTTCCTGGTGCAAGCTCAGTGTGATTGATTTGATGTTAAAGGTTGTGGCTCTGATTTTTATATGTCTCAGACTTGCTCTTGATATTAAAGCAAAAAGCCTTCGGATGTTTTGGAACTCTGAGCTCTGTTCCCAAGCTCTTTCATGTAAATAAGTAATGTTTACATTCTTTAGTTCTGATAGAATATTGGAGTGATTGGGATGAACACCAATCCAAGGGATGGGATGTTCTGCTTTGGCCAATAATTGGCCACCTTTGTACAGTGGATATAAATGGAGTCAGAAAATTAGAATAAAGAGATTTTTGCATGCTGACCTCGGACCTGTCTGCCTGGTCCTTTCCAAACCCCAAAAACAAGTGCTGTACCCCTAAAAGAGGTGCCACAAATGGTGACCCCTAAATGTGTGAAGAACACTGACAAAAGGTAGCAGGGCTTGCTCTCCACTCCTTGTCGGTGGAGCAGCAGAGCCATGGGGTCATGCCATCCAATCTGAGCAATTCCCCTCATGTAAAGGGTGAGTCCCTGTTTGGAAATGATGCCCACAATTTCCTTACCCCTAAACAAGGTTTCCTTTTCCATTGCCTCATCTTTTTCTCCTTAGAGGAAGAATGTTTTATTTTCAGAAGGGAAACAAATAGGAAATCGTGAGGTTAAACCCATTCTGTGGTCAGTGGCCTCCATATTTTGTTTCTTCTCTGAAACCTGCTGGTATTTTTTTTGTTGTATATAGTGGAGTTTGACCTTGCAGGTTTTCTACATTTCTTAAATCTCATAAAGCTGAATAAAACCCAGATGATCACCTCGCTTGCCTTATGCTTGTTCCATGTTTATTTATTTCTGTTTGCATCTCCTTTCTTTGTCACTCTCATCCACCTTGTTTATAAATCCTGATGCTAATTTGTGGTTTCTTTTTTGCCTCTCCACACCCACTCCCCCCATTACAGCAAAGAAAACTAGTGAAAGCTGGTTTTATGTTCCAGGAANCTGTATATAGTGGAGTTTGACCTTGCAGGTTTTCTACATTTCTTAAATCTCATAAAAATGAATAAAAACCAGATGATCACCTCGTTTGCCTTATGCTTGTTCCATGTTTATTTATTTCTGTTTGCATCTCCTTTCTTTGTCACTCTCATCCACCTTGTTTATAAATCCTGATGCTAATTTGTGGTTTCTTTTTTGCCTCTCCACACCCACTCCCCCCATTACAGCTTACAGCACTAGTGAAAGCTGGTCTTATGTTCCACTTTTTTAAGGATGGAGAATTAGGAAAGATGAATTGCACAGTTAAAGCAGCAAAAGAGGAGAGGAAGGGAAGCGATGATGGGACAGATTTTGTTCCAAATGTAAGAGGGTGACTTAGCCAGACCTATCTACTGTCGACTTTAAAGAATTTAAACTCACAGAGCTGGACTCTGGTTAAAGAAGCTTTGACTCACTGCTAAAAATGAGCAAACATTCAGATAAGATAAGAACCCTGAGCTTTTCCTTCGTGCTCCTGAGGAATGATGTTGTACCAGAGCTGAGAGGTGCTGTGAGCAAACATCCTCCTGATGGCACCGTTCTGTTCTGAACTTTTATTTGTCCCATTGCTCCTTGGCCTCAGATCTCCCATCTCCTGGGCTCCTTCCTTCCTGCTGGGCACGACCTCAGGGATGCACTTGAGAGAGGATGGAGAGCAGTTGGAGGAGCCCTGGAAAAGGAAAACAAGAATGATCAAAGGTTTGAAAACAACCCTGACCTTTGGTGTATGAATGGGCTTTATGAAACGTGGAGAGGAGCAGTGAGAGACACATAATGTTCTTAAAATACTTAAAAGTTAGAGGCAAAATGTGGAAATGTTCCCCATGTGCACGTAAATAAGAAAAGTAGTGAAAGTTTTGAATCACAGCAGAGGAAATGTTGTTACAGAATGTTCTGAGGAGACTGAGGCAGAGCTGCCATGGGGTGGGTGACATTGCTGTCACTGCAGAGCTTTAAGAACAGAAGACTCCAACACCCTTTGGAAATGAGGTTAATTAACTCCAGCACCAAATCTCGAGGGGAGAGAATTTGACCCTTTCAAATCAGTGGGATATTATGAAGAACATCCTCGTGTGGTTTTCCTTTTCAGTCTCCCCGTGCTGAGCAGAAGAATTTACTATAATAAAAACATTTGAATGGCAAAAATCCCTTTAAAATATTGTCATATATCATCCCAAGTTTCACAGAGATGTTGTTCTGTGTGTTCTCCAGCTTTTGGTGAAAATTATGTTTCTTTTTTTTTTTTTCTTTTTTCCCTGAATAGATGTTGGGTTTATACCCCAGTGAGAAGCAAATGAGTATTTTCTTTCCAGTTCTCGTCATGCTAAGAAAGGGACTGGAATCTAAACAAGTTCTGTGTGTTTTTTCATGCTGATGCACAAAAAAATCAGTGTTTGAGGAGACATGAAGCAGAGCTTTTTCTGTTGTTTTTCTGATGTGTTGGTCATCTCCACTCAGCAAACCCAGCCTTGGACCTAAGGGGGTTTGGGTTACAGATGCTGCTCCAAAGGTCGAGGTCATGATCTTGCAGGATGAGCTACAAACACAGTTCCACCAAATATCCCATGGCTTGGGATGAGAGGCCTTTGGGTCTTGCCTCCAACCATGATAGAAGGGCTGCTGCAATTCCTGTAAAGATGATTTTGCTTTTAATTCTGCTGGTGACATGTGGTGCCTTTTCGGGGCTACCTGAAAACAGAGGCCAGACAAAATTAAGGGAATAAAAAGCAGTTTATTTCTATTTATTGAAGGGCTTTCAGGTAGATTTTGGGTAGACAAGACCCTCCAGGGGCTACACCCAAAAATGGTCACAGGTTTTCACACTTTGATAAGTTTGGTCCATTTGCATATTGGGAGTTAATCTCCCAATTACAGCTTCAGCTAATGAAGTCATTTACCCCAAGTTTGCTGCCCCCAACTCACTTTTGTTCCCATCTCTCAGGGCCTGAGGCAGTGAGGGGTCCTTGATCCCCAGGCCTGGAGAGGAATTGCTGTGTCTGCCCCAAATGGGGAAGCAGCAGCTCCCGCTGTGTGTGGAGTTTGGAGTTACACACTAAAGAACTGCAGGGTTACAAATATGTGAAAAGTATAAAATCTGAAATCCTGAGGAATCACATGGAATAGCTTCAGTGTGAGGAGCTGGGAAGAGCACAGTGCTGGGTGAACACAGCCAGTGACTGATGGGATGCTGCTGGAGGAACCAGGGAAAAGCTCTGGAAAGGTCTCTCAGGTCATGTCCAGTCTCTATCAGGCCTCCATGTCACAATGGCATCCATAAATACATCAAGATTTTCAAATTCAGGCTGAGTTCCACTGCTGCTGTGAGATTGTTGCTTTAAAATCTCATTTCTAATGGTTAAACCCCCCCTTATCTCCCATTTATTGGTGTTGCCCAGCTTATGGCTGTGTATTAATGAAGGCTTTGAGCAAGACTCCAAAACTTCATTTAACAAAGATTAAGTTATTATGCTAACAGCCTTTTTTTTTTTTTTTTTTAAACTGGCTCTCTCCCCTCCTGACATTTATACTCATAAATGCCACTTCAAATATTATTGCCACCAATTTTCCATTGCCAAATGACACTCCATGCCAGAGAACTGGATTAATAGGACAACAACCCTCTTCCATCTAAAACACCTTTTTAACCCTCCCCAAAAATCTCTTTTTCCCTTTTCCTCATTTATTTTATCCATGTTTTCCTCATCTGTTTGTGGCCTGTCCCAGGCCATCCTTTCTGGGATATGAAGCATCCCTATCAAATTCCTCCAGCTCTGGCTTTGCCAGACCCAACTCCCCCTGGTTCTGAGTCATTTGTTTGCCCCCTTTCCTCAGCTCATCTCCAGGACTCCTCTGGGATGGAGAAATTCCTTTCCAATGTAAAATGAGCTCCTGCTCAGTAATATTTTTTTTTTAATTGGAAATTTTGCTAGAAGGGATGACTTTTTTCAAGGCATCTCCTACAAATTCTAGCAGGTCCTTCCAAGCTGTGTGTTTCATTAACTGGAATATTCCTTTGGCACCAAAGGTAGGATTTTGTGATGTTTGCTGCCAGCATCTTGAGAAATTCTGGATTTTTCAGTGTCATGGATTTACTTCTAGAGTCCTTTGCCACTGTTAAATCAAGCTGGAGTAGATTACTTTCCTGTAGGCCAGAGATTCAAATCTTATTTGTAATTCCCAGAATATCCTATGGATATCCTGTAGCCTCTCTATCCAAAGTGTTTAATTTTGCTGATTTTTTTTTTAATAAGAAATGTGGTTTTTTCTGCACTTTCCTAGTTTTTCTCCAAAGTATTCCCTCCAATATTTAATCTTTCACATTAAGGTGAGCAACGTGCTTCTGCTGTGAGCCTTTATTCCCAAAGGCTTCTCATTAACAAGGAGAAATTACAATTACACCAGAACCCTTCTCCGTGGCAGAACTTCTCTTTGGATTTTTGCCTGCCCTTTGCATTTTCAGAGGAAGAATCCAAAGTGCAGCTTGTCCTGCTGGAATGGCAGATGGAGCTGGGAGCCTTCTGCTCTGTTTTACTGCACCACATCGCAGGAGAAGCTTCTCCATCTCACATCTGGCCCCTCCTTGGGAAGCTACAACACAGAGAGAGAGTTCCTTGGGGAAGGAAATGTGGCAGAACAGCCTCTTCCCATGCCCTCACCCCAGTGCCATGGCAGAGAGGGAATATCCACCAGGATCAGGATCCTCAGAGGGTCAGCAGGAGCTGGTGGTGGAGTTCCAGATGTGTTTATGGTGCTGGAGGATTCCTGGCACCCAGCTGCTGGAGGTGGCCTCCAGCCAGGATCCATCCTGGTGTGGATCCATCCTGCATCCCAGCAGATCCTTGGGCCACTGCTGGCAAACAGTCTGTGGGCCAGGAAACCAGGATTTGGGGTTCAGGATATCCATGGATTCCCACCAGCTGTGGTCCTGGGGAGCCCCTGAACTGCCAGATGGAGATCCCATTCCAATTCCTGAGCAATCCCACTGCTCAGCCCGTGCTCTGAGATCCAAGGACACACTGTCCCCCTTGTCCTGGCTCTGGCCTGCCTGGCTTTGTGCAAATATTAACTTTGGCTTTCCCCTTGCCCAGCCTGGCTCCTCACAGGGTGAGGCACCGCTGGTGTGAATAATGGGACAAGAATTTCTTATGGTGGGGTTGGAAAATGCAGCTTTCCACGAGTTAGATCCGGAATTGGCAAGAGCCACTCAAGTTTTGGACTTGGCAGAAACCTCTCCTCCTTTGGGGCAGATGGAAGGGGGTCCAGGGGCACCAGAGAGTTGAATTTGAAATGATTTCCTTTAAAAATATGAGACACTTGTGCTGCTGAATGAGGTTCCCTTTGTGGGAGCTGCTCTGGAGCCCTGTGGGATTCAGGCAGTCCCAGAGATGTCTAAAGGACAGGTGGGAAGAGTTCCCTGCTAAAATGGAACTCTAAAATTTGTATGAGGATTTTATCCTGACAAAAGAGGACTCCCTTGGCCATATCACTTAAAAACTTTTCTGGTAAAATGGAAACATTGTTTGATTAATAAGAAAAAAAAACTCAAAAAAGCAAATCAATATTGTATTCAGAAATGCAGAACAAGTCTTGACATCTCATCCTAGATCTAATTGCAACCCTCTTTTTATAGACTGTTTAGAACTTACTGAAAATGAAATTAAAACAACTTTGATTTTGGCCCAAACATAAAGCTGAAATACAGAAATAGCACGAAAAGACATTTTTTCTTATAGTAATTTCTGACCACATGAAAATGAGGAAGTGCTACAAATCTTTCAAGAAAGCCTGACTTTATGAGATTTCCAGCATCACTTCCAGATTAAACAGATTTGGCTCAATGTTCAAGTCCAGGCTCATCTGAACCAGACACATTTGCTGAGATTTATGTCAGTTTGAGCTTCACCCCTTTCAGGAGTTCTAATTGCAGCTTTTTGAAAGCTCTGTTTAGGGGTTTATTTAGGGGAACTGCAAATGGATCAGCCTGAATCTCAAAAAACCTGGACTCAACCTCCATCAGCACACCTGGGATCACTGACCAGGTCAGTGAGAGCCTGACAGACTCTGGACACAGATCTGTGGAGAGGTGGCCCAGGCTGGATTTTAATCTTGACTCTCTTCAGTTTAGGGAAGAGGGAATTTGAGGAACGGGAGTGCTCTGTAAAGATCCCTTGCTGTTTTTGATTTCCAGCTGTCTTGTAACTTCCCCAGGCTCTTGAGGTATCCAGAGACTGTTGATTTTAATCACAGATAAGGAAAATCTGGGCGTGGTGCTCTGTGCCTCCTGAGCTGGTGTCAGTGATGATTCCAGAATAATAATTCCATTATTATATGGCTGCTCAGCCTGCTGGGATCATCCTACAGAGGTGCTGCACTGTTTTTGTCTGCACAGAGACAAAATTCCAAGTGCTCCAGAGGGCTCTGAGGTGGGGTGAGGTGTAGGGATGAGGCTGAGGGCACTCCAACCCTAACGAGTCCTCACCTCTCAGCTTCAATTCAGCTCCCAGTGGGATGGTGGATCCTGCCAGAGGGTCTGAAAGGCTGTGAGATGCTCCTTTATCAGTAGGACAATTTCAGGAGTTTCAGATTGTTCTCAAGAAAAAGCAGCTGAATTAAGACCAGCTGTTAGAAAGGAGAATTTTTTTCTTTTATTCGAATATCAGTGATATGCAGAATCCCGATGTTTCATCTAGGAAATCAAAATATTTATTCTTTTGATGTCTTTCCAGGGGGTTTTTTTGTTTGTTTTTGTTTTGTTTTTTGGTTTTGTTTTGTTTTTTTCTTCTGAGCCCTCTCCAGGTTCATTTGAATGAGAATGCACCGAGGTCACTCTATGGAAAGGCTGAATTTACCTGCCCTAGGCAGAGATCAGCAGCGTTTTCTTCTCAGAGCAGCTCTCTGGGCTGCAACAAACGAGAGGAAAACTATTTTCTTATGGCTGCTGAATTTTATCTGCTTCCTTTCATGCTGCTTTTTACAAGATTCAGATGAAGCTGGACAGGACATTTTGTTAATTTTGTAGGGAAAAAAAGATAAATGAACCTAAAGTCTCCAGCAATTTTAAACAGCAAATTAAATTGTCCTAATTCAGGAAAAAAGAGACTTTCACCATTGTGCCCACGTTTCTGAAAGCAATAATATGTACCAGACTGGCATTGTGGGGACATTGTTTATCATTAAAAACGAAATAAGGTTTATAAAGGAGATTCAGCGAAGAAGTTACCCATGGCAAAAATCTAAAATCAGTTTGGATATTTTTAGTATAATGAGATCCATGCTTCTTACAAAAGGCTCCTTGGGCTCCCAGTGGGGAGGATGTTTATAGTTCTGGACCTTCACGATTTTAACTTGATTATTTACAGGCAACCTCATCTGCCTACTTACATAAGAGCCCAGCATTTGTGTAATCACCAGTGAGAGATGAAAACTCACATGGTTTGGGGTTGGTTTCTGCCCAGTGGGTTCTGGTTTCGTGCTGGGTTGCCTCTCTCCTGTCCTCACCCTCGAGGAGAGGGAGTTGGATAATTCAAAGCAGTGTTTCATCTTGGGTTTTTTCACGCTTTACAACTTTGTTATGGCTTCCCAAACCTCCCAGACTGCCGGGGAAAGAGCTTCCAGGATGAGTTATCTGGACTAAATTCACACTTCTGCATTCTGCTGCTCTGCATTGATGGGTCAGCCAGGAGTTTGTGCAGGGAGCTGTTTGCCCTCGTGCAGGGACAGCTCCCCATGGATCAGTGTGCAGAGTTATCTTGGGTTGCAATGCAGGATTTAACCAGGGGTGTGTATTCTGTTATCATCTGCTGGAACTGGGTGGGGAGGTGTCAATGGGCAGCTGTGAAAGCAGCTGGGGCAGGGTTGGTTCTTTATCCCTTCCAGGACCCATCCTCCCTGCAAGGATCTCTGCTGTTCATGGGCCATCGAGGCTCAGCCATGGCTGAGACAATTCCATCATCCATGGGGAGATGCTGCACCCAGGGGAGGAGCCCAGCATTCCTACCTGGATAAACCTGGGATTGGGAACAGCAGCACAGCCTGTGTGCACTGGATTATTGACCTGGATAAACCTGGGATTGAGAACAGCAGCACAGCCTGTGTGCACTGGATTATTGACCTGGATAAACAAACCCTGGGATTGGGAACAGCAGCACAGCCTGTGTGCACTGGATTCCCAGAGGAAAACCAGACCCATCTCAGAGCCACTGGACCTTCTACAGGATCACCTCTGCTCCAACAGAGCCACATCTGGCACTGCAGGAAGATTTATCTGCACTGCTCCCAACACCATGACCAACAGGGTGTCAGGTCGTGTTCTGACTCTGTCAGGGTTTCCAGGATTTTTTTGTTTGCTTGTTTTTTTGCACTACTACACTTTTACTTTTAATATTCCTAGTAAAGAACTGTTATTCCTATTCCCATATCTTTGCCTGGAATCCCCCTTTAATTGCAAAATTATAATAATTTGGAGGGAGGGGGTTTACATTCTCCATTCCAAGGGAAGCTCCAGCTCTCCCTGGCAGGTGCCAGTCTTTCCAAACCAAGACAAGAGTCCAGCTCCTAATGAGGCCCAGGGCCTTGGAGAGCTCTCAGGAACAACGTGGATGCAGCTCAGAGGATGGGAGGGATGGATGATCAGAGGCAGCATTTGCAAGAAAACACACGTGTACCTGCATGGCAGAAAATGGATTTCCTGGAGAAAACAAACATGAATGATGCTCCTGAGGAACTGGGAATTCAACAGCTCCCACGGCAGCATCAAAGGATTTTAACTGAGTGCATGGTTAAGCATTCAGACCCTGCAGCATTTAATGCCCATGGTTTGTGCCATGTTAGTTCCTACAGACTGTTCTTCCAAATTCCAGCTCCTGGAAATAAAACAACAAGGGAAGAACATCTAATTTGTCCTGGATAAGAAATGGTTTATTTCCTGTTATGTTCCATCTGATGACTCTTTGTAGCTGTAGTAAAACCCATTGTTTGAGAGACAAATTGAGAGTGGCAGTAAACACAAAAAGGTTAATGAAATACATGAATTCTGGCTCACTTGTTGGAGCAGGGAAAGCATGAGGGGTTTCAGTGTTTGGAATTCATAACTATATTTCCATTATCTACCCTATGCCTCGTTTTTCTTCCTCTCTTGGCTCTAAGATCCTCTTCCTTCTTTATTGTTTCTTCATCATTCTCCTTTTTTTTTTTAGTTCTCCCACTGCATTCCCCATGGCCTGAGATCTCCCTTGCCCACACCCCAACTCAAATTCCAGAAACTCCACTTGGGTTTTTCTGCTCAGTCTTGTCCTTTAGTGCCCTTTCTGGCTGATCTTTGTTAGAACATATTTCAGATTGGTTTTCTCTTCAGAAGTGTAGGATGAGAACTAAAAACTCTCCTAGCCTGGCTGGGGACCTGCAGGGTAGAAAATGAGAGTAGAGGTGCTCTCCCAGCACAGCCTTTGTCTCCTGGAAGATGTGAATTCCCATTTGAAGAGTTGGGAATTGCTGAGCTTTGTCCCTGGAGAAGCTGTGACATCTCAGCAGGGTGGAAGTGCCACCTCCAAAAAACTCATCCTTCCCTTCACTACAAGACTAAACCTGCAAACATCTTCCAAAGTTTCTGTGCCACTCTCCACACGGCTGCTTCATTTTGTTGAGTGATGGCTGTGTGAATGATCAAAATGTCCATTCTGTAACCTCTGCTGTCAGCTGGTTTGGATTTTCTTTAACATAAAGCAAGCAGAGAACAATGGGTTGCATTGTGGCTGATTAAATTTTCTGAGGAAAAGTCTTTTTTGTCCCCTGTGCACTATCTTAGCCAGGGTTACCTCACTGTAACCACAAGAGAAAGCTGAATCAGCCATGGATTGAGGCACAGGTAGTGTCTGAACCCAGCTGCTGGTGGGAAAGGCATTTCCCCCTCTTCTCCAGGCTTTTCCTGTAGCAGTGTCCATGGGGATGGCTGTGGGGGCAGGATTCCTTGGCCAGGACACGTGTTTCACTCTCTGACAGCCTTCCATGACTTCATCACTTGCAGTATAATAAAGTGAAAATCTTATATTGCAGTGGGCACGACAGCCCAGCCCCTGCCCTGGGAGACAGGGCAGCACCTCTGAGTTTAAAAACCATTTGGAAAAAAAACCTCCAGAGGATTATTAGGCATTGTTTATGTGGAAAGAAGAGTCACTATCGAAATGAAAGAGCAATCTGTGAGTGCAAAAACTCTAAACACAAATTGCCATTTGGTGTATGTGCTTGAGAGAGGCTTTATCCTTTGGTTCTTTGTCTCTAAAGTCTGAGGAATGGTATTTAATGGAGTGGGGCAGACAGGGTCAAGCCCAGACATGGATTTAATTCCTTACATGCATAAACAAAACCACATTTCATGCTGAACTCTGCACGATGAGAGGGAGGCGGTGGAGACAGGGATTTCAGCATTGCTCTGTCTTTAGAGAAAAAGGGAAGGGAAATGTTGATGGTGCCTTGCAGACACCCCTGTCACTGCCTGGGCACTGTAACTGAGGGGTGTTGGCACTTTTGCCCTTGGTTTGGAGCACCACAGAGGGGATTATCCATGGATCTGCTTCCCCTTGGACGCAGCCAAATGCTCTGAAAGGCACAGGAGGAGAGCCAGGGTGGGAAGAGCAGCATGTGGCTGAAGGAAATGGTGACAGGAGAGGTGTTTGCTGTCCAGAGCAGCTGTGGCTGCCCCTGGATCCCTGGCAGTGCCCAAGAACAGGTTGGACAGAGCTTGGAGCAGCCTGGGACAGTGGAAAGTGTCCCTGCACATGGCAGAGGTGGAATGGGATGATCTAAAGTCCCTTCCAGCCCAAACCATTCCATGATTCTGTGATTTGGTCAATTACAGAGCTGGAACTCAGAAAACATTTCAGATTTGTCTCACCAATTGCTCCAGACAGACAGAGTGATGGCCCTAGGAATCAAAGGGCAAATAACCCACAACCTCACACTGAAGAGAAGGCAAAAATTTGGGGTTTTGAATGCTTGTGGACCTGTTGGATTCTCTTTTTCATCAGCCTTGGCTTCTGGAGTCCCCCACAGTGTTACCAGCCAGGGGGGCTGAGGGTGCTGCAGTAATTTGGGGTACCTGGGGCTGGCTTATTTAGCAGCACCCTGCTCTATAAACTGCAGTGTTTGAACAAAAAAATGAACAGTTTTGTGCCAAATACTGCATTATATCATACAGCTACACTGAGGAGCAAAGGTGAGAGAACTCTATTTATTATTATTGCTAAATTATAACAAAGAGGGTGTTCAGACCGGGCTGGTTTATCCCCTCTAAGCACACCCTTGACAGCAACTTTTACCAGGCTTAGGGGCAAGGAAAAGAGCCACAATTTTAATGTAGAATTGTCTGTACTGATAGTTATTCCACACCTGTGCAATTTTCACCTAACCCTTGAGTAACCTCTGAGCACAGCCCTGTTTCTTGTCACTCTTTGGGCGTTTTGAAGGGCTCCCTGAGAACTGTGGAGTTCAATCCTCCTCAGGATTTCCTCAGAGCAGGGGGGTTTCCATCCTGGAGCTTGCTTGGCTGCTCTCTTCTCTCCAGATACATTTCAGCTGCTTCCCACTTCTTAGCTGATGCAGGCTCTTGATAATTTCAGAGTTAGGTAAAAGAAGCCAGAAAATCCTTATTCCTTTCGCCTCCCCTTCCTCACACACAGAGGACTGACAGGAAAATAAGCACTAATATGTCATCTTTAAAATAAGAAGGGGACATGCTTTCCTTCTGAAGCAGTGGAAACAGTGACATCATGCTTGGAACAGCTTTTTTTTCCCCTTTTCCCTTCTAATTGAGCCGAGTTTTTTAAAGCCAGGGAATCAAATCTTCCCCTCTGGAGTGGGGGAAGGCTCCCCATAGGCTGCTGCCTGTCTGGGTTTGGGATGAATCACTCTGCCCCTCTTGCAGTTCATTGACAAATTACCAAAACCAGGAGCTGGGAACTGGGGCAGCAAAGGGAAAGAGCTGAAATGAAGTCAATTGGTGAAAGAACACGAGGAGGAAACATTGTTTATGGAAAATTCACTGACTGGTTCCTTATTTCTCTGTTATGTTCTCTTTTTTTTTTTTTTTTCTTTTTTTTCCACTTTAAAGGAAATGGCTCCTGTAGCAGGAGTGACTCACTGGTGGAAGTTGCCAGGGAGGTGAGTTGGCCAGTTTTTCATTTTATTAACATTTTATCACAGCATGGTGCAAGTGCATGTGCCAGATAAGGCCACAGATGAAAAGACAGAGAAAGGAAACAGCAGAGGGTGGAAGAAAAAAAAAATCTTTATTTTTGGTCAAGCAGCAGTCCTGTGTGCCTGCAAGGGGAAGCTGCTCTTTGGTGGCTGCTTTGAGCTCTCCTGAAATAGCATTGAGGGTTTTGTCCTGAGTCCCCCAGGGTTTGGAGTTCTGTCTCCTGGCAGAGCAGAGTTCACTCCACCAGGCACAGAGACAGGCCAGGTACAACACTGGAGCTTTCTCTGCTGGAGGATTTTCTTGCTGTGACACAGTTGGGTTGTGCTGGCACCTTCTCCTCACCTCTGCAGAGCTCCTTACACATCCCCAGAGGGATCCCAGGCCCCAGCTCTTCCCTGGGGAGAATTTAGCCTTGTGCTAATAGAGACAAGGGATGGAGAGAAGCAGTGATGTGAGGAAATCATCTTTCCAGTGTCCCTTATTTCCCTTGTCTCTCTGCTTCCACTTGACAGAAAACAACAATGAAATACAGGAAAGAACAGCTACAAGGATCAAGGTCTGCTCTCTGATCATTCAATCTATGAGGGAGGCAAAGACTGCAGAATGAGTCTGACCTCAGCAGGGAAAGAAAATAGGAAAAGACTTGAAATCCAGATGATCTTGCAAGTAGTACTTGAATTTTCCCTGTTCTGAAATACTTGCAGAGTACAGGTTTTAGACTCAAGGCTGAGGCTGAGAGGGTTGGTGCTGGAGATGTGATTTGACACAATCCCAGTCAGTTCAATCCCAATCAAACCCTCCAGCAGGGCTGTTCTGCAGGAGGAGCTGCTGTGACCCCTCAGTGACAGCCCCAAAAAGGTCTCGGTGCTGTTGGTGCAAATCTGCAGCTCAATTACAGGAGGTGCAGCAAAGGAGGAGGCCAAGCAAGCAAAGACTCCTGGTTCAGTCTCTTTTGGGATCTCTTTTGGAGCACTTCATGAAGCTCTGAGAAAATCTGCCACAGGGTGGGCACGAACCAGGCAGCAAATGTGGAGCTGAGTGTTGGTTCCTGGTGCTCCCCATCCAGCAGGACAAACAACCCCTGGAATACAGGATAGAATTAGACTGCTCTGCATCCAAACAGGCAGCCCAGGGGTGGTTTGGGGTTTATTTGTAGTGATTTGCTCTCTGAAGAAAGCAGAGTCACTCAGGACCCTCTGTGCTTGTTTTGATAATGATCTCAGGCACACAAGGGTGGATCAACACAAACCAAGTTCAAAGCTTGCCACCTCTCAGATGTGGGAGAAGCTCTCTGGAGTGGATCAGGGAAGTGATGAGACTCCAAATAAAAGCTACTGAAATGTTCTTAAACCCAGATAATTTAATTTATTTGCTTTAGAGAACACACGACCTTGGACATGTCTGCAAAGAAGGTACAAAATGTTTCTCTTGCTGCTTTAGCCTTAATATGATTTACACCATAATCAGAAAGGAGTAGAGCATGTAAGGCCAGGATTGCAGCTAAACATCCTACAGAAAAACCCCCCTAATTAACTTCCTCAGCATGCCCCAGTCCCATCAGCATCAGTTTATGGCTCAGATATTGCACACGTGTCAGAAAGCTGCACAAACCCCTTGGTTTAGACAAAACAACAGGAGACATGGAAGCAGTGCACAGCTCCAATCCCTGCATCCACCCCATCCAAAGTTTGGGGTTGTTTTTCTTTCAGCTGATGAAATGGAAATTCAAATGTTGCTTTGACAGTGCCATAGGAAAGTCTAAACTAGGGGCTGTAAATAGAGTTTGAGCTGACATTTCAGGTTGGAAGTCAGGGGAAGGAAAGAAGCCAGCATGAATACTCACTTGAATCTTGAGGGAAAACTTAACATTTAAGAGATTCTTCCTTTTTTTTTACTCCTGATATTGTAATTTGTAAAGCCACATCTGAAGGCCATTTGTTTTGGTACTTAAGATATCAATTCAAAACACACTCTTATTTAACAGAATGATTCTTGTCACCCTCTTTTCTTAGCCCATCTCCCCAACCCCTCCTTTGAATTCTTTGCAGTGATTCCTGAAACAGGTTGGAAATGGAGCTGTTTACCAGCCTGGAGAGATGAAAAGGTTTGGTAACAAAGCTCCACTTGCCCAGCTTGGTGTGTGCAGCTGGGAGCACTCCACATCCCTGCTTTGTGTGCTGGCCTGGAGTTTTTAATTAAATCTGATCCAGTGGCCATGGCAGCAGCCCTGCTGAGCCAGGCAGGATCCAACATCCAGAGGCAGCTGCTCTGCTGTCCAGGGCAGCATCCTGAACAGCCTCTGCAGGGATGGTTTGGATGAGAACCTGCAAAGAAAAACACTCTGAGGTGCCTGAGACACGGGGCACGTGTCAGAAAACTCCCCAGGGCTGGGAACTCACTGGAAATCGGGAGGGCTGCCCGTGGATCTCTCCCTTTGCATTCCCTTTCACTTCAGTATTACAAACAATCATGAATGCTTTTAGTCCTGTGGTAGTTCTGGGAGATATTATCCTCATTTTGTGCAGAAGGTCTTGGATGATCCATCTGTCTAGAGAGATTTGTGCTGGGGAACATTTGATCAGGCCAGGCTAGCAAAGAGGAGCCTCTGGGAAGTTACTCAAGCTGGCAGCCCCATGGAAGGTGGTGTTTGTAGGAAATCACCCTGATTTTCTGCTTTTTGTGCTCCTGAAGCTTTGTGTTCCAGAGCCCCGGGGGGATCCCAGCTCGGTGCCCCCTCTGGGTTGTTCAGGTTGCTGTGGCAAACACTCTGTGTGCTCCTGCTTGTTTATCTGCTCCTGTTCAGCTCTTTTTCTCCTCCAGTTCCTGTTGTAATGAGCCCATTTTCAATGGAAAGAGAAATCTGCATCAAAAGCAGCCTGGGCACCAGGGGAGGGGGATTCTGCCCCTGTGCTCAGCTGAGACCCCACCTGCAGAGCTGCCCCAGCCCTGGGCCAGCACAGGAGGGACCTGGAGCTGCTGGAGAGATCCAGAGGAGGCTCCAGGGGGAGCAGAGGGATGGAGCAGCTCTGCTGGGAGGAAAGGCTGGGAGAGCTGGGAGTGTTCACCTGGAGAGGAGAAGCTTTGGGGTGAGCTCAGGGTGGCCTTGCAGGGCCTGGAGGGACCAACAGGAAAGATGGAGAGAGAGGATTTACAGGGATCTGGAGTGCCAGGACAAGGGGGAATGGCTTTAAGCTGCCAGAGAGTGGGTTTAGATTGAATATAGGGAAGGAATTCTGGGCTATGAGGGTGGGCAGGCCCTGGCACAGGGTGCCCAGAGCAGCTGTGGCTGCCCCTGGATCCCTGGCAGTGCCCAAGGCCAGGTTGGACATTGGGGCTTGGAGCAGCCTGGGACAGTGGGAGGTGTCCCTGCCATGGCTGGGGTGGAACTTGGTAATCTTGAAAGTCCCTTCCAACCCAAACTATTTTATGATTTTAAGAAACTGTGACAGCAACAGCCACAACTTCCTATCTGCAGCCTCAGGTGTATTTTCAGACCTGAAATCTCTTTCACTGTGAGTTTGATTTACAATTTGAGCTATTTTTCATGCAGACACAGCCTAGGATAACCTGTGCTTGTTTTCAGAGCAGCCCCTTGAGCAGCCTCTGAAGGTGATGTTGGTTGTGCTCTAGGTGGCAACATCAAGTCCCAAAGGATTTATCAACTTCCTAAACAACGACCAAAGTCTTGTTCTCATGAATTTAACTCTGCTCTGACATGTCCTCTCCAGGGGAATACACTTATCTGTCTGAGCTGGAAAGGAAGTGGATGATTTACATCAGGCTCTAGGACCCATCATTCATCCTGCTGCCAGTTTCCCCTTTCTCTTGGTGATTGCAAATACATTTAACTTGCAAGTGAGTTTCCAGTGAGAAGGCCACGTTAAATATTCTAGTGACATGGGCAGATTTCAGGCATTTTCACCTCATTTTAACTTTTTAAACACAGGAGATGTGTCAGGAGCTTGAAGGCAGAGGAGCTGCTCTCATTTAGGCTCGAGAGCACCCAAGTCACATTCTCTGCTGGGTAAAACCCTCTATAAAGTTGATGTGAGATATTTCCTTACAGGTTTTCCCCCCTCAGCTGCCTCCTTCTCATGCCATTTCTTACCCAACGCTTTATCGAGGTTTTTTTTCTCTTTTGACTCTTTTCCCAGTAAGTTCAAAGCAGCCTTCATTCCCAAGCCTTCATTCCAGTTACCATGACTTTTGGCCTTGCAACTCGAGGCTTTTTTAGCCTTCATAAAACACTTGACATTTTTAGCCAATGGAAACAAGGACAATGAAAACATCACCACATTGATGGGGCCTCAAAAAGAGTGCTGTGGCACAATGCAGTGTCTGACTGCTTTTTGGAACACCTACCTTCATTCCAGGTGATTCTAGATGCTAAAACTACAAACAGCTCAGTCTCAGGATGTTGTTATTCCATGGATTGATGCACCCCACCGCTGCTTCCTCTGAATTTTAATGCTGTGCTGTTTGTGAGTCTTTTGGCATCCGAGAGTTGGTTGCTGTCCTGGCAGCTCATCCATCATAGATCTGTGGATTCGCTGATCTCCCAGCTCATTTCAGCAAGCAAATATGTCACTGCATCTTTCATGAGAGAGAAACACACTGAGCACTCCCAGCCCTCTGCAGAGTTCTTTTGATTCTGCCTGAAGCACCCCAGTTTAAAGTAAAACATGTCCCACTGGGATTGTTTTTTGAAGGTGAGGGGAGTCACTTCTCTGCCCTGCTGGGATGGGTTTCTGCCATCCTGGAAAACAGAATTTTCTTTCCCAAAGTCCATGGATTGTTTTGGTAAAGGAATAACCTGTTCTGGTTTTGACTTTTGCTGGATAAATGTGGATGTTGATGTCATGTGGGACTTTACACCCCTCTGGTCACCCTAAGTGTCCCTCAGTACTCCAGGCTGTGCCCCAGCATGGATCTGTGAGGCCACCAGTAACAATTCACCCCCACAGACCAGCCTGCAGCAGAATAATCCACGATTATCTTCCTTTTACCCTCACTTTAACAGCCCAACAAACATTGTGGTGTTAATTCATGTGCCTGCCTCCGTGTCTGAGTCACATTCCCGGCCTGGGGAGATCCCGAGGGTTTCCCAGCTGCAGGGCTGGCTGTGGGTGTTATCCATGGGCTGCTGAGTGGGATCCTGCAGGATCTGATTCACTGTCTGCAGGCCATCCCAGAGGGAGGAAGGGATCCTGCTGCCTCCTGCCTTTCTGGGAATCCTTAAAGCACACTCAGATGTCCCCTAGGGAAGATCTTCTCTACTACTGAAATAAACAGATGTCCTGGTGATTTCTGATATCATAAGTATCCTTTCCTGTGAACTCATTTTACTATAAATAGTATGTCCATGCCTATTCAAAGGGCTCTTTTATTCCCCTCTCCTCCTTTCATCCCACATCCTTGCTGCTTTCTGGGATCTCTTACACAAGTAAGGGACATGGTATTCCCTGTGGTTATGTCAGCACATGGAGCTGCTCCGAATTCATCCACAGGGCCATCATGTGAGGCTGGGATGTGGCTGCTCAGGGCTGTTCTGTGTCTCTGTGAGAGCTCTGCTGACAGCTGCAGGCTGGTGGATACCCTGAGAGCACCTTTGGGTGTGAACACATTCAGCAGTGCAAGTATAAGGTTGGATTCCAAGCTGATGAGACACAGAGCTATCAGAAACCATTCCTTGCAAAACCATTCCAGGCAAGGAACTTGTTGGTGGGCAGGGGTTTTCCTTCTGGGCAGCTGTTAAATGGGGGAAGAAATTAGGGATGGAGTGAGAATAATCTATCACCCTTCTGTCTTTAAACTCACACAGTCACAGCTGAAAATTCCCTTCCCTTCCCTTCCCTTCCCTTCCCNTCCCATGGCCCAGAGCCCTGCCCTTCCCTTCCCTTCCCTTCCCTTCCCTTCCCTTCCCTTCCCTGTGTTTTCCTTGCTGCTCAGGGCTCTGCTGAATTCTTTCTCTCTTCTGTAGTTTCTGAAATCTTTCTCTTGTGTATTTTGCTGTGACCTCTCTCTACTGAGTCACCTCATTCCCATCTCTCTCCTGCCATATTTTCCCCTGGACTGTTCTCCTTCCAAGCACCATTTTTCTGGAGTTGACCAGCCCTGATCTCTGCTCCCAGCCCACCCACTGACAAATGGAGCTGCCTTTGGGAGTACCTGCTGCCCTCCCTGAGCAGCTTCCTCATTTGCAGACAGACAGTGCCCTGGGGGGCATCAGTGATCCTCTCAAAATGCTGGGAGGAATATCAAATCCTCATGTTCTCCGTTAGGAAACAGCCTCCCTACCAGAAGGAGAAATAAACACTTCTCTTACAGGCAATGTGTTCATTATTTGTGCCTTCCAGGGGTTCATTCTCCTGGTACTGGCCTTTGGGACACATAAATCATCCCTTTAACTTGATCTGTGTATTTTCTTGTCTTCTATTTTCAGGGCAGTGAACGTGCTGGCATTTATCCAGTCAGCCTCCCCACAGCAGTGCAGTTATTTTGTTTCTGCTCTCTTGAATGCAGCATCTGTACATTTGGTCACATATTAGATTGTGGTAATGGTGAAATAATTCCTTTAACCTCCTTTGAGCCGGGACTCAGAAGAGCAGTCTGAGTTATCTGCTTCATGGGTGGTACTACAGGCAGTTAATTAACCCCAGTGTAAACTGTGTTATTTACCTTGACTGTCTCTTTGTGTTTGCCAATAACATTTAACGATTCAAATTGAATTGGCCAGAGAAATGGAAGAATGTTCTCAGTGGTTTATTATCCTCTAATAGGACATTCCAGGTTTGTACCTCCATAGCAAATCGTATTCCTGTCCTAAACCTGAGAATCCTGGCCATGGCATCGACACTACAGCTGATAAATGAGAACAAATAGTAAAGATGTGGTGCTAAACCTGACAACTGCTGCACTCTGACCAGATGGGAGCAGCCAGGAATGGAGCATCCCTGGATTTTAGCAGAAGGAACCAAAGCCGTGTGTGATCAGGGGCACATCCAGGTCACATTCCCTCCCAGGCTCCAACAGGGAAGCAGCAGCAGTCTGCAAGATTAAGATGTAATTCCCTGTCTCAGTGAAAACCATGAAAGTAAACCAGGCCTTCATCTAGCAAAATCGTGTGACTTTCTTCTCATTTCAGCTTGTATCAGCATTAGGGAAAGGAGCAGCTCTGTGGAAAAGCAGTGGCTGTTTCTTTACAGTGAAGTGCCAAATAAGTGCTTGGGAAGAGAGTCTTTCTTATATGGTAATGAAGTGGAGATCTACTGATGTAATGGGAACTGAACTGAACTGGAACTCTGATCTGTGAGTATCAAAGTTTCCTTTAAAATGCAGCTTGTGGTTCCCATGACCCTCAATCAAATTTAACCCTTCAGAAAAAAAAAGCTGGAGGAGGCAGATTTCTTCCTGCATGAGTCTATTCTCTAAATCCAAGCTGCAAGGTGTCTGCTTCTGATTGTTTATCCTCAGGGTGGGGCTGCAAATAGTCCTGCCCTCAGAAATGTCCCTTGATCATGTGCAGCTTAGGAGGCCTCATCCCTCTGACAAATTTGCTTCACATCATTAGAAAAAGCAACTCTGCCAGCACAGCTCTCAGAAGTTCCAGTGGTCAGTAAGGCTGCCTTAGTGGGGATAATGAAAAGGTCAAACTCCATTTCCTTTAATCCCTAAGACTGAACTTCTTAGAAACGAGTAGGAAATAGTCCTTGTCATCAGAACCAAGAGCAGCTGAGGAGGATGGGATCTGCACTGCCACCCAGGAGCACAGCTGGATTCATGCTTCAGTGACTTCTTGTGCAGCCCTGCCTGAGCAGGTTCTCAATGCGAATAGTCCTTGGTGATTATTATTATCATTATTATCATCATCATCATCATCATCATCACTTGATTTGTTCAGCCTGGAGAGGAGCAGCTGAGGGCACTGGGATTGTTCAGCTGCAGCAGAGGGAGGGCAGAGCTCCCCGGGGGCTGCAGCTCCTCCCGAGGGGCAGCTCCCAGCTCTGCTCTGGGACAGGGACAGGAGCCAGGGAAGGGCTGGAGCTGGGCCAGGGCAGGCTCAGGCTGCAGAGCAGGGAAAGGTTCTTCCCCGAGAGGGTGCTGGCACTGCCCAGGCTCCCCAGGGAATGGGCATGGCCCCGAGGCTGCCAGAGCTCCAGGAGCCTTTGGACAGTGCTGCCAGGGATGCCCAGGCTGGGATTGTTGGGGGGTCTGTGCAGGGACAGGGGCTGGGCTGGGTGATCCTGTGGGTCTCTCCAACTCAGAATATTCTGTGGCTCTTTAATTTTCTTCAACATTCAAGTTTCTCCCTCACAAGAGTTCTTTGAGAACAGAAATGTGGTAGTTTAGGGGTAGGTGGACCCTCTTTTGCTCCTGAGGTAAAATAATGGTTATTTATTCAAGATAACCACAAAAAGCAGCAAAGTTCCTTGTGGAAAAAAACAATTTTGCTGCAAAAAAAGGCAGCAGCCCCCTAAGTGACTGGCACTGTGCCAGTTTGGCCAAAGACACAGAGCAGTGTTTGCCTGTAGACAGCACAGCAAGCCCTATCCTGCCACGCTCCTGAGGAACCTTCCAAAAACCTCGTGAGGGTTGAGCTGTTGAGCGTGGCCCCAAAGCCAAGGAGTCTGTACAACTGCTGACTTCATTGTTTGGCACCCTGGTGGTGTCTGGCTGCAGGGAGCATCTCCCAGGAGCAGCAAAGTGGGTGCCTCAGCTCCAGCTCCTTCCATGCAGGAGATGCTGTCTCATCTCTGCTGTCACTTGCACTGTCTCAGTCCCTCACAAGCTCAAAAAGAGGGGAGAAATAAAGGCAGACAGAGCAGGGGGAGAAAGTCCTTTTCAATTTAGAAACCAGCTGTGTACCATGAATTCTACCAGAAGATCCAAATAAGATCCAGGAGAAGGGAACCATCACCCTGACATAAACACTTGGATCTCCATTTGGAACGTGTCACTTTAGCTGGAGAGGCTTTGGGATCACTCTGCTCCCAGAGCTTGCCAAGGCCATGGGTGAAAGGACAGCCTGGGAAATGGATTTTTGTTTGAGTTTCCCTGCTCACAGCACTTCAGAAATAATGGGCTGTGAGTGATGCAGAAGGTTTGACCAAGCCTGTAGATCATCCGTCCTCTGCTGTGGAGTCTTTGTGTGCACAAGGTCAAATTAACACAGAGCCAAATGTTGAAAAGTGCTGAATGTGCCTTCATGTCCCCCCCAAAAAAACGGGTTAAGTGGGTAAATTAAATTTCCTTTTGAAGGCACTGAAGTCTGGCTGGGATTTGAGTCATAATGACACAACTGGCCTGTGGTAGAACTGCTTACAAACTGTTGTGTGTTATCAGGTACTGCAGAATGAATTTTGGTGGAGCTTGTGGACAGAAAAAATCAGCTTTGTAAATGCCAAAAACTGCCCTTCCCCCTAAATTTGGAAAGTTCAAGTACAGTACTTCCCTATAGATTTTATAATCCTCTTTTCTTGGTTTTGAAACACATTAAATGAATCCAGCGTGGTACCTGACATCCGAACAAAACTGATTGACCTAACACAGTGGGGCTTTTCAGGCTACAAGTTCCAAAAATTAATTAGGATTTGTATTTTTTTTTTCCAATTTTCAATAGGAAGAGCATGAAATTCATTTAATGTTTTGAATGAGCAGCAAAGAGGGATCAAGGCAGAAAGACCCAATTTCTCATTCATTTCTGGAAAAGGGAAAAAAAAAATCAGACAGGTCTTCTCCAGCAGCAAAGCTCATTGAGGAGAATTCAAATTCATAATGCAGTTTGCCTGCTTTTAGTAATGCTGAGAAAAGTGTGCACACGGTTCTGAAGGAGAAGGCTGAAATGATCTCGCCTAAAAAAGAATTTTAAAGTGAGTTTCAGCTTTTAGCCAGGTCAGTGTGGTTTTGGAAGGCATTGGACAGACACAGGGGGAAGGGGAGTGGGGATGGGAATGGGGATGGGAATGGGAATGAAAATGGGAATGGGAATGGGAATGAAAATGGGAGTGGGAATGAAAATGGGAATGGGAATGAAAATGGGAATGGGAATGGAATGGGGACAGCAGCAGCGAGCAGGCTGAGTGAACACAAGACTTTCCTAAATTGTCCAGAAAAAAACAAACATCGTCTGACAGCACTGGAAACTTCTCCTTCTTATGCAACTCTGAGCAAGTGGTTTCTCAGAGACGTGTCACGACACAGTGACTGCAATGGTGATGTCTTCATTTTCCTTATCCTGGAAAGTCATCAAAGCCACCTTTAGAGATGCATCGGGTCTGCATGATCACCATGGGCTGGGGTGACCCTGTTCCCCACCCCTGACCCTGCTGGCTTGGACCTGCCCCTGCCATGGCCTCAAACCTGACCCACCACGATGGATTTGTGGTGCTGGGGACTCCTGGCAGACCCTGGAGGTTTGTGCATGAATGGGATGCAGCCACTGCTAGAGGTTCTTCGAGCCTTTATTGCCACATCAGCCTCATAATGGGGTTTGAGAGAACTGAAAGATGGCAACAGCTCAGGTCTGCCAGCAGCAGCCAAAGATTTCTTTGTTACAGGGCATTTTAAAAACTTTCTAGCTAATAACATATTGCTAAATCTCACAGACAATTGTTCTGGCCAATCACTAAAAGCACAGGTACACCTGCTTCAAACAATCATTGCTTATGTGCTCACTATTAACAATAATCAATATTCCATTATTAAGCTTAAAACCTTCTACTATCTTGCTGGGCATATTTTTCTGCAATCTTAAGGTCCATCCTAAAACTCAAACTCTTCTTTCATGCCCTTGCTTGCTGCGCTATTGTAACTTTTCCCACTTTCAAGCTTTACAGCTGCAGCTGATTCTAAATTCTCCTGCTCTTTCTGTTTCACAGATTTCTAAAAAGCCTTCTTACCTTTAGTATTTCCCACACCTGGCCACCACCCCTGGCCTGTCCTGCTCCCCTTGCTTAGGGATGGGGAGGTTCCTGCTGTTCCAGCCTCAGGATCACTCCATCCCTGTGGGAGCAGCTGAGGGCTACAAAACACTGGATACCTGTGCCAGCATGTCCATGACCTTGTGGAAAGGTTTGTTTGCCACCAAACTGTCCACCAAAGCACTGTTGGCTCGTTTCAATGTCCATGTGTTGTTTGCCTGTGATAAACTCATTAGAATGTGCCTTATTTTGTTAATTCTTGTCCTTTAATGTGTTTACAGAGCTCTCTGTAGTTGGACAAAGCAGCAGGGAACCAGCCTTGATATCCCAGGTGATCCTTCCTGGCTGGATGCTGGTAAAACACACATGCAGGGAGTGCAGATGTGCTGAAGGCAAATTCTGAATTACCTGGAATATTCTAAAGAAATGCCCAGTGAAACCAGGGCAGTGACTGTATTGAGAAGTGCCCCTTTAAAAGTGTGTGTTTGATAAATTCTTCCTGCTGAGATTATGGGGGTTTGGGGAATAACTCTGGCTCGTTCAGAAAGCAAAAGCTCTGGAGAGGGGATTGGCAGGAGCTGGTTTTGCAGTGAGCCTTATCCAGGTTGCTAAGCTGATTAAAGGAGGCTCTGGATGAGGTGTGTCATGTCTCAGCACGGGGGATGAAGTGTTTCATGGCTTTCAGGAGCCAGAGCAGACTCGGTGACATCATAACTACTCCAATTTCACTTGAAAGCAGCTCACCTCTGCCTCCTGCTCCTGGGTGCTGCCAGCTCTGTCTTCCAGAGCCATTTCTGTCCATAGGTGCTGTGCTCCAGGTTCCAGCACAGACTGGGAATGCAGAATTAAGGGCTGCTGCTCTGTGTTTCACTGCATGGAAAGGTTTTGATGCTTTACAACTGAGGAAGGGGGGAAAAAAGCTCTGAGCAGGGAGTTATCCCCTCCAACAAGCCAGGAAACATTGAGGATAGGCTGTGCTTCACATCTCATTCCCTTCAATATCGTGAAGGTCTTTTCCAGGGACAATGAGCTGCTACTCTTTTTTANATTATTTTATTATTATTTCTTCTTATTAAAGTGTCCCCAGATTGAACATTGCAATAGAGATCTGGGTGATCAAAGCTCTGGAAATGTGATCTGCAAAGTGGAAACACCCCCAAGCAGAAGGAAAGGGAAAATTCCTTGCCTCTCCACTGTGGAGCAGCCTCGTGTTCCAGGCACAAAGGAGGGACATCTCTGGTGTTCAGACTGCTGAACTGAAATGTAAAATAAAGATAAATGAAATTTGGGAATAAAAGTGAGATCCGAGTCACTAAGTTTTCTCCTTTCACTGCAGAATACCTCAAATCTTCATTATTTAATGTGCAGGAAGGAAGGAGACAAACAGTAGATTAGAAATGAAAAAAAATGGTGGTGTCTTCCCCTCCAAAAAAGAATAATTACTTTAGATAAGGTGCTTGGCAGAAAGGCCATGCATGGCCTAATCTAGGAAGCATGTCATTATTTACACAGTTATCTCCCAAAATACTATTTTAAAATATGAACCCCCTGGTAAATTAGGAATAAAGACCAGTGCTGAAGGTCACTCTGTGACACACTACTGGCCTGTGGCAGAGTCACAGGAGTTGCTGTGCAAGAAATCCATCTCTGCTAAGCAGATTTTTATACAGAATGGATTGTTTTTGCCAAACTGGACTGGGCTTCGGGATCACAACCAGAATAACAAGAAAAGCCCTGCAATTACAGGCCTACACCCATTTCTGAGTGAGTATTTTGCACATAATTAATGTGCACATTTTATCTACTGGGAAAGCAGAGTGAAAGCAGCAGTTCAAACAGGCCACCAAAGCACTGTTGGCTCGTTTCAATGTCCATGTGTTGTTTGCCTGTCATAAATTCACTGAGAACGTGCCTTATTTTGTTAATTCTTCTCCTTTAATGTGTTTACAGAGCTCTGTAGTTGGACAAAAAGATTCATAAAAGGCCAATTTGAGATATTTCTCTATTTATTTTTTTTCCCAGTGAAAAAGTTGGGGTCTGTTTTTCTGCTTGTTAATCACTTCCAATGAGAAGAGACTTTCCCTCTGATCCAGGAATGTCTCACTTGCCCTTTGTGCTTGTGACAGAAAAGGCAGGTTCACAACTCACTGCTGGGCTTTGAGACCTGATTCTCTGCTTGGGCTGGCTTAAGTTTGTCATTTCACAAGGATTATTCCTGATTTATCCTGCTCTTTCTGAGCGAAGAATCAAGATGGGTGATGTTTGGTTAAGCAGACACATGTGGAGAGGGGAATAAAAAAGCAGGGAAATAGGCTTAGAGAGCCAATATTCCCTTAAATACTCATGATCAGAGCTCAGCTCAGTCACCTCACCTGCCACTGCATCAAACCTCCCACCAGTCAGAACCAACCACCCGAAAATGAGATTAGAATGCTCTGCTGTGCTTTTTTTACAATACTTTTTATCCGAGAAATGCAAAGCCGAAGGAATTCTTTGCTGGAAGACTCCTAATCCCCGGAGCGATCTGCATTGTGTGTATTTCCCCACAATCATTTTCATATGAGTATTGGAATGCTGCATAAAATCCCTCCGTTTGCCTCTGGGGCTGTTCCAGAACTCTTCCAGAAAGTCTGAAGTTTCAGGGATTTTCTTGGGATTATTTTGACTTCAACTGGAACGTGCCTCGCTCGACTCCAGACAGAAGAGAAATAAAATCAGCCCGTGTGGGTAAACACAGCTCTTCCCTTGGGAATTCTGTGCTGGAGGAGCCTGGCAGTGTCTGTTTGTGCACAAGAGAGGCCCCTTTGTCACTCAGGTCAGCAAATCATTGTCGTGATATGGAAAAATTAATCAAGCACGAGGAAAGGAGTTTATGGCGTGAGGAGGGATTTCTTTGCCCGAGGGCGGCTCAGTGGCCGGAGGTTTCCCTGCTAACAAGGATGACCTTGTCAGAGTTGGGTTAAAAAAGGGAAAAAAATAAATGGGGAAGAGGGAAGGATGTGTGGGAGGAATAACACACAACTGGAAATTTCAATGTTAAAGTCCAGGATGGTGTGTGTGACAGGTGAGGGACGCTCCTTCTGCCCAGAGCCAGCTGGGAATGGGGCTCCCAGGGGAGAGGATGTGACTCCAGCATTTATAAACAATGTAATAAAGCCATTGTTTCACCAAAATCTTCCTTTATAACAAGGGATGAGGCCCAATCAACAAGCAGGAAATGATGGATTTTCAGGTCAAACTGACTCCTCAAGAGGTAAGGTTTTCCTTTGAGGAAGAGACATCAGCAAAGGGATGGAAACATCCACCTGCTGGAGAGATCCAGAGGAGGCTCCAGGGGGATCAGAGGGATGGAGCAGCTCTGCTGGGAGGAAAGGCTGGGAGAGCTGGGAGTGTTCACCTGGAGAGGAGAAGCTTTGGGGTGAGCTCAGGGTGGCCTTGCAGGGCCTGAAGGGACCAACAGGAAAGATGGAGAGAGAAGATTTACAGGAATCTGGAGTGCCAGGACACAGGGAATGGCTTCAAACTGACAGAGAGTGGGTTTAGATTGAATATAGGGAAGGAATTCTGGGCTGTGAGGGTGGGGAGGCCCTGGCACAGGGTGCCCAGAGCAGCTGTGGCTGCCCCTGGATCCCTGGCAGTGCCCAAGGCCAGGCTGGACAGGATTTGGATCACTCTGGGACAGTGGAAGGTGTCCCTACCCATGGCAAGGATGAGATGGGATGATCTTTAAAATCCCCTCCAGCTCAAACCATTCAATGATTCTGTGATCTAAAAACGGGTTTTTTTTAAAGCTACAACCTGCCAAAAATTCATATATTTAGCCAGAAATTCTTACTAGCTCTCATTTTTAAATGAATACTCCTCAAGATGAGAGCAGATGAAATTATTTTTAAAATTATCTTATTTCCCTATTGAAAAATTGTAAATCACCCTGCACAGTAAAATGACATTTTTTCACTGCACCAGGAACTGAAACTCATCAAGCAGAAGGTAAAACTTAGTGAGTGACCAACAGAAGCAGGGAAACCTCCAAGTTAACTATTGGCACCCCAGTGCAGATGTGTGGCCCTTCTAATTCCCTAAAGAACTCTGTAATGCTGTGCTGATTGCCTGAAGGGTGAATGGGCAGAATCTCAAAGTCCTTCATCACAGGAATAACCAGGATAAATCACAAAAACTGAATAAAAAGGCTTTTCAATCATATGTTAAGATGTGACAATTGAAACTTTCTGAAGGAGATTAAAGTTTCTCTTTAAAGCCTTGCTCCTGCAGAATTCCCTGGTCTCAAGAAAAATGGGGAAAGGAAATAGAGATATGAGGAAAAACATCTCCTCTTTGTTCAGCAGTGGATTGTGTTACAAGATAAATTTTGGCAGCCAATTCATTTTTTTTTTTACCTGAAATGGCTGCAGCTTTCACCTCTTATCCCAAAATATGTGTAAAAGGATTTCAGAGCTTCAGTACTGCTATCTGAGCCCTGCCTACTCCTTTTTATCAGACTAAACTGATGAATGAACTTCTGTCTCTCTGCCTTTGGGGGTGCTGAAGGTCACTGAAATGATATCAGTGCAATTTTGCAGTGATCTGGAAATCTGAGCCTGCTGTGTTCTCCAGGTTGCTCACAGCAATTGCAGTAACTGAGCAAATCAAGTGTCTGTTCCCTCTCCCTCAGGATTTCATGGGCATCGAAATATCCAGTGAAATATTGGGACTGAAATATTACAATACAGATCTTTTCAGATCCCTGAAATATTCAGACCCCAGATTGGGATTTGAGGAACCCTTGTGCTGTTCCCCTCTTGGGGGGTTGAGCTCCCAGGCTGAAACACAGAGTCCTGAAGGTTCTTTGTTCTCTTTAATGCTTTGGAAAAGCTGTGATGTCACAGAGCTGTAAATCCAAGCAGGAGGTGAAGAACTACTCCTAAGTGTAGTGGTTTGATGATTTACCTCGAGAGGGCTCGGAGAACCCTGGATTTTGGCATTTTGCAGATTGTTCACCTCGTGGCTGATATGGGAAAGGGCTTTGATTCCATCCAAAGCTGGTGGCTTGAGGCCCAGCTGAAGCTGAGCTGTGTGGTCATTCCCAGAGCCTGGCTGAAGGAAGATCCATCACCAATTCACACACACCAGAGGAGAGGCAGACACGGGGAAGATGGCTTTGAAGAACAGCAGAAAATAGGATTCTGAAGTACTCTTTTGGAAATATTTCTCTGTGTTATGGGTCCTGACCAGTGCAGCCCTTGATTCCAGCCTTGTGAGGATGATGTTTTCTGGGCTGGATAATTGGCATAAACCAGGAGTAGCCCAGCCTGCAGTAAAGGCTGAGGGATTGGGAATTATTACCAGCAGCCAAATACAGATCTGTGCTGGCAGCAGCATCACCAATGACATTGATGGGGATGGGGAGAGTCTCCTTTGTAGAGGAACCTTCAGCTTTGGCCTCTGAGTATTTCCTAGCCCTGGATTTTTTCCCAGAACGAGGCAAGTGGGGCAGAGCTTCCAGCACTGTGTTGTTGGACATAACTGCTCTTCCTGAGCTGAAACTCAGGATGAGAGGAGAACAAACCCAACCAACGCTTGTTTGCCTTGCTGAGTCAATAGCATAAAGTCTGGCACAAGCAAGAGCTTCCTGTAGGTTATTTTGGCAAGTTTAGAATCCTCTTCCTGGCTGCAGCAGGTTTCCTTTCAGAGGGCATTCCTTCCTCCCAACCATTTTAATAACATTTACCCAGAGGCAGCAGAGTGTTTGCCACACAGTGATCCCAAATCATGCCTCCATAAATCCATGGATTTCAGTGAAATTATGCTGTCAACAAAGAAAATGGTGTCTTTGCTAACCAGTGGGAGAAAATTGCCTACAAGTAGGAGAGTGCATGACAGAGATCAGGATGTGACCACTCTGGAGAGTTCACTGGGCAGATTTGCCCAAATTTTTGCTCCCTGTTTCTTTGTTAGCACTTTCTACCATACTAATAACCATGTTGTCTTTCTGTATCTTCATTGGTGCCTTCCTAGTTAATATTTTTATTGTGCAATGTATTCCTCTGAAGGATGGGAAGATGGTCTCCTCAGAGATGTGGCAATTCTTCAAAGTGTTTTATTCAAAGTTCAGGATTTGGGGTAATTTGAGGCATGGACAAAGCCTGCAGGGATTTTGCAGAGATGTGGCAGAGGAGAAATGTGGAGGTCAAGCTGGGCTGCGGCTGAAAGCTTTGTTCTTCCCTCTCTCAAGCTAAAAAGGGGCAGTCCTGAAAGCAGAGAGTAGAAGACTGCACTGGAACCTGATTCCTGCAGTGGTGAAGCTGCAGCTCTTCTTTAAGATGAGTTGGGGTTTTTTTGTGTTTTTTTTGGTTGGTTGGCTGAGGGGGTTTTTTTTTTGTTTGTTTGTTTTGTTTTGTTTTGTTTTGTTTTTTTTAATGAACCATCACAGATAATCCAGGAGGATGATCCACCCTCATCCAAGTGGCATCGTTGCCTTCCCAGGTTTGAGCCCAGGCTCTGTCCCCTGTCACTTACCTTGGACTTTTGGCTCCTAAACCCCAGCTGCCCACAGGTGACCCAGGTTTAGCCAGCCCAGCCCCCCTCCAAACTCTGCTGACATCCCAGCTGGGCCTCCTTCCACAGAGGCAAACAAAAGTAGGTCACTCAGCTGTCACAAGCATGAGAAAACAGCTCTGCCAGCATAGAAAATGTTTGCAGTTGGGGTTTTAAACTTCGCTAGATTGCTGCACACAAAGCAACAAATTAAAAATAATTAAAAAAAAAAACAAACAACCTCCCCCTAAACAAACTGGCAAGTAATGTGACCAACAGGCTTCTTGGGTTTCATTGGATATTTTAATGAGCTTTTTTAACTCTGAGAGAGGGAAAGCAAAAGCGTGGTGTTTCCCCAGGATCCTTAGAGAGAGCCCAGAGTCCTTCCAGTGGGAAGCACCAGTCCAGGAATCTCTCCCTGAGGTGCCCTTAGGAGGACTTGCCTGACATCCTGGAAGTTGTCTGGGGATGCAGAGATCTGAGGTCAGAGGGGCTGATTTGGGTAAGGAAGTGTTTTGAAATTCTGCTTTTGGGAAACTAACCACAGCTGGCTGGCTATTAACATCTGTTTCAAAGGAGGGCGTTATCAGAGATAATTAGGATTAATATCCTTGTCTTCAGGCCGTTACCTTATCTCTCACTGCTGGTTATTTCAGATGCTGGAATTCAAATCAAGTGATTTGTCAAGCAGAGTTTACTAAACAGAAAATGGTTTATAAATGTGTGATGAAGGCAGGCCAGGAGCACAAGCACTGTGTGGGTGTGGGGGCTGGACTGGCTCTCAGTTTTGCTGCAGATTCATATTTCAGACACTGAAAAGCTTTAAAGCTCCTCAGATTTGGTTTAGGTCTTTATAGACTGTGTGGCAAGGTGTCAGTCTTGCTTCCAGAGAGGGAGGAGGGAAAGAAAAACTTTTTAATGGGAATTTTTATTGAGCTCCTCCATTCCCTGAGGCTCTGCAGAACACGGGAGAGGGGGCTCCAGCTTCTCCAGGCACAGCACTGAGCTCTTTGGCAGCCTGGACTCCTCTGAGCATTGACCAGGAACTATCCCTGGAGCTCTGTGCTCCAAAAACATCCATCACAGGGTTCCCTGCCTTGGACTGTGCTGGATGGGGATGGAGCTGGTGACAGCACTGATGGGCTGAGCTGTGCACAGGGAGAGGAGGAGGCTCCTGGGGTCACAGAGCTCTTCACATCAAACTTTGTCACTTGAATCCCCTCCATGCCCTTGAGACCCTGGCTTTCAGGAGGCTGCATGTGAAATCTGGGATGGAACAGTGAATCAAATCTCCCTCCTGGCCTAAAATGGGCTTAGCTGCCCCCACTCCCCACTCAGCATCTTCATCTTCTGTCCACTGTGCCTGAGGAAATGTGTTTTTAAATAAAATCTTTATTGTAAAAGCTACAAAAAACAGTTGAGATGCTTTTCCTTGTTTTCCTGAACTATTAAAGCTTTAGGATTTATCTAAGAGATTTAGCTACACTACAGCTACTCTTACCATCAAAGTCCTCTGCCAGCACATGCATTTTTGGAGCTATTTTTATGTAAGTGCATTAAAAGTTGCAAGGCCAAACTTTCAGAAGCTGGCAGAAGTGGGAATTAGTTCCTAAGTAACCTGAATTTGGTCCTTTTTATCTTCCTTGTATTTTATCTTTCTTTATACTTTAGATAAGTCATGTGTTTTATTTATATATTTATATATAATGCTATATATATTATATTATACATATTTATTTATATATAATTATATATATAATATATTGATATATTTTATTTTATTCTGAGTTTTTTTCTGTTTGTAATTTCCCCACTGTGCCATCACAACATTTTAGCAAACACAAACCCCTCCTATTCCTTTCCCCGTGGGTGGATACAGTGGGATGGATGGGGAGACAGGGACAAAGAATGGAATAACCTCTAACTTTTGGCTGATTATTGAGAGAACCCCAAGGGCTGTTTTTTCTCAGCACTCTGGAGCATTTATTGATCCCCAGCTCCCACTGAGCTCAGCTGGGGCACCTCAGGCTCCTGGGGCCAGGTCACACCAGGAGCACACCAAAGTGCCCACCTGGCTGCAATAACTGAGCTCAGCTTGGTGGTGACAGAAGCTGATTCCAGCCAGGTCTGGATCCAATTCCCTGAGCTGTGAGCTCATCTCTCCTTTTCCAGGAAATCCTTCCTCGTGTAGCATCTGGGGCTTCCTAGAAATGGAGTGGGAGCCTGGAAGTTTCTATTGTTGTGCAGCACTAATTCAGTGCTGGGCACGTCTGGGGGTTTTTTCACCCAAATGAGATATTTTGGGGTAGGGAGGGAGGGGAGTGTGGTCATGGCAGAGTGAGAGGGAGCTCAGCAGCTTTGAAGAAGGAAACCTGATTAAGGACAGGTTTGATGCACCTTTCTGGTAGGATTTGCTGAGAGGAAGGAAGGAAAAATGTCTTTAATTCCTCTCTTGTGGGTCCCTCCCAGTTCAGGATATTCTCTGATCTCTGCCTCATTAATGCTGGGTTTCCTCTGGCAAGTCTTTGTTAGAAATGTCTCCCTTCTTGCTGATCTGTTTGCTTTGAGGGTATTTTTTTGGGGGGGAAGGTTCCCCAATACTCAGAGATGGAGGGCTCTGGAGCACTCCCTAGAACCAAAATCATCTTCCCAGACAGAGAAAAGCCAAGGGCAGCACACACCAGCTCCTGCAATTCCTTATTTCCCTGGCTATGTGGTCCTAATGCTGATGAGAAAGACAAGGAAATGTCCCATTGAGGTACAGTGACACTTTCAGTGACACTGAGGAAATTCACAGTGACTCTCACTTGTTCAAGTCTCAGAGGAGCTGTTTTGCTCTTTCCCACTGTAGTGATTTTAAAAAGATTTTTCTCTAGAAAGGATGGAGAGAGATGTGGGCAGAGAGCCAGAAGATGTGGACAAGGAAAAGAGGCCACTCTCCTTCTGTGTAAAGGACTGTGGATAAGAAAGGTCCCTATAAAATTTCTCCTCCCTGCCTTCCCTGTGTCTGTTTTCTCACAGTTTAACCCTTTGAACTAAATGTGGGACGTGGCAATGATATGGAGATGAGCTGAGAAGGCTCCTTTTTGTTTAAGATGGTTTAAAAAAGCTCCTCCAAATCACCAGGCTCTGTTAGAGCTGTTGTACAAAATCAGCTCTGCAGGTTTCCTTCTGGTATTACTAAAGTACCCCAAATATTCCTCCTCCTGCAAGAAAAGGTGAGTTTATAGAACAAAGTGAGTCTGCTGCTTCCTGAGGAAGGGCTGGAGGGGTTGGGTTGGTCACTCACTTCATGAAGACTCTCAGAAGTTTGAATGAATACTCATTGAAGTGTCTGCTCTCACATGGCACATGAATAAGCTGCTTTGAGTTTTCTGTCCTTTTTTTAACCAGCAAGGGGCACTGTGAGTCACCTCAGTGTTCAATCTGGGCATCAAAACAAAACAAATAGGGCAGAAAGGTAAAAATGCTGCCTGTGGTTCCTTGCCTTGCAGTGTCTGGTTCCATCTCCCAATGCCAGTTCCACTGCTGACCTCTGTGACAACAATTTGCTGTCTGCTCTTTGGGTTTTTTTAAGTTTCTAAGCCTTTAAACTCATGACCAACCCACCTCTTTAGTGTTTGTCTCCTGGAGTTCGGACTCCTGAATGGGACAGAACATTTTGATGAGTCAAAATGATTTTAAGAGATAGCAGTGGCCATGGAAACAGAGTGAAATGAAAACACTGGAAAGGTGGGAGTGCAGAGCCTGAAGAGCTGTTCAGAGAACCTGTGTTTTGTTTGGTGTAAAACTGCTGAAAATAGGAGCCACGATTAGGCAAGACTGGATTGAATATCTTGTGCAGTGCTCTAGCAACGATGCAATTAATCTGCTTCATAAATTACCACTGATTGAGGTTGATTCTTTCCCTGGAAACCTTAAATAAAACTCAAGTTTGCTACTAATCTGCTTGAACTAAAAGAGCAATTAAATTGTGGGCAGCTGAGAGATGACAAGGAGTGCTTTCAGCTGTGGTTTGGGATTGAGTAGCCTCAGACACTCCCTTGTTCAAAGGCAACAGCTCCAACTCCAGGAAGGGTTTTTGTTGGCTTTGCACTCAGGTAGGATCAAAGGTGGCAGGCTGCTCCTGGAGACCCAAAGCTCTGCCTGTTTGCAGGAGGGGTAAATCACTGGGTATTAGTAAAATATTGCTCACCCCAAGGGGCTCATTCCATGCTGGCCTAGAGGTGACCTCTACATTGATTAACAAAATACATTCTGAGACTCTTACTGAGGCCTTTGGGCTGATTTCCCCCAAACAGCACAAGAAGACCTTTGGCTCATAATTTAGCTAATCAATTATCTTCTAATGCACAGTCTGTGCAGCTATGTAGAAGTGAAAGTTGTGTTTTACTGCCTGTCCCTTGTCCAATCCATTCCTTCCACAACCAATATGGATTTGCTGAGGACAATCCTGCCATGGAGATCCTTTTCTCCAGAGAGTGCTTTGACAAGCCCAGACCAATTTCCAAATCACAGCCACGGTGTTTGCACAGCTCCTTTTCTAACCAGGTGTTCCAACCACATTTGAATGCAAAACTTTCCTCATTTGCTTGTATTTGTATTTTGATCTTTAACAACTTCACAAGTGGTTTGATCTGTGGTTTCACCTTCCAGGTGCTGATTCACAGTAGATGATGGTGTGATCTGGTAGAATAATTTCTGATTTCAGCTCAGTGAGGCTGACAAAATCCATGACTTAGACAAGGCTTTGTTTTAGTTTCATTTCCCTCTTTCCATGCATAATTTTACTCCTTGAGAATGGAGACTTGGTGTGAAGACCTGACTAAAGCTGCTGCCCATTCAGCTGCAGAGTCTGCAAAGGCTGAGTCCATAAATCCTGAGCAATCTGAAATGTGGCTGAAATAGAAAATGTGGCTGATTCCCCAGGAGCCTTGGGACATGTGCTGGAACCCTGGGCACTGAGAATTTCAGACTTTCTGTGCTGCCAGGCACTGACCCCCAAGCAAACCCTGCATTGACCTGAGGCCCTGGAGAAGCTCCCAAAATTGAGTGACAGCACTGAGATTGTGGGTGTGTGGTTTGAATAGAAGTGTGTGAAATCACAGGGTGGAAAACTCAGAGTTTAAGGGTTTAGAATGTAGTAATAGATATAAAGCAAGGTGGAGGATTTAGGGTGAGTCCTTCTTTTTCACCTTTGTCATGGCTCTGGGTGGTGTTTTGTAATTGGATAGAGAAGTCTGCATTGTGGGCCATAGGTGGTTGGTTATTGGGTTAAAATAAAAATAATTTAGGTGTCATTTCTTAATTGGAGAGTTTAATCTTTAAAGGCCTTGTAGAGAAAGAGATTGAAGCCATTTTTACTTAGCTAGCAGTGCTGTGGAACTCATGGCTTGTGAGACAGTAACCATAGATAAGGATTAATAAACATCTGAGTCTAAACAAGAAACACTGTCTCGTGCATTTAACCCCAACTCTGGCAAAAAGAAGATAAATGCAACAGACATGTTTGACTATTTGCAAGGTTTCCAACCCATTCTGCTTTCTCCAGCACCCAAGGATGCGAAGAGCTTGAAAAATCAGGATAAAATTCGTTTCTAGTCAGAACCAAGTCCCAGGGAGCTCTTACCCAACATGTTCCTTTGCGTAGGAGCTTGGATCCGTTCCAGTGTTTTGTCAGCCAATATTTATGGTCTTCCAGCCTCTTCCCCATGGCAGCTGCCTGGAGTTTGAAAGCAATTACAAGTCTGGGCTGATGTTTGTCGGTTTGTAGGAGGGAGTAACTAAGTGCTAACCCTGACAACAGTTCCCTTGCTCTGCCTGGAAGGCTCAGCTGGGAGCAGACCCTTTTCTCTGGGTTAAATTGCTCACCCGGTGAGAGCACCAGAAGGAGTTTGGATGCACTTCTGAGGTGGAAAGAAGCTCTTTTGCCCAGCTTCTGCCTCGTGTTTTCTTCTCCCAGAGTCTTTCAGGGGATCCAGCTCTCCCCTGTTAATTTTTACCAAACCTTAGCTACGCCCTTTTCAGAAATAGCAACCATAACACTGCATCCTCTGAGGAGTGTCCAAATAATGTCTTTGCCCAGGATGTCTCACAAATGACCCCCTCACCAGGCACACAGCAGCCTTCCTGGATTTAGCACTGGATTTTAAAGGAGTTTGTTGTCACCCCTCCATTTCAGGAGCCGTTTGGGTGATGTGTTCGACAGCCATGGCTGGGTTTGGATGGTTAGTCAGGTTGAGAGTGTGCAGCAAACAACTCTCAACTTTTATTCTATTCACCTTCCCACATCACTTTTTAAAATCACCTTTTCTCTGTGGCAGTATTTCTCCTCCATAAGCAGAGCTTGCTCTGTAACAGCAAGGAGCAGTTACTGCTTCACTGTGCAAAGCAACACTGATAAATTCGTGCCAGAAATGCCTCATTTCAGCAAGCCTTGAGACTGAAGCCTTCTCCTTTGCAAAACACAGATCCAGCTCATGTATGAGCAGCAAAACATCTTTTGTTTCTCTCTTATGGCTCTTCATTCTTGAAATCAATATCAAATCAATAACAGAACAATCCTCTCTCCTATCCTAATTCCCTATGACACCCCCTGCTCATTTCTCACAAGCTTTGGAGCGACTTTTGGGATGGAAACTGTTCTAAATTGAGGATCTGCATTCAGGATTTCATCCTGACTTCATTTTTAGTGCCTCTTTCCTGCAGTGTGGAATGATGGCAGTGTGAGAGCTGGTGGCTACCACTGCCAGCCCTGGGGGATCAGGAATTGTTCCTTTCTCTGACATCACCATGTCATGGGCCTGGGAAAGAAGCTAAGCATGATTGCAGGGTAAGGAAAAAAAAAAAAAAACCCTGAAAAAAAAAAGAAATTACATTGGTTTGAGGTTAAATCCATTTGTAGCCCAAAGATGCCCTGGGACTGACTGTGCCTTGTAGCAAGATGTGGAGGGGAACAGTCACGCACAAATCTGGCAGACAGAGGAACCTTGAGATGGTTTGTGATAACCAGACTGAGAAATAAGGGAGTGGAGCTGGTGGAAGCTGGCCTGGAAAAATGCAATCTAAAAATCCCATGTGATTCCAATCAGTTCCCCCTCCTGGCTGCATTCTTCCCGTGCCCCTTGATTCCGTGCTGCATCCACAGCTCCACATGCTATATAAAACCTATCCTGCAGCCTGAAATCATCCTGCAAGGAAAGGTGAGCCCCCCAAAAAACACTCACAGATGTAAAACTGCAGTCTGTAGATTAAAGGCTTAGCACCAAGCTGCTGCTGGGCCAGACCACCTTGCCTGGAAGCTGGGAAGGATTTTGGGAAGTTTCATGTTGTGTGCTTTTCTCTTCCCTCGCTATGACCCTATTGCTTCCCATCTGGACCCCAGAGCACCTCTGGATGCCTGTTTGTGTCCCACTGAGAAACACATTTTTCACAGCTTTATTCAGAACTCCAGCAGTGGACTGAAAGTGAGGAGTTGGTATTTTGTGGTGGAGCTGACAGGAACTTTGCGCATTTTTTCGAGGCGTTTTTAGCTCAGGAGGTTTTTTTGCCAGTGACTCCTGAATGTTTAAGGGTTGGTCCCAGAGCATCCACCAAGGGCTCCAGGAATGGGAATCCTTGTGATGCCTTGGGAAAGC
>VWYP01015201.1:0-21355 GCA_013400435.1 Pycnonotus jocosus | reverse complement strand
AACTGCTGTCTGTTTTGCTTTGTATCATCCCTTGTATTCTCTTCATTGGAGCAATCCTTATCTCTTGTAAAAGACAACCCCCACATAAAAGTGACCGCACAGGCCTTGAAAGGGGCCCTGCTGCGGAAGATTCCACCAGGCCAACATCTCTGCCTGGCTGCATTCCATCATGAAACAATAAACCCACATTCCTGGCATTGCAGCAGGGTCCTCTCTCTACCCCCACCATCGCTGTCTGAATGGCACTTTGGTGAAACAAACCCACCAAGTCCCCTAAGTGGCGGCGAAGCCACAGGCAGGACTTGCTAAGCTGCCCCCATACCAGGATTTGTCGGGCAGCTTGGAAAAATGGCACTGAAGGACCATATCATGGTCTTAATCTGAGAGAGACTGCAAGTTTAACTAAAATGTGCCCCATTTAACTAAAATGTGACTGTCTAGCGTGCTTGGTCTTTCTCTATGCTTTTAATATGACATCCTGACATCCATCTCTCTTCCAATATACTGGTTCTTGCCTAGTTTTGCAGTCCTCTCCAGAAAGCTGTTGGTGGAATGAAACTATAAAAAGTAGGGGGAAAACAAAGATACTACACTGTTCTATCCTGCTTAACTAACAAACGGTACTTCTTCTGTTACTACCACATGGGTTTACTTTTATAGAAGCCTACTTTACATGTTGAAAGACTACAAACAATTCTCCCTGGATACTTCTTCAGGCTGAACAACCCCAACTCTCTCTGTCTTCATAGGAGAGGCGCTCCAGACCCTTGACCATTTACCTGGACCACTTCGGGACACGCACTAAAGGCTTCACGTCTTTCTTATATGGGGAGCCCCAGAGCTGAACACAGCCCTCCAAGTGGGTCTCACCAGAGCAGAGGGACAAAATCATCTCTCTTGACCTCCTGGCCACCCTCCTTTTGATGTGGTCATATGGTTGACTTTCTGGGCTACAAGCACACACCACTGGCTTAGAACTACTTTTTCATGCACCAGTATTCCCAAGTCCTTTCTGGGACTGCTCCCCATCCATCTGACTCCAAGTCTGTGTCAATATTGCTGGTTGTCCTGACCCAGGTGTAGGATTTTGCACTTGGCTTTAGTAAACTTCATGAGGCTCACAGGCACTCAATCCTCAAGACTGGCAAGGTATGATCTGGATGTCATCCCTTCCCTACCATAAATCAGCTGCACCACTCAGCTTGGTTTTATCCTGAGACTTGCTGAGGGTGTACTCAATCCTATCTGTGTCATTAATGAAGACACTAAATAGTACTGGTCCCTCAATGGACCCGTGAGGGACTCATTAAAGGTTTCCACTTAGATCTTAAGCCATTGCCTGATATATCTTGATGTATCCTTAGGTGCGATAGATAGATAGATAGATAGACGGATAGATAGATAGATAGATGCAGATATATAAATTTAGGTAGAGCCCTTTTCTGTTGCTATTCTCACTTTCTGCTGGTATTGTCAGTTAAACAATTCCCTTTCTTTCACTTAAGAAAGGTTGAATTAACTTGTAACTGTCTCAAATGTACATGGAAGATTTGTTACTACTTCAGAGGGATTTAAAGACACAGAAGAAATGTCACAGAATTTCAAAGTATGACTGTTATTTGTGCAGTCATCCAGCCCACAGTTTAGAAACACCTGTGAACATTTGAATAGTTTAGTCAAAGATTTCCAATTATATCCATGGATAAGTGAGCTCTGCCAGAATAACTAGTCATTTCATCATATTTTTTAGTGTTAAGCTGAAATGCATTATTGCTCTATCACTGATCTTATATTCCTTTGTACAAATCTAGATGAAGCCATTTTTCGCTTAACCTTGAGAACTGATATGAAATTATATTCAATAAAAATTATATTCAAAATATTTTTAGCCTTCTTGTTTGTGTCCTTTGATAGAGATGTTGTTGGCTGAGGAAAGAAACATACAATCACGCAGAGGCAATCATATGTGGTGCTTTATTTGGGGCGCCCAGGACACAGGGGGACAGTCCCCAAATCATGTGTCCCCCCGATTATACAGATGCTTATGATTTTATAGTTCTTGCTTTTAATGTATTCCTCCCCTTTCTCCACCCCCCGGAACTAGTAAACATTGATTTCCCCTTCTTCGTTGCTAGCCCCCCTGATTTCGGTTCAAACAATACTACCCCAACCCCTGTCTACTTGGAGCGATCTATTTTGATTTATTACCCAGGCAAGACCACACTTGAGTCAACTAACACAATGATGAGGCTAACGTTCGGTTCTTGAGATATTCCTGGCCAGCAGTCAATATCTCTTCTAACTGCCCTCTTCTAACCCACCACCATTCCCCACAATTCTGAAAAGCAATCATCATTATCTTTATACTATAATTAAAATAAACTTTTATCAATGTAATTCCTTGATTCTTGTTTAAAACAATAATCATACACTGCTAATAGATATGTTTCCACCCAAGCTTCTTGCTAAGCTAAGTCACACGTGAATTACTTAAGATAATGGAACTACATTCCTCTCCGTGTCCAAAGCCCAGTTGTCTTGGCCACCTTGCCTCACCCATTCCACCTTCTCGATTTAGAATTTTATTAACCCTTACATCATCAATGTCAGTCTGTTAGAGAATATTTATTTGATAAATACTATGCATTATCTGTCTACTCACAGCAAGATCTTAATGACATCTAATTTTACAGTGGTTTATTTAAAATTACAGTTGTGGATTATGTGTTAAACTAGAAGTTATCCCCCACTTCTTATCAAACCACAAACCAACCAACCCAAATATAATGCACACTGTTCAAGTAAGCTGAAAGACAGTGGTCTTAACAGAGGAGGGTGATATTTTGTGGCCAAAAACTAAAATGAAGTTTAAGCTTCCTGCCAATCTATTTGAATGCAAACTTCTCTTTGCTTGTGAATATACAACATAAAACTGTTTTTGTGTTCCACTGTACAATACAATGTTGAATTATATTTGTTATCACTGTTAATGAATCTGAGGCAATTTTAGAGCTCATAAAATCTCTGGAAACACTTTTGTTTAGAAACACTCAGACATTTCTGAAGGAGTTGTAGCTGTTGATTACATACCCCCCAAAAAAATACTATGTTTCTGTACCAGGTAAGAACATGTACAGTGCAAACAGTTTTAGAGAGATAGTCAATGAAAGTTAATATGAAATGAATCAGCTCTCTGATCACTAAGTAGTGATTTCTATAACCTGACTATTTTTGCTGGGAAAAAAAAATCAAACTAAATTAAAATAAAAAAAAAGTTTTATGAGATAAGAAAAAGCAATACAGCTGTCTGAGAGGCAGAGGAATTTCTACCAAATGTGTACAGAAGGAGTCATTTGAGTAAAGGGTCAAAGAAAAAAGTATCCGCATATCCAAAATGCCCATCACATTTTTAAAGCACTTCTGAACAACGCTCAGAAACAATGAAAACTGAAGCTGGTTTGAGAAAATATGTAGAACTACCTGATCAACGGGGCAATTTGATAGCAGTAGACACTTCCATCATCTTAAAGGTTACAAGAGAATCTTTCACAGGGTTTCCAATTTTAATTTATTCTTATTTAGCAAGGATTATTAATTTTAGTTTATTTTTAAAAATTGAATCCATTGGAAAAACTTATCAGAATCTTCTCCAAACTAATAAATTAAAAGAATAGGAAAACTAGAGAGAAAGAAATAAAAAAGAAGAGTAGAGAAAGAGGCACTCAGCAAACCTGAAATCTGAGTGGGAAAAGTAAAGTTAAAGAGAAATATTTCATGCTTTTTTTATCTTTTGTCTCATATAAAGGATATTTTCTCCTACTCTCCTATGTTGAAATTATTCCACTAGTACATTTTTTTCTGCCTTGTAATTTTATAAGGATAAAACCAATCTTCTGTCTCTTTAAAGTTTGTGTCAAGACTTGATATCTTAGGTTGATGGTGATCACTCTGAAGGAAAAACAAAACGAAATCGGGTAATGATGGAACTAATCTCACAGAAATTAATTTTCAAACTGTTACAAACCAGAAAATATGTTAAAACCTGATATTGGTATTTATTCAGTTCACAAAGAAATTCTCTTGATATTTCTATGTTAATATGAGTATTGAAGCTTGAAGTGGAACTATCTTCTTTAACATTATAAATCTTATAAATATTCTCTGTGTCAAAATTTATACAAACTGACCAAGCCTACACAGATATAGATATGAATAGATATGAATTGTGGACATAGCAATATAGTTGTCACCTATCCCACTCAACCAAATAAAAGAACCCCTTCAGAATGCATAATTTTTGTCTGCAGTACTCAGCACTTTCCGAAGATATGGTGTCAAAACAAAATTGCTTTGCTATATCTGATTGGAAGTATACTGGCCTATACCCAGAATTTGCCCTGAAACAATCTGTAATTTCATTCTGCTTTGAAAAAACATTTGAATGCCCTCCTACATTGATGATACAGGCCAAAACCTGCCTGCTTCCACATAAACTATAAACTGTAAACAAACACCTCTCTTAAAGGTCTTCATCATGAAAAACCGTCACTGAGGTTTTCATCAAACTGTGGAGGCTTCTTGATTTTACAAGAAGAAAGGATTGTCTGATCACTGTCTACAATGGAACTTATGTCATTGCATCTATGACCCAGGTCAGAATTATTCTTAATAATCATAATTAATTTCTACAGAGCAGCTTGTCTACAGCAACAACAGCTGTTCCTTTAACTAACTATCTACATTTTGGCAAGCAACTGCAAACAGAACTGAGTAATTTTTGCCTTACATTTCACTTGACATACAGCATGAAAAGTAGGAGCAGTCAGTCTTAATGAGCCACTTTTGTGTCATTTTATTCTGTTCACAGATCTTTCACTTGTATTTGTAGCTTCTCTTTTCTCATTGAAGACTTTTCAATCTGTCTATAACGACTTGGGCCAAATAATCCTCCCAAAGTCAAGAGAGGTTTCTCCATACCTTCAATGGGAACATTTTCAACTTATTAAAGACAAGTAGAGATTATATGACAAATGTTTTGTTGTTGGTTGCGGGAGATTTTAGGTTTTTTTGTTATTTAGGAGATGTTTTAAGTAAGAGTAGTTGCTTCATGTTTGATCAAATCTTACAAAATTAGTTTGGTAATTAATAAGTAAATAAAATCTAATTGGAGATGTTTGGAATTCTCAAAACAGATTTAGATTCCATGCAGATAACACATTTCCAAGTTGCCACTACGATCTCATTTAATAGCTCATACAGAGTAATAGAAATTTTTAGGCACATCATCATAAGTGAATATATATGAATTTATATGAAATATACCCTACTGTTTCTATCCTAAGAGGTGGATACAGTGACTAAGGTGAATACAGTCCAGAGGCATAGCATGACAAGCTCAGATATAGTAAATTAGGTGAGATGAATACCATCCTGAATGATAAGGACATTATTCATTACAAAATTATGTCAAATTAAATATCATTGAATATGAAGCAATCAAGGAAATGGATTGATTTCCATTTAGCCTTCTGTCCAATTCTGTACAAAGATGGCTCTATTGCATTTTGTTCCTGCAGAGCAGATTTGCTAAATGAAATTGTGTTATATACTTGCTTTCAGTGTATGGGTGAAATGAGCTGTGGACATCTCAAAATTTGATGTCCAATTCTCATCTAATAATTCTAGGCTTTGTTTATAGCTAACAAACAGAAACAAATCCCTTCAAAGTGTGTCTCATCTGAACTATTTAAATGATTACAAATGAAGTGAAGAGTGGCTATCTTTTAGCCCAGTTTGGGAAAAATAAGTCCCAAGACGGTTATTTTAAAAACATAAGAAATGCATTGTCACATATTACTGAGCTGCATTATAACTCTCTGTCCTGAAGGATGGAATTTTTTTCTAGATTAAATAAGTTTTCTGCCAATTTCTGGAAATCATACTGAGTGTCCTTTACATTATTATCCAGTCTCACTGAATCTCGATTTCTATTTGTTACAGACTATAGCTGGAGCACTATTGTGATCACTGTTCTTCAATACAGGGAGTGCAAAGAGTCAAGTTCTTTCTTGGGCTTTGTGTAGTGTGACTATTCACATAATTTGGAGAACAAAATAATGCCTATTAAAATAATTAGATATATAGTTAGACCAACTGATTGGCAGACTGACCTAAAAGAGACTTAATTGAAGCAACATATAGTTTAAATTAGTAATAATAATAATGTTGACATGATAATCTGTATGTCTGGATCATCTTTTCCTGCCTTTTCACTCAGCTTACCTGTAATTACTATGTGTAAGTACCTCAGATTTTTATTTCAACTTTGATCATATTCCCATAGTCCTTCTCTAGTTTTCCTTCTGTCACTTTAATACCTGTAGATTATTACTGTTTATTTATTTTTCATTCATAATGAATTCTCCTGAAACATCTCTCTGAATTGGTGAGATGAACAGTCAAAACACAAGAAAATAGCTGTCTAACAAAAAGCTTTACTTGATACATCTACTATTTATGGAAAAACAGCAAGGGATGCCTAAGATACCTAGTCTACTCACCAAACATCCTGGGAATGTTGAGAGCTTGGAGACAGTGTACTGCAGTGCTCATTGGTAGTTTCAGGATCTTCAAGTACAAAGTACACATTGTCCACACATCCAAATTTTTGTCCATTTTTTGTTCAAGTTTTGTCAGTTCTCCAATTCTTTATTTGTAACTTGATTGTCTCTAGCTGTTGTTTACAAGCTCCTGCCCCTGAATAAGATTTAATTTTTATATCTAAGGACATTTTTTTCAGGTTTCCTTCATAATACATAGGGAATTTCAAATAAAAAAATAGTTAGTTTTCTTTTTATTTTGTTAGCAAGGTTCAATTGTGAATTATTTATATTAACGGTTGCTCATACCAGCTATAAGCTAACCGGCCTACAGCATCCCTGATATATTTCCTCGTGTATATAATTAATTTATGAAGCAGACAAAACCCTATCTCTTTTTCTCTTTCTTGTCATACTGGCAACTTCTACACCTTAAAAGTATTGCTTCAGGTTTGTTTTGCTTACTAAGATGTGTTATGAAGTGGTCAATACCAACATTTCTCCCTGGAAATAAATTTATCTTGTTGATTTCTATAGGTTGCAGTTTCAAATTTTTATTTTAAGCTAATTGGAGACTTATATATATTCCATTAAAAGACTAAAAAATCTTATCTTCTGTATAAACAATTTTTAACATCTCTCACAGTGAAAGAGATGTTTATCTTTTGCTTCTTAAAATCTTATTAAAGCTCTCACATGCATATGTTGTTGTCATTGATCACATTACCGCAATGTCTAATGCTGACAGATCAGACGATATTTTTGCAGCTATCATAGAAGCATGTGTATGATTGCTAACTATCTTTGTCCTCAGTTTATTTATGAGGAACACGCACAATTTTCACTGCTGAAGTCATGTCCTACTCTTGGGCTTTTGATGTGTAAATAATTTTTTTTCTCCTTACTGAAGTAATTTCCATACCTTTATGTTCCTGTTTCTATGAAACAGCTACCTTTAGAGAAAAAGTCTGGTCTGGCTTTATTTTCTTCCATGAGTCTTAATGTGATGCACAATTTAAATCTGTTGAATATAGTCCTGTTTCCTAGTAAATATAAGATCACCTTTGCTAGTAATGGACTACAAACTTTTTACTAAGCTACAACATAGATCTCAGATCACATATTCTCTGGCTTTATCCAGATTTGTCTTGTCTGCATTAGACTTTTAACTTAGCTTGGTTAGCTGCAACAAGAATTTCTTGATTATGTGACTATTACCTAGTTTGTTGTACTTTTACTAAGTCTTATATACAGGTGTGGTGTGACACACATTCCTAAAAATGGTGAATATAAAACTACAAAGTTTTCATTCTATGTAAGAGCAAATTATTTTTGAAATGCCAGTGAGATGCAATGCAAAGGAAGACTAAGCTGGGAGAGCAGCAGAGTCCATGAAAATATTGCATCAAGGTGTTGGTTCAGGATATCCTAGAAGCTCCAGGGCTAACAGCAGCTCCACAGTGGTTAGTTAATGATAGTTATGCAAAATTAAAAGCCATAGTGGGGAAAAAATATAAGGACAAAGAAAAAGTCTCTTTAATGTACAATGCACCATACATACTTTGTAGAGCTTTACATCAGTGAAAAAAGATCAAGGAGTAAAGCATGGCAGAAAATATAATAATGGACTCAATAAAACTTTGGAGAAAGAAGGAAGTATCAACATCAACATGAGACACCCAGTCACTGTCATCATATTCCTCCAAGTGCTGACTGAAAAATGCTGGCAACTTTCATAATGCTTCTCATGCTTACGTGAAACTAAACATCAAGACCCAGAGGACCCTGAAAACAATATAAATATTGGTTTTTCTTGCATAATGACTTTTATGTGTTGCGTTGTTAATGAGATTTGTTTTGCATTTAAGACTGAAAGAGCAATAGTACCATTGGGTGTCAGTTTGTTAGACACTGACTTTACACAAAGCGTGAAGTTAGATGGCATCCCAACCATTTCTTAATGACTCCTCAGAAAAAGAAGGGAGACCACAGGAGAACACTGGTACTAAAGTCTGAACCTTATGTTCCCAACTTGTTTTGAAGTTAGCAATGTTAACACTGAAATATTATTATTTCTCAAATCCTACATATGAAAATACATAATATCCAAACAGTATTAGCAAAAGCTGGAAGTAGAAGTGGACGGCTACTGGATATGAAGTAGAAACCGATAGCAGAGATTGCTGCTGTCCAGAAGTGTCCCATAGACAAACAAAATGTGACTGATTCTTTCTCTGGTCTCTTGACTTGCACAGGTGGAAGGACAAAATTACCACAGCTATTTCTGGAGACCACAATTTCACTTTTACCCTGTGTACTGGGCTCAGATGCTCAGACGTCGACAGAAGGAACTACAGGGGTGGGACTTGTAGGTCCTGCAGGTTCCCACCAGGTTAAACTAACACACTACAGGACACATCTGAGCCCCTCAGACAAGAGGATATCTTCTTGTGGGAAACATACTTAAGAAAGGACAAAAAAATGCAAGGTAGAGGCAAGTGGAGAGAACAAAAGGGAGTGAGAGACAGCAGAGGGAACACCAAGGTGAGAAAAGAAAGTGTACCAACCACTCTCTTGGAGCAGAGATTCTCCTGCAGCCCATTGAGGACCCTGCAGGTGGATATTTTCTGAAGTTCAGGTCATGTGGAGATGGGAGCAGAAAAGAGGTCTGTGCATAAAGGAGCACTGGAGAGGAAGAGTTACAGCCTTTACAGCCCTTTACATTACAGCCTCACCCCTTCCTGGACCCCTAAGGGGGGAATTGGAGGTATAGGGAGAGAAGGAGTGAAGCTGAACTTGGGAAAAGCGTCATTTAATGTTTGTATTTTTGCTTCTCACTATCCAAATCTATTTTACATGGCAATAAATTGAATTTATTTTCTCCAAATTGAGTTTTGTCCCAGACAGTAGCTGATAAGAAATCTCCTCATCCTTTCATCATCCTATTTTCACACTCCTCCTACCCCCTATGCTGTTCTGCTGAGACTGTTCTGAGCCTTACTGTCCTCTAAAGTTAATCTACCAGACCACGATCTGAAGGGAAACAGCATAAGTTATGAAACACATGTAAAATGTGAAAGGGTGAAAACCAGGTCAGATATCTTTTATTGTGATCAGGAGAGGTACTAAGGCACTGAATCTTGTATGCAACAGCTCCAGTTCTGTAGGTAACTGCACAAAAGGTGACTGAATGGCTAACACGATGTTTCTTTTAACTTCATGATGAAATGGTTGAGTATCCATTTACAAATGGATCAGGCAAGAGCAGTCCTCAAAAAGACAGGAGTGACACTGAAACCCAGACTCCTGGATGTGTGAATAAGAGACATTGAGTACCCTGTCATATGTTTCCACACACTAGAGCATAGCGAGATATTCTCATTATTGTTCCCATAGTACTTGCTGAAATGTTCCTAACTGCAATGTACTGAGTTACTCTGTAGAAGGTTTTGTCATTCTGTAAGATAGACTTCATCTGACCAGAGCTCCTGTTTTAGCAGATCTCATTATCCCTTCTGCAGGCAACCAAGAAATTTTGGCTAGGGTACCTTCTCTTCTACATCTTCAAAGGATTGCATATTCTACAGGGTCTGGCTAAAATTAACTTTTTTCTATACCAGCCCATATGGTGGTGTGCTTTAGCATTTGTGGCGAAATTACGACAGTGTTTTGGTTATTGCTAAACAGCCTTTGCACAGCATCAAGCTTTCCATCTTTCTGCCCTGTTACCTTGCTAAGTCTTAATATGCCAGTGAGCTCAAGGGGGCAGGAAGGGATATAGTGACAGCTGATCCAAAAAAGCCAAAGGGATATTACTTTATGTCTAACAATAAAAGCTCAGGAAAATGAGGAAGGAGGGGAAATTTTAGTGGTTATACCATTTGTCTTCTCAAGTAACCATTACACGCACTGAGACCCTGCTTCCCAGGAAGTGGTTGACATGTGTCTGCTGATGGGAAAAAGTGAATAAATTTCTCTTTTTGCTTCTCTTTCCCCAATATGCTCTTGTTATTTTGCTCCTCGAATCTTCTCACCATCCTTCTACTTTCTTCTTGTCCTCTGAGAGAGCTAAATAAGCAAAGTGCATGGTGAATGTTTAGTTGCTGGTTAGGGCCAACCTGCCACACATGCATACAGCAGATAGACCCATGTGTTGTAAGCCACACGTTTACCAGAAGTACAAGGGCATTTCGTACAGCAAGAACATATAATGTAAATCTTTCCCTACCCCTTGCTAGTCCCTGAGATAAGGTCCCTAATTAGCTGAACAATTCATCTACAACTCAACTCAATATTTGAATTACTCTGGGCTCCTTTATGAAAGGTCAGATGAATTATCTTAGATGTCAAAATGTGGTTATAATACTTGTTTTCAGAAACTATAAATTACCTTCCCCGATAGAGTATACTATTTTAATCCATTGTCTAACATTACTTTTTAATAGTTTATGCTTTAAACTTCTGGAATGTGATGCCATCTTCTTTAGCCAGAAGCTCAGATCAGTAGTACTCAAATGATACATACATTTAAATGGAAGGATAGGCAAACTAAAGTTTCACTTTCTCAAAACATGCAAGAAGATAAGAGGGCTGATAAATCCTTAAGAGACTAACCTTCAAAATGTTATCTTTATTTCTTAATTAACTATCCTTTCCTTTAGACTTGTGAATGTTTATCCTCACAATCTCTGTGATCAGCAGATACCTGCTGGAAGTCCTTCTGGACATCTGTCTTTCCCCCATGTCCCATAGAAGATTTAGTAGTATATTCCAAGGTACAAAAAATGGGAGTGTAATGTATTTGTTTGGCTTGAACAGATTGAACTCTCTTCTAAATATATGTTTACTTACATAAAATTAATAAAGGTGTCCTTGAACATAAAATTAATGAGAAAACACCTCAACTTTTATTCAGGGAATTATGACTTTTTAATATTTTTATTATTAACTTCCTAATAGATCTACAAGCATCCCGTAACTAAGCTGACTCAACATATTTCAAAGACTATGGAGGATGAAAGAGACAAAAAGGAAAAATTCATTTGCAGACATAAAAAGTCAAGTGTGTGCAATGTCTAGCCAACTGAGACAATGCTGACATTTTATGTATACAGCTTCTGAAGCTTTGAGATTGTTATTTAAAGAAACAAAACATAATCAGTTCCAAATGATGCCGTGAGGAAAGGAAGGTATATCACTGTCCAGTCTTAGGGATCAGGACTTGAGGTCTGTGAGCTGAGCAAACAAACTGTGCTGGAATTGCTGAGATGTTGAAGAGTCTCTGGCCTGCACAGTGTAGGAAATGGAAGATACTCTTCACAAAAATGTCAAAATATGTCAACACGGTGCTTGTTATGCTACAGTTGTATTTTTCTTTGGGAAAAAAAAAGCTACACAAACCCCACATTTGGCTTATATGAAACAATTATATAAATACAGCAATTATAGAAAGTGGCATTTCAATAATGATCACTGTACTAATGTTTTACAGGCAAATGCCAAGACATTCTGAGTTTGAAGAAAGGATGACACCAACTGAAGGTCACAGTGAGTACAGTGGAAAGTAAAAGCAGGTGCTAAAGACAATCTGACATAATTAGGTTTAGTTTATTAATGCAAACCACCTGTTGATCTGCTTGAGAATAGGAAGGCTCTACAGAGAGATCCAGACAGACGGGATCAATGGGCTGAGGACAACTTCATGGTGTTCAGTTAGGTCAAGTGTCAGGCCCTGCACTTGGATTTCAACATCCCCACGGAACACTCCAGGCTTGTGGAAGACTAGCTTGAGAGCCGCTCAGCAGAAATGAACTTGGGGTTGGTGGTTGGCAGCTAGCTGTACATGAGTCTGCATGAGCTGCCCAGGTGGCCAGGAGGGTCAGTGATACTCTGGCTTGTATCAAGAAGAGTGTGGCCAGCAGGATGAGGAAAGTGTCCCTCGTGCTCAGCACTGGTGAGGCCACATCTAGAGAGCACTGTGTTGAATTTTGGATTCTTCATTTCAAAAAGACCAATGAGTGGAATGAGTCCAGAGAAGGCCAGTTAAGCTGGTGAAGGAGCTGGAGCACAAGTCTTATGAGGAGTGGCTGAGAGAGCTGGGGTTGTTAAGTTTGGAGAAGAAGAGGATCAGATAAATTTCAGATTAAATACTAGAGAAAAAATATCACTAAAAGAGTGCTTAGACATTTGAATAAATTGGCTAGAAAGATGATGGAACTGCTTCTGGAAGTGTTCAAAATGTGGCACTTGAAGGATATGGTTTAGGGGTGATGGTAGTACAGTGGACTGGATGATCTTGNCCCAAACAAAACAAAAGAAAACAGTCCATCAGTTTTAAAAGCATTTTCTGGGAAGATATATATATGGCCATATATTGCTTTTGTATAATAACAGTAGTGACCTGCAGACTAGACCAGAATCTAACAAATGTTACATCAGTGGAGAACAATTGAAGGGAAATAACTTTTGGATGTTTCAGAACAAGCAGAAAAGAGCTGATGAAGGAATTCATGCAACTTCATCATTGTCTCTGTGGATTTGACCTTGGAAATAGTTCCATTGGCCCTATATGACATCATCTTCTTGTTTATCTTCTGTGACAGTTTGGAAATCAAAAATGAACCTTTACCTTGCATCCTTATACTAAACTGTCTTTTATCCAGCTTATGTCAAAACACTTTACTGTATTGTGATTTTTTTTTAGTTCCTTGTCACAAATTCTTTTCTTTCCAGTCAGCAGTTATTAAATGGAAGCTTTTAAAAGATTGGTTCTCAGCATGCAGCCAAAAATCTGAGAGAGAAAACATTTTAAGTAGCTCCATTTCTTCAAAATATTAGATATACACAAAACATTCTGAACCTATTGAGAACTGTGGGAGCAGGAGATCCCAGAGGGTTGTAGCCAGCGATGCAGGATCTAAAATGCCTGTCACTAATGGTGTGCCCCAAGTTTCAATATCAAGTCCAGTACTGTTTAACTTATCCATCAATGACTTGAATGAAGAGGTAGATGCCATTACGAACCAGTTTAATCACAGGGGAGTAAAGACAACTAACTCTGTGAATAAAACAGAACAAACTTTCAAGGTTCTAAATATTCCCCAAAAAAATCCAAATGAGATTTAATGTTGATACCAAGAAATTGTTATATTTTTATTTAATAGTAAGACAAACAAAAAAAGGAAAAAAAAGTTAGAAAAAGATACTTTGAAAAGCATAGGATGGGTCACCACTACGCTGTGCTACCTTTGTTGCTGCTGAGATGGAGTGAGGGGAGTGGAGCAGTTTTTGCCTTTTGTTTCTGCTCCAGCTCTGCAAAGAAGGACTTGGGGATCCTGGTTAACAACGAGCTGTCCGTGAGCACATCTGTGATTCTGTGTAATGTATTGCAATCAGGCAGGGAAGTGCTTGTTGATGCTAGGACAGATCCATGAAAGGAATGAGTGGTGCATGCACATCTTAGACAACTAAATAATTTCTAAGCTCACTTTAAATGCTCACATTGCACATAGCTACATATGAACAAATTGTCTAGATGCTTTTTATACTCAGTGGGGAAAGAAATAAGTCTAGGCCATAATTAATCTGTTCTCATCAGTTGTGCAGTGTCCATTTAGCAACAGCTGTCCATTCATATACTGAAGAGCAAACCTAAATAATTGGGCTGTACATCTGTGCACAACACTGCAATTGCAGCTGCACATCTTTCTGCTGTCTAAGTAACAAAGAAAAATGTTTGCTTACACTTTTCTGCAAATAAAATGAACTAATTCAGCCTTATTTAATACTATGGATAATGTCTGCCTTTTTTTGTTTCTCTGTAGGTTAACACCACTTTGTTGCAATGCAAAAGCTTCTAGGGCTTTCAGACAAACCAACAAACAAACAAAAAACCCAACAACACAACAACAAAAGAAGAAAACCAACCAAACCCCACCTCTAAATGCTATAGTTCAATGACACAACTCGTGTTAGCTAACAGAAAATATACCACAGCTCAGAATAATGTTCTAAACATTATAAATGCTTTGAAAAACTTACACAAGTTACTTTCAAAGTCCATGAGAGATGTCAGCACTTCTCTTTAATACAAAATCTTTTCCTGTCACCTTCTGCTTACTGGTGTTTGGTAAACTTCTATAGTTGACTTTGTCAGTTTACAGCCCTTTACAAGCAAAAAATGATATAACTTCTAAAATGCACCCCATGGTTTCACAGTAGGTCTCATGTCATCAGATTCAAGATAAACAATGGTGTATGTTCTTCAAAGCAAGCAAAATGTCTCAATGCATAACACATCTGTGCTTCAGTCCTGCAAAGTTACTTTTATATGACTAACACTACCAAGAAAGTAAAAGAATACCTTCCTACACTGAAGCCCTAAGGTGAAAGTGGAATCGGACTTCCTCTTCAGATCCATGTACCAGAAAATTTTAACAAGGTCAATGGCTATGTCAGTGGCTTTAGTTTATCACAAACAGAATTAAAAAAAAAAATGAGGATGAGGTTAATAAAAGAAAGCCCCTCTTTTTTCTTTCTTTCTTTTTTTTCTTTTCTTACATAATTCTTTCATCATTTCTTTTACTTTTCATTCCCTCTACTGGTTTTCTTTCCTGTCTTTATAGACTGTGGATTCATAGTCATATTGTTTTGATTTTTGAAGTTACTGATCACTAGCTGCAGTGCAGGAATTGCTTATGTATGTGCTGTAAGCCTGAAAGAAACACAATGTAATTCAATTAGCTGTAGCACAATTGAAAGAGTACAAATGACATGAAAATACAATATGTTTTTCAAGCACTAAAAATACTCACACATGAAGAAATGTCACAATTTATGTGATGTGTGATACTTGTTTACTTCTAGTTCTTTAACAATGTGCATAAACTTCAGTACTGACTTATTTTATTTTCTAACTGATTTCACTAATATCTACTTCCTCACAAAAATTACACTTGGACTATTAGTAGACTACCATAATCTATGCTTGACTTAGTGAGTTTCTCCTCCAAAGTTTTAGGTAATTTCTGTATTTTCTTGCTGGAACTGCATCTTTATGTTGTTTCTCACTTTTTTCTTTCCTTTGGTGTTCTTTAAAATCTCTGATATGTTTGTATTGTTCACCAAAGCAGAATGTACGTGTTGTTTCATACCACCCACTTTCATCTATCCATGCTAAATGCAAAATTACTCTCCTTTCTTTCCACACTTAGGCTATAATTCCAAGTAATTTAGAAGCATTCTTTTCATTATGTCAGAAATTTAATTATTTTCAGGAGTGAAAAAGGAAGTTTTTGAATTTTGTAACATTATGACGCATAGTACATATCTTATATGTTGCAGAACCTGTGCTATATGTAACTTTTATTTCCTTTTTCTCCTAAGGCAAGCGTGCTATTTTTCCTTTCCCTAAATGTGTTAAGCCCTTATGTTGAACAGATGAGTAAAGACATAATTAGATGAGATCTTCCATTCAAACTTCAGTCCTTTGTGAAATTAATGCTTCATTCACAAGTCACCACTTCCCCAGTGGAGCCTGAGTGCTTCTACAGTTCTCCAGTGTAAAGCAGGTTACATCAGATAAACTATTTCAATTTTCACTAAAACAGCTCACAGAGCTGATTTATTCAAATATCACAACTCATTGGGAGAATGGGAACTTCCATTCCCTTTTGGTGGGACTCTACAAGTCATTCAAACTGAATTAGAAGAGCATCTCTTAACACACCTAACTTGTCAACATGAAATGGTGAAGTTGGCACTGCTAGACGTGTCATTGCATGAAATTTTGTGACAGACACACAACAAGAAAGCAGTTAGATTGTGTTAAAGTCACTAGGTAAACTAAAACAAGCCTCCCTTCTCTCACCATTCAAGAGTGTTCACACTGAGGGAGAAGTGTCAGCTCCATTGATAATAGTCTTTAACATGACATCTCTCTAGAGATTACCACAAAAGTATTTCAGAAAGTTACATAAAGTGGGAGCTGAATGACAAGAAGGCTGAGGCCTGATTGAAAGATACTGAAAGGCATTTTTTAAACTTCTTTCAAATTGGGAGCTGAAGAAAACATAAGACTTGTCTATTATCTTGAGGTAGGAAAAGGTAGCAAGAAAATTACTGTTCTGTTGAAAGATATTGTTTTAGGGCAAGTAATAGATTGTTTTCTCCTTAGCTGGCTGGATCCTGTAGCTAAGGAAAAAGAACCAGGATTTTCCACTCCTGAGATGCCAAATTTTAATTCATATTGGACCAATATGGATATTTTCCAGCATTTTCATTCATCATCTGAGTTCAAGCTGTTCAAGTGTCAGGTTTTTTCCAGCTTGTAAGATGCTCTGTGCTCTGAGAAACTGATATTTTGTTGTGTACCTAGAAAGGCATAATACTGTCAACTGCAATATAAATAAGGCTGATGACACTGAATAGGACAAAACGGCTCAGTATTATCAATCACTGTCAAAGAAGAAAACAAAAAGTTTATCTGACAAACATAGCTATTTAATGTGGTTTTTTTCCCCACTTCAGAAACATGAACAGCTTATGTGTTTTAGGGAAGCTTTCCAAAAGCCTGTCACTGATTTTTAGCTCCAGATTGACACTGAAAATAAAAAGGGTGGGAGTGTGACTTCCCCTGTGTCACTGAAAATTTCTTCTAGCACACTTCATGTACTTCTCTGTGATTCATTCTTAATCCAATAAAAAATGTATAACTCACCTTCAGACACTCCCTTTTGTTTGTACCAAATAAAGGTGGGAGAACACCGTAAAGCATTTACAAGAATATTAATTCCTCTTCTTAAGTGGGTTCACTTCAAATGTTTTCGTGCCTCCTTTGTGCTTACTTCCTGTGAATATTGCAGTGATTAAGCTTTAGTAGTGATAAAACTCATGAAAGATACCTTCAGCCCGGATGCTCAGTTGCCAAAAGCAAAATCTGAATTGCATAACTAATCAGTGGTGTGAATTTCAAATATCTCAGTCAATATTACATTTCAAAAATGTACCTCAGCATGTAATTTAATATTCTAACAAAATGAAATTTAGATCTCTAGTGAGGGGTAGGAAAAAGACAACTCATTGGCTGCAAATAAAAGATTAATGGAGATCAAGAAAAGACAGTATTGGAAAAGTTAGAATGTAACATCAGAAGATATTTGGATATTTTAAGACACAGATCAGGCTTATGGTTTGTATTATCAGATTAGATGATTTGTTCTATTATTTTCACTGAAGGTTTGGACATAAAATCATTTTACAAATTTGAAAACTTGTAGTGAATGTTTATCTTCATCAATATATATTCAAGATGGAATTAATCTCAGAATTATTTATAGTCAATAGGGGGCTCGACATCACCAAAGGGAAATTTACCCTGTCGCTTTAAGGCTTCTGGCTTAAGTGTGATGATTCCTCTTCTTGCATTAACTTCATGTCAAGACTGGCCTGCACTAGACAGGCAGAAGTTGTATTTCACAAACCTTCTCATAAATTTTGGTAGAATTATATGATGAAGTAGCCTGAAAAAACACAAAATCCTATAATTTTACTAGTTACAGAATGAAAATGCAAAAATAGTTTTTCACAGCGAAAATCCTCAATGTGTTCTTGAGATAAACCCAAACAATACCTAAATCAATGGAAAGTTTAAAGCGTGTTTTCCTATTTATATGTGAAGTTTGAGATAACAAGAATGCTGATATCTGTGTATATCCTCATACTGTGTTAGTTTTTCCAGCATGATCAGTATTCAGAATCTTAACTTACCTGTATTTGTCTGCTGATTTTCACTGAGCTCCCTATAAACCCTTATAATTGTGTGTTTGAGTGTTTTGGATTTTGCTTCTTTGTTGGTGGGGGTTTTCTTAGGGTTTTTTGAAATTGCAAAATAATGAAAAGATTCTGAATTGTGACAACTTGGATGATACTACAAGAAACTAAACTTAGGAAACTAAACATCAACATCAACACCCTTGATGCTATTTCTGTGTATCTCGTGTTGTTTCTTATGAAGAATCATGAAAGAATATCACATTAAAATTTGATCCTTCTCTGTAATCACCACCTGGATCCTCCAAACACTGGGGAGAGTTCCAAACAAAATGTCATAAGATAGCATGCTTAGAGTGAAAACCTGACTGAATTTAAACCAGTGGTAAAGTTTGTATTGATTTCCAAGGAACTGATTGCAACTGTAAGTGTAAATCATGAACAATGTATTATTAAAATTTTTAATGTGTAAAATGACTAAAGGATATAGATAGATTTTCTTCATACATTTCCTTTAGCTATGTCCTTCTATGACCTCAAATTTTATCTCCTGAGCATTTCTAATTATTCAGAGTAGACTTACTGTAGAAATGGCTTACACATCTGTCATATTGAACTAAAAGGAAGATTTAAAGTCTATACTGTATTTATTATGCTAATTCACTTTGAAATCTATGGTGATGTGCCGCATGCCTTTCAAAGTGAGTTTGCATAGTAAATTTAACATAGGTCCTGATGGCCCACAAACATTATCCCTGAAGCAGTTTTAACAGTGCCTTAAGGAATTGTGTAGCACACACACTGGGAAATACACATGCAGTGAGAAAAAGAGGGGAAAATGTAAGTACTTCTATTTTGCAGTCTATGCTTCAATAGTTCACAGTTTGGGTTTCTTTACTTAATGTCTTCAGTTGCTGTAATCATGCTCTCAGAAGCCCAAGCACTTAGCAACTATACTGCTAATGTAGTTTTTCCCTAAAATGGCTAGCTTTTATCAGAATTAGTTTTTTCCAGACCTAAGTGTTAAAACGTATTTTAGTTGTTGTCAAACAGGTTATTTTTCTCTGAAAAAGGGTCCTCTGCCACCAATAATCGTGACACAAAAAAGGTAAATAAGTGGGGTTTTTTGTATTCTTGTCTTTTTAATCACCATGGATAGTGGTAGGGTTTTTTGGGACCAGAAGGTCCTAAAAATTTAGAGGTTTTTAACATCTCTTTGAGTAAAATGTTATAGTCAGCTTGAGAAACAAATATGCCTCCCTAGTGCATGTAAGGGGCTATACCAGTATTTTTTTTAGTTAAAAAAAGTATAACAAAATTATCAGATTTTCCTACACATTCACTTTCTAAGACTGAAAATAACAGGAATTCAATAATTTTCCCTCATCACCAATCTTTGCAAACCATATAATTTTAAAGTTAAATTTAAGAGAATTAGAAATGGTTTTAAGTAGGAGAATGAACAATTAGGGAAGACAAACGTCACTAATTCTGCACCACAGTGGCAGTTCTGGCTATAGCATAACAGTTTCTTGTTCCAGGTTATATTAAAGTGATTAAAAAAAATTAACATTTCTTTCACTTTCCTTTTTCTTTCCTAAATGAGCCATTAAAGGATGGGTTTCAAGTTGTGCTGTCTTAAATGTATTTCAATATTAACATAATAGATATTTTGTGTACATGAGAATTCACAAACACTGCTCTTCTGGTCATATTTGTGATCTGCATTGAGTAATTTTCTAGTTTAATCCAGATGTCTTCTTTAGACTTCTAGGAGATGTACAGTGGTAATGAACACTAAAAGAGTTTATATAGTCTCTGGGCTCCACTGTTTGCACAGTGTCTCTTAAGCAGCAGGATCATCAAATATTATGAGACAATTAATGAGTAATTAAGAAAAAAAAGCATCCTTTACAAGTTGTTTATTTATGACTTTTACAAAACATTTATGCACATTTCATATAGCTATAAAAATATCTACCCTTTAAGCATGTCATGAAAACATTTAAATAAAAAGCAAACAATATTAAATGGAATATATAGATATCAGAAAAGTCTGACAGAAACTGCAAACAAAAAACTGTTCAGAAAACAAAACAAAACAAAACAAAACAAATGTGAAAATAGTTCTCCTACAATCCTTCCATAGGTTTTGCATCTGAGCTGGTGAGGTGATACTGAGCATATAAGATACTTAGCATATCTGTATGTTCAAGTCAGTTCTTTTCTCATTCTCTCACTTTCAAGCTGAAAGTTATGCACTTCATCTTGAATTCCTCATGGTTTTCTCAGCTGTAGTACGTGACAATATGGGTTAAGTCTTTTTAATTACTGAGGAAATGATAGCACTTAAAATACAGTGAAATGATTTCAATTAATCTATTAGTTTACATTAGGGAAAGAAAGATGAAAATAAGGTGTATTTGGCTTATGTTTTAATCTCTCACAAAACAGTTATTAAAGTGTATTTTGGAAAATGTTATTTCACTCACCAAGAAAGTTCATCACAATGACAAGTTCTATGACAACTATACATTGAGCTACAGTTAAAAATAGTGATATCCTTGCATCATAAAATGTATAATGTGAAGGAAGAAATATTTCATTTGGGACAGTATAATCATATAGGGAACAGCTTATGTGTTTTATATATAACTTTTGTCAGCTTTTACTTTCACATAGCTATATGTATGTCTGTAAGTCTCTATGTATATACACACATGTATGTGAGTGTGTTTCTTGGCAAGTGCTGATAAGAAAATTGATTTAATTCCTCATTTAAAAGTGAACTTAAAATAACAATTTCATTGTCAAAAGTGCTTTTCCTTAAATTAAAATCAGTCCTGCAAAATTGTCATGTTGTTAATATCAAGTTGGAATGAAGTGAAAGGAGTCACAGGGACTCTTGGTGATGTACACATGGTGAAAAACACATTGTTTTTTTGTATATCTCAATATCAAAAAATTATATCCTTGTAGTAGTGTAT
>VWYP01015199.1:26941-37193 GCA_013400435.1 Pycnonotus jocosus | reverse complement strand
GGGTTGAAAAAGCACCACTACATGTTCATGAGGGCATCAGGGTGAGCCCCAGAGCGGTGCACCTGCACCAAGGGGAGCCAGGGGGATGTGGAACAACACCAAACAAAGGGATTTGAGCCCTTCAATCCCAGTGCTGGGCACTGAAGGGTTAAAGCACCCGTGTCACCGGGGTTTCTGCTCTGGCCTCTCGGAGGATTGATGTGTTTGGCACATGCACAGCTCCCTGCAGACAGGGCACAGGCACAGGGAGCTGCTCTGTGTGCCGTGGGCTGAGCTCACCTCTGTGCTGAGGGTGAACATGTGGTTTGTGTGTTTCAGAGCAGGGAACACGAGATGGGAGCTTGGTGTGTGCAGCACAGGGGTGAGACCACTGCAGAGCTCAGGGGCTGGGTTGGTGGTTTTCCAGACCCTGATGGAAATGGGGAGACTCATTAAAGTGGGCATTATCATGTGTCACCTTCTATCTGGGTTTTTGGTACTCCAGACCCTAAAAGAAATGAGGAGATTCAATAAAGTGGGTATTATCATGTGTCATCTCTGTTGTTTGCCTTCTGTCTGGGTTGTTGGTTTTCCAGACCCTGATGGAAATGGGGAGATTCAATAAAGTGGATATTATCATGTGTCATCTCTGTTGTTTGCCTTCTGTCTGGGTTGTTGGTTTTCCAGACCCTAAAAGAAATGGGGAGACTCATTAAAGTGGGCATTATCATGTGTCACCTTCTATCTGGATTATTGGTTCTCCAGACCCTGAAAGAAATGAGGAGACTCATTAAAGTGAGCATTATCATGTGTTACCCTCTGTCTGGGTTGTTGGTTCTTTAGACCCTGAAAGAAATAGTGAGATTTGTTAAAACAGGTTTTATCATGTGTCAGCTTCTGTCTGGATTATTGGTACTTCAGACCCTAAAAGAAATAGGGAGGCTCATTCAAGTGAATGACACATTACCATGTGTCGTCTCTGTTGTTCACTCTCAGGTTTTTTCTGCATGGCATGACTGGAATCCGGCAGAATTGCAGGCAGAGTCTGGCAGGGAAGGGGTCAACCCCCCTTGCTCAGGGTCTCCTTTGAGCTGTGCTCGTGTTCAACCCTAAAAACTCAAACACAAGCACAGTGATGAGCACTGAGCAAGTGGCTTCCCACCCCTTCCAGTGGGATCCCCTTCCCCTTCACAGGGGCTGAGGGGTCAGGAGTCCTGCAGGGACAGGAATAAGATGAGAACATAGTTGGGGTTTGGGTTTGCCTCAGTTCCTACTGTTCTAAAGACCAAATCCAGAAGCTAAAATTAGGATTCCTATCGTGATGAATGGATTTTACACCTGATTTTGATTTCACTTCTAACCAGTTCTCAGGACAGGAGGTGATATGGACTTCATGCAGGATATTTTCACTAGTATTGATGGGTAACATGCCCAGTTCACTGATTTGGGTCTTGGAAAATCACATCTAGATATTTAAGAACACCCAGACCTGGAAAGGAGCTTTTTTTTTGCTTCCTCTTGGCCCATTCTTCCTCTATTGCAGAAATCATGGAGGAGATGCAGGTGGAAAAGTCTGACATTCTACAGGAACAATATTTTTGCTGTCCCAGACTCTCTGAGGATTGCAGTAGATCTTCAAGGTACTACCAGACACTGCTTTTGCCTTTGTGTTTTTCATTTAGCTCTCTGATGGCCTTTCAGAAGCTGAATATGGGCTGTACAAATACACTCTTTTCCATCTGGAGAGAGGAAGTGATATTTTTTAATGCCTGTGATTCGTCTGCAGCAATTCGTTTGTTCGCCTTTTATTTTCCCCTCCTCAAAATGAGAAAATTTTTTTTTGTGTTTTTGCTGCAGCCCGAAATGCAACCTTTTGTTTCCATGCCTTAGCAAATGAAGGTTTACATTATTGCTGCTACAGCCTTTTTCCCCCACATTAAATCAGTAATTAATGCTCTGTTGCTGGAATGTTAGCACGTTTGGGCTCTGGTCTGTAGGAGAATTTCTCCATCAACATATGAGGGACAGCTTTTGCTCCTTCCTTCTGTGGAGTCTCTTGCATGGGCTATTTCAGAACCCACTCAGCTAGAAAGTGAGCATAAGGCAGATTCTCCAGCCTGGTGGTCAGGGGGTGCTTTTGGGAACCAGAATCGCTCAGTTCCAGTCCTTGCTCCGATGAACCCGACACTGAAATGCTGACAATGAAAGCAGCTTTATTAACACTGCCACCTCAAAGCGTTCAGAAATCATGTGCCAGTCTTTCTAAATGTTGAGATAGGGGAAAATGCAGCTGAATCTTTGGCTAGTTTTTATTTCCCTTTTGGCTTGTAGCTTTTGAGGGACAGGTTTGCAAGCTTATGACCGTGACCAGGGCTAGGAAAAGCTGTGTGCATAAACCCTTCCCCTCCCTTCACAGTAACCCCCTTGGAGGGAGTTTTTCTTCCTTTTTTTTTATTTTATCAGCTCCTTTGTTCCCCTCATCAGAGGAAACAACCTTTTAGTGAAGGCACTTCAATCTCCAGGGCAAAAGAACCATCTCCTCCCCAAAATCCTCACCTCCAAAGGGGATATTCATACCTCCCTTTTCCACTGGTGCTGACTTCAACTCACCAATTTTAACAGGAATAACCTTGAGGTGTCTTTTAGCATTATTTCAGACTGAAATGATTGCTCACCTTTGGTTTGCAGCAGAGCCTGGCCAGATTTGCTCCCAGCATCATTGTCAGGTTATTTTTTTTTTCTGCTTTCTCTCTGTGTATCAATATTGAATCAACAACTTGCCGTTAAACAAGCAGGTCCCTGTTGATCTAGAATTTAAATTGCAGCCTTAACCCATTGCTTGGAAAGATTCAGTGACACTTCTCAGTAAAATAAAAATCTTCAGTGAAGATTATGAAAAGGTGTCAGAGCCTGGAAGGTTACAGGGAAGCCCAAGGAAATGATTTGGGGAAAATCCCTCACTCCTCATTTCTGCCAGTAATGACAGGGAAATGGTCTGTCAGAGGCAGTTTAAGTCAGCATTTTTTTAAATTTATAAACAAAATAATCAGCGTTTCCAAGAGCAACAGGACATCTCCATTTATCCAGAAAGAATGTGTGAAATGCAACATGTGGCACCAAAATCATGAGGTGAACTGGGTGAGAAGAGAGAAGTGGTTAATAGTAATCTTCCTTTTACATTCACCACATTTGAAGAAGTCTTTAAAGAATTCCTACAGATGCCCTGGTGACTGATTTCAAACTACCTGGCAGCTGAAAACATAACCTGCTCTGACATGGTCCCGAGAGGGTCTGACACCATTTGTTCTTATTTTGAGTTACTTTGCATAATAGACTCATATTCCAGAAGTGAGACCACTCCAAGAGGCACGACTGCAATTTCAGGAAATAATTCCCTTTCCCTACATGGAATATTTCAGTCTTTGCAGGCTCAAAGGACGTGGAGAAAATGAAAGAGTCTTTAAGCAGCAGCCCCACGCTCACCTCTGGCTTCCTGCATCCCCAAGTTGTGACCCTCACAATGCTCAACTGTTATTCCTCACATGGATATTTTAGAGATTGGTCATGCCCATTAATACCTTTGTTCCAGCCCGTGTCGCGCTGAATGGTGTGATATGATACAAACCATGATTCAGAAAAGTTTCTTGGAAGTGGCTCAAGGGAGATTTTGGTGTTTTTCAGGCGGCTTTTTGAAATGTTAATGGCTGTTTGAGAGCAGCAGAGAGCAATTTCAGCTGGGGATGGTTCGGTTGAGGAGGTTCTTGAAGCAAGTTTGGAGGAGTCACAGAGACTCAGAGAAAATGGGAAAAGTGCTATTTTGCTGAAACAGTTCAGACTGGGAATTGCTGCTTCTTTAGAAGGAAAAAAATATTCCAGTACATTAAAAACCACTTTAAAAATCGAGAGACTTTGTTGAGACCAGAAACTTTCCAAAGTTACATGCTGGTACCCAAGCAGGATGGGAGCAGGGGCTGGAGGTGCTGCAGCTTTACCCCTTTGATACAGGGAAGGGTTCCATGGTGATCCTGCTGCCTTCAGGAGTCCCATCATGGGCTCCTGAGAGAAAAGAGGGTTTGTATTTATATTTTGTTATTCTGCTTGTGCTGATCCTGGGTTGAAGTGGAGTCCAGATTCCTGCACAGGCACCAGCTGGAAAAGTTTAATTCCTCCTGCTGCTGGGAAGGGTTCTCACTCAGGATCGTGGGCAAGGGGTCTCANATGGTGATCCTGCTGCCTTCAGGAGTCCCATCATGGGCTCCTGAGAGAAAAGAGGGTTTGTATTTGAATTTTGTCACTCTGCTTGTGCTGATCCTGGTTGAAGTGGAGTCCAGATTCCTGCACAGGCACCAGCTGGAAAAGCTGAATTCCTGCTGCTGGGAAGGGTTCTCACTCAGGATCGTGGGCAAGGGGTCTCACTTCACCTGTGCAATGGGGATAATCACGTTTCTCGTCAGAGAATTGCACAGTGAGGCACACTAAGACCACAGAACTAAGTAGAGGATGTATAAAACCAGATCTATATAGAATGGTGACCAATATGGAATAACAGATCTGTAGGACTAACACTCCTGAGCCTGGTTAGCTTTGTATGTTCTCAAATGCTTTGCCTTAACCAGCAGCTTAACTCAAGCTGGCTCACAAAACACATCTCCATGCCCTAATCCAGACAAAAGGTTCTGAATGAGAAAGCCAGATTCCTTAATTTCAGCCTGAAAAGGCTGATTCAGGAAAACTTGAATTTCCTTTCTGATTCAGGAAAGCCAACAGGAACTGGCTGGATGGTTGTAAATGGCTTTTCAGATGGTGAGGTGGCACTGGCTTTCCCTTCCTCACTACCACTGAAATGTAGCTGGAAAGGAAGGAACTTTAACCATCTTTCTTGTGATAAATTTGCAGCTTATCGAGGTTGGACTTGCAGCTCTGGTCCTGAGAACAAACTGGAAATTAAAGGAGACTCTGGAGTGTCAGAGTGATGATCTCTTGATTTCTGCCTTTTTTTTTCTTTGATATATTCTCTGTATTCTTTACACATATATTCCTTGCTTTGTAGTCTGCTGTTGTAGTTTAGCTTCGGTATTTTCCTAGGCAGAAAGACAAAATGAATTCCAGGATCCCAATCCTATCTTGGTTCTCCTTAGGATCCAAGGTTGAGACCAGGCTCTTCCAGACATGTTTTTTATAAATAGAGCTTAGTTCTTATCTGAAGAGGGAAGATTTAGGTGGTGATAGAGATGGGGGGGATTACTTCATCAGGCATGCTTCTAATTGGGGATTATTGTCAGATATGCTAATTTGCAGAATCCATAAAAATTGCGTACACGTTATGCAGGGTGTGCATCTTCAGCATTTCCCACCTGACAAATTATGCATTTGAGGATCCTTGTATGAAGATTTTAAACACCCTAACTGTGTCTGGCTCATATTTCTCATATTATAGGACCAGAGGAAAAGGCCTCAAGAGCAAGAGGGTTGTGTGGAGGAGCTGCACATCCCTCAGCATTCCCCGTGTGGAGGTGGCTCTGCCATGGCTGTGCACCCCTGGCACGCATTTATTGCTGATGGAAAAAGCCTTCCCTGGAGGAAATACTGCAGCAAGAACCTTTGGAGTGGCCAAAACCCAGCTGTAAAGTTTTCCAAGGCCACGGGTGCAGAAATAACGCGTTGCAAAAGCTCGATTTAAAGCCTGGAGAGTCGTGGATGTTCCTCAAGGCCAGAAAGCAAAGAGAGGCAAGGTTGGGGCACAATTTCACACAACTGGGAAGTCTGGGCTGTATTTACCCAGCTGGGAGCAGGCTTCACATCTATTTATGCCTAGGTTTTGCCTCAGGTGCATACTCTCCCATTAGGTTTAAGTGGCTGGAAAAGGCCAAATACATCTGAGGTCACTTTTGGCTAATTAATATGGCAACGAGTGCTGATTAATTAGTTTGGGCCTCAATTTAGCTGAGATAATTTTTTTTGCAATGGCACAGGCCATAGATTTATGAACACTTCTTCTCCAACACAAGCAATACTTTGAAAATGCTGGTTTCGGGGTGCATTCACCCTGAAAATTACTGCCTGGATTTCTCAGAACTTCAGCAGTTACTGTTTTATTTCATTTAAATGCATATTTTAATTTTTTTTTACCTGATGGAAAATCTTACCACAGGCAGCATCCAGTGACAATCACTTACTCTGCTTGATGCATACCTGTATGTCAGAGCAAGTCAAAAAACCTTTGGGATTGAGGTCCAGACTTTCAGAACAGCTGGACATCATAGCAGGCAAAAGGTGTTGAGGCCTCAATGAAAAATGTGATGTCCTCTGTTCATCAACGTGCTCAACACTCAGACTTGCTGACTTTAACAACTTGGTCAGTGAGCTACCAATTTTGGTGATGATTTATTACTGTGCTAATGTGGGCTGGGGTGTGTCTGACTTGTGGATATCCAGAAATCCAGAACCTCAAAAATGATGGGGGAAATTCTCCTTCCTCCTCCACAGAGAAGCTCTGCTCCTTGCAGTGGATATGCTGTAGGTGTGGATTGCAATAATAATTATGATTTGGGCATGGATAGTGATGCTTAAGAACTATTGGAGTCTTGTTCACAGATTGCTGTAAAGGAAGGGCCCAGCATTGTGTCTGGCTCAGGGATTCCCTGTGCAAGAGATTTAAATTGAGTTTGGCTTCCATTGTCCATCCAAATGCAACCACTTTGGAAATATAAATTTGTCAATGAAGGTGGCTGCCTGTGCCCCACTGAGGGCTCAGCTCTGCTGCTGTGGCAGCAGCTCAAGAAGCAGCATTTCCTTTGCATGGGACTCTTCCAGCTTTAATTTTGCTTTCAGTGCAAATGAGGATGAAACCTTGAGTGTTCACGTTTCTCATGTGCTGGACGTTGTCACCGTGCTCGATGAAGGAAATGTCTGCTATTAAAATAAAAGTTCATGGAACAGCTACAAGTGGCTGCAGTTCTCGAATCCAGAGCTAACCCTGGGACAGCAGCAGCAACCAGAGTGAAAGAACACCCAGGTGGGAACCCAGCAAACCACATCAAACCCAAGGTGCTTTAAATATTTAGGTGTAGATGTCATGTCAGTGTGCCATTGCAAAAGGAGTTCTTTGTAACCCTGCTCCATCCATCCATCCATCCAGCCAGCCAGCCAGCCAACCAGCCATCCATCATCCATCCATCATCCATCCATCATCCATCCACCATCCATCCATCCATCCATCCATCATCCATCCATCCATCATCCATCGCCCATCCNNCATCCATCCATCATCCATCCATCATCCATCCATCCATCATCCATCCATCCATCATCCATCCATCATCCATCCATCATCCATCATCCATCCATCCATCCATCCATCATCGATCCATCATCCATCCATCATCCATCCATCCATCATCCATCCATCCATCATCCATCCATCATCCATCCATCCATCCATCCATCATCCATCCATCCATCCATCCATCCACCCATTCATCCATCCCAGGTGACTCTCCTCCTCTCCAGGGGTGTGATTATCAAATTTCAGCAGAGAGACCCAATAATATTTCATCTGGAGCACATTTTTTGCCACTAAAACCTCTTTAGTTGCAAGTTTTTCTCCTCCTCTTCTTTTCCTTTAAGCTGGTGCCCAGAGCCAGGAACCATTCAAACCAGTCTGGCAGGACCCTTGTCTTCCTTGATAGAACTCTTGTCACATGAAAATTTATGTGAATTTGCACATAAAGTTAGGTGAGTCACATGGTGAGGTGTGGAAAGGTGTGCATTGCAGAGGGTCTGTTCATCCCAGAGGTGACAGAAGCCAGAGTCCCATCACTGCCATGCAGAAATGATCCTACAGGAGATCATGCAGATGGAAACCTCAGAGAAGACTCTGCACCCCAAAGTCCTTCAGGGCTTTATTTGCCAAAGATTGAGTCACTAATGTCGATGCAGCCCTTCATTTTCCATTTAATTTCATTTCTGGGAGCTGGCTGCAGATCCCTGACCTTGTGTGGTCCCATCAGAGCCTGCACAGGGCAGCAGTTACGAGCCATGAGCCCACGTTTTCCATCTCGTTACAGCTGAGCATTTTATTGACTTTACAGCCTGCTCATGCCCTTTCTGCACCCCTCTCCTGTCCTGCTGAGTGTCTGCCTTGTGTCACACCCCAGAGGGAACGAGTGACACGGATCTTCAGGCTTCAGATCCGTGTCTAAAGTGTTTTGTTGGGAGCTAACACACACCAGAGTCTTCTGCTTGGATTTTCACTGCTGTGTGATCGCTCCGATCTCCAGGTCATGCTTTATAATCCTGTTATCCCAGAGCTGCTTCAGAACATCTCATCCCACAAGTCTCTTTCCAATTTGTGTTTTTGCAGCTTGTCAAGTTTTTCTTTGCCACTTTCCCCTACAACACCTTTTCCCTTTTTGTGAAAAGCTCTATGAGCTGCTTTTACATGAAACCACAAACAAATCCTTCCTGAGGCTTCATCGTCCATTCTGCTGCTTCTGCTTTATTTCCTGGGAAGTTTGAGCTGGTTTTCTCACCAAGTATATTGTCCAAGTGTTTAATAGCTTCTCAGCTGCAAATTTGAAGGAAAACCCTTAAATTTCAGTCTCTCCCTTCACTGTCCTGTTGCACACCAAAATAATCTGAAAAAAATGGTTGTATGAAATTGACTCTGCATTATTGGAACCCAAACTGGCCTGTGCAGCTTAGCAGAGGATAATGGACTCAACTGGTCATTTATTTTCCTTCATTCAGTTGTGAAAAGGGTTTTCCAGAGAGCAATTCACTCCAAATGGTTTAGGTCTGGATAAAACATTTTTTAAAAAGTGCTTCAGCTTCTGCTGTTTCCAGCCTGCTGGGACTTAAAAATTCAGAGTAATGTTCAACCATTGGCACCTCTATTTGGCAAATTCCTGGACATCATGGGCTGCACTTTGAACAGTGATGTTAATGGTGATAATATCTTGCCAGCTCTTAATTAAGACTAGACAAGATAGCAATGCTGCATTTAGGCTGATCGCGAGCTGATCTGATCAGCTGATCATAGAAATTTGGTCTGATCACATCACGAGCTCAGGCTTTGAGAGGGATGGGGAAGTTGTATGACCTGGTGGACATTTCTTCCCTGGTTGTGCCATGCAAACTTCAGTGTCAAACCATCAGCACATCCATCTCCATTTGGCATTTGCAGCTGGTCCTGCAAACAGTTTTTAAACCCTTGCTGGCTCTTTAAACCCTGCTGCTCTTGATGGGCATTTTTCAGTGGAAAGTCCCTCAGTGGCCTCTGAGCTCTGCACCTTGCGAGTGAGACGTAGCAGAAATAACAGATTGCTGCATGTTTCACTTGGTTTGTGGTTAATACACAGTGGAACTGGGAAATTAAGGAGACCTATAAATAGCAGGTCTTGTATGTACACCTGAGCCTGCTGAGCACTGGACCACCTGCAAGGAAACCAGAGCTGGAGCTGAACAAGCTCCTGAGCTTCATCCTCTAAAGAATCCAGGATGAAGAGACATGGAGGAAAGGTTTAAAGCTTTGTCAAGCAGAGCTCCACACACACAGGAAAGCTCATGAACTCCACCTTCTGAAGAATCCAGGATGAAGAGACGTGGAGGAGAAGTTTGAAGCTTTGTCAAGCAGAGCTCCACACACACAGGAAAGCTCATGAACTCCACCTTCTGAAGAATCCAGGATGAAGAGACGTGGAGGAGAAGTTTGAAGCTTTGTCAAGCAGAGCTCCACGGTGGCTCTGGTAATGCTGCTTCAGTGGAGTGAGCACATCATATTGCAAATTTACGTGTTCAAATCACTCACAACCTCTATGCCTTCCCCACGTGTAGACCCCATCAATAGCAGCTTTATGCAGGCAGGAACAGAACCTGGGGACTGGAGCACCAGCACGGTGTCAGGGGAAGTTAGTACAAATTGCTCCATCGGCTGGACATGAAAGCAAGGAGTGATATCACCCTTAAAATAAGAAACCTAATGTAATGTGCTTTAATAGCTGAATAATTGCTGTGGGCAAAGAAAGAGGCTTTTGTGAGGGAGGATCAGTGAGAGCCAGGAGTGAGTGCTCATGACATCACGGGCAGTGCACAAGAGGAACTTTATTCTCTCAGCTCCACAAGAGCCGCTCGTCGAGTCCCAGATAGCTCGGTGGGAGACTGTAGAGAAGAGTTAATAAAATGATTGATTTACAGCTGGAAAAACGTTAGAGCCTGAAAACTGGCAGGCTGACATTGTTTGAAAGATGTGCTAGAAACACCCCTACTTTTTTTT
>VWYP01015199.1:0-15138 GCA_013400435.1 Pycnonotus jocosus | reverse complement strand
TGTTTTTTGGGGTTTGGAAAGGACCAGGCAGACAGTCTGAGGTCAGCATGCAAAAATCTCTTTATTCTAATTTTCTGTCTCCATTTCTATCCACTGTTCAAAGGTGGCCAATTATTGGCCAAAGCAGAACATCCCATCCCTTGGATTGGTGATCATACCAATCACTCAAATATTCTATCAGAACTAAGGAATGTAAACATTTGTTATTTACATGAAGAAGGCTTGGGAACTCAGCTCAGAGTTCCAAAACATCAGAAGGCTTTTGCTTTAATATCAAGAGCAAGTCTGAGACATGTAAAATCAGAGCCACACTACACCTCTAAAAAAGGCAACCTCAGCTCCAAAGAGTTTGCAGAAATACCCAGCAGTGCCTTCCCACGATGGTTACAGACAATTAACCCTGCAGCAGGTAATTCATTAGTGCAGGGAGCATCCCAACCCAGAGGCAGCAAGGGATGCTCTGCTGAGGCTGGAAACGGCACCTCAGGAACCTGGGGTGGCTTTGTCCTCTTGTTTCCTCGTGGGGTGGGGGAAATCCAGGCAGAGAAAATCCTCAAAACCTCCTGCATGCAGGCCCAAATGTGGAATTGGATACAGGGTTTGACTCAAGGCTTTGGAAAAGTCTTCCAGGTTTAGAGACCAAAAGCAAGAATGTGGGTTTGTGGCACAGACAGAGGCATGCTGAGCTAGGTATGGAAAGTCTTAAAGCTTTAAAATGTAGATGTACAACTAGCTACAGAAATAGTGAAAAGTTTTAAGGTGTAAAAAGAAGATTTGTGTGATATGATTGGTTAAGAAGGTCTGAGACATAAGACAAATGAATTAGCTCTTGGTGTGAAAGTAGAAACAATCTTTGAGGCAGTAGTTTGTTGTCTAATAAACCTTTAAAACACCTTGTAACCAGTGACCTTGTGACCACTGACCACGGACTGCTGACCTCTAAATTCTGCTGTGAAGGTGTTCTTCATGAGCCTGTGGAATAGCAATAATCATGCTTGAAAATGCAATAAATCATGCTTGAAAACGTCTCTCAGTGCTGTATGCCATGGAATCATAGAACATCTGAGTTTGGTGGGATGTTTAAAGGCCGTGGGCAGGGACACCTTCCACTCCACCAGCTTGCTCAGAGCCCTCATTCAGCCTGGCACTGAGAGTTTCCAGCAATGGGACTCATTTCTTGCTGGAAATTAAAGCACTTTTTCTGCCACCTCGTTGTACCTCAGGAGATCTCCACAGGATTCAGGAGCTGCTGGCAGAGTGAGGGGCACAGCTGTGAGGCTGGGAGGTTGCTTGCACCATTTATTGTGATGTTCAGCCCCTTCTTTGCAGATGTGCAGGATTTCCCCAGCCTGCAGGAGGGTCAGAGTGTTGTACCTTGGCAATCTGAGGGGAGCAGCAGTTCATGTGGAGGGTGAACTTTTCTTAAATTCCTGAAGAAAGACAGATGTATTTCAAACCCTCAGTTTCAGCTGAGCTGAGAGGAGAAGCCACCACCACCATATTGATTGAAATCAGAGGTGATTTCTGTGCTGTCCTGCACGACGTGCTCAGCTCTGACACAGGAAACTCTCACTGCAAAACCCTTCCAGCCCTTCTGGGCAAGGCTTGGCAGTGGATCTCTCTAAAGCCTGGGTGCACAGAGATTTTGGGAGAGGGTGAAGAGTGCCAAGGACGCTTTTGCTGCTGTGGTGACCTCTGGGCTGCTGAAAGGCTTTTAACACAAAGTGTGAGACACAGCAGTGTCCCAGCCCAGAATAACCCAAAAGGACTCGGCTTTGGGGTGTGATAAAAACCATTTTGTGCTCTTCAACCAGCCTGATGGGATCACTCCATGTGGCCCTGGCTCTTTCCTGCTTCAGGGAAACTGAGGCAGCAGCGTGGCTCACAGCACACCCCTGCATGGAGCTTGGAGTGCCTGCAGGTAACAACCCCCAGGTTATTCAAAATGAAAAGAACACACTCAAACCCTCCCATGGAGAAGATGATGAGCTCTTGGCTGCCCTGGGTTTGCTAGGAGGACACTCCAGGAAGGTTTAGGGTACTTAATTTACAAAATTAATTAATGAAAACCCCATCTCGAGGCTGCAGCAGAGCCCCAGTGCTGCTCCCAGCTGGGGCAGCTGCTGCTCAAAGCCTCGATTTGATTTAGTTTAGGTTTCAAAGGCAACATATAAACATTCCCAGTGAAGACACTTCTTCCAAGGGGCTCAGCCAAGTGGGGTTTCCTTCCTGGTGTTTATGGGAAAGCATTTTGTTTAGAGAGAAAAGCAAACAAGCAAATCCCCGCATTCCTCTCCGGCACATCTCAGCCAGCCTCTGGGATGGAGATTTAGCACAAGCTCGAGGGAAATTTGCATTAATAATCCCTTATTAAGCCCCCTGGCTGTGTGTCTGTGGGGCAGAGGCAGCACAGCCTGGTTTAGGGGCTGGGAGAGGGTGGGGAACACCGCTGGTGATGCAGACCAAGAGTTACCCTGAGATCCATTGCAGCAGAAAATGCCTCTTTGAAGGACTCTCCTTGCCCAAGACTCAAACCCACAGCCTGCCTACAGCCCAGGAAGGTTGGAAAAGCTGATATTGCTCACATTGTGTCCTCAAGAACTATGAAATAAGAAAGAGTTCCCAATTCTGCCCTTCAGGGCGGATTGAAAATTCACCTCTACATGAACACCAGAAAAGAGGATTTACACCCACGTTGTACCACTCAAAACAGGCTTTAAGTGAGAATTAATTGGTATCTGTACCTCTGAGCAAGGTGAATTTCCCCTGGGCCTGCACAAGTTCTGCCTCAGCCTTTTGTGGAGTTATTATTCCTTTCATTAAAGGAGTCGAAGAAGGGATGAAAATCTCCACTGAGAACAGCTGGCTAATTTTTGCTCTTTATTTATAACAACTCAGGTCAACATCTGATTCCTGGCAAGCAGAGCCCCAACATCTGCAGGAGGGGAGGCCTCTGGTCCCCCAGCTGGCTGGAATTTTCCAGCTAATGGGAGATCTTTCCCCAGTTGGTGACAGAGTCTGTCGAGGCAGGGATGGAGTGACCAGCTCCATTTTTTGGATGCACAGCTGGGTTATCACAGGGCAGGTGACTGAGGGAAAACCCAACCTCATGCAGAGGTGGACTCTCCATGCTGCAAGGAGCCAGGTTTGCTTTCTGGGTCTGCTTTAAGGAGCAGGAGCCTCCAAATCCCAGCTCAGCCTTGTCCAGTTTGCTCCCTGATTTGTGGGACTGATGTAAGGGAAGGGTGTGGAGTCACTCCCGTGTCTCCATGACCTCCAAAGATCTACCATCAGTCCAAAAACACTGACACCATGATCTTCTCAGCAGCAAATCCCCAAGGGCTTGGTGCAGCAGGTCAGTGAAGCTGGGGGAGCACACAGCTTCATCCCCACACCTGGGGAAGACAAGGCCCAGTTCTTCTCCAGCTCATCCATTCAGCACCACCACTGCCTTCCTAAGGGCTGCTCCTTCACCTCCCTGCCCTTAGGCTTTGGCTCCAAATGCTTCCAGAAGTTGTTTTATGGCTGATGAGTTGCATCAGCATGACAAGAGACAATTGGGATGCACCCAAGGGACCCTGCAGAGCATTGGCTGCATTTCCACTGATATTCACAGGACTGGGGTGAAGGTGAGGAGCAGAAGCACCAGGACAGACCTCACCTTTGATTGTGATCAAGGTGAAACCCCCAGGCAGGGGGAAGGCCCAAAATGAGTTAAAATCACTCTGAGAGACTCACTGGAGCAGTGATCTGGCAGCTCTCCCCTCTAAGCCCCCCAAACCCTCTCCATCCTCAAAGTTCAACCCCAAAACAAAGAGAGCCAGTTCTTGACTGGGGGACATGCTGGGCACCCACGGGAAGCAGGCACTGCGGGGGTTAAAGCTCTTTGGCAGCATTTCAGTGGCACAATGCAATAAAATATTTTATGACATTTTTACAATGTTGTGCAATGGGATTTCCAAACCTCGGAAGAAAACACCGCGGCGCGAGGGAGACGCAGCTGAGCCCAGCGAGCCCAGCAGGTGAGGGTTTATCTCTTTCCCCTCCCTCCACCCTCGCTGCAGGCTGTTCCCCCGTGCCATGGGGCCAGCCCAGCTCCCCCTGGTGCTCCCCAGCACATCTGTGCCGGGTTTGTGTGCCTGCCACATTCTTCCACAGTGAGCACATCTCTGCGTGTTGCTGCAAACAGCCCCAATAAACACCCGGGCCAAGGGTGCCTGAATATTGCAACACGTCAAACTCCCTTCATCCCCATCCACCGCCTCGGAATTGGGGTAAAAATAACATCTCCTCCTCTTGGGATGGGGTTCCAGTGCTGGCATTGTCCTGCAGGTGATCCTCTGAGTCAGGGATATGGGAGCTTCTCCCCCAGGCACAGGGCATCCAGGCACAGGGCAGGGGGTGGTCAGGAGCAGAGGGTTGTCCTGGTGGTCTTCAGACACTGCTCCAGAAATGATGTTTCCCTTCTGAACCTGCTGGAGAAGTAGAAAACTGGACTGCAATTCCAAGGTAAATTTGAGCAGGACTGCCTCTGATTCTTGGGGAAACATGCAGGATGTTTAATCCTCCTTAAAACATGCAGGATCTTTAATCCCCAAAGCTGGGTGGTGGAAGAGGCCTCTTTACTTCCCCCAAACAAGATCTCCCTTCCCCATTTCAGCCCTTCTGGTCCCAACATGGGGCAGGAATGTGCTTTTAAAGCCGAGGCAGCGAGGAGGTTCTTCTGTAATCGCTTTATTCCAGGAACTGGCACTCCAAGAAAAAAAAAATCCCAAACAGCACAAAGCTTGGCATGAAATTGTACAAATTGGCAGCACTACATTCAGAGTGAGGCAAGCTAAGAAAAACCTAATCCAATCTTGTGCTCTGGAGTAGCAGCATGGTGGCAGCAGGTTGTCTGGGGTGGCTGGGACAGAAAGGCTTGTCCCAGCATGGATGTGTCCAGGCTCTCAGCACAGGGACAGAAAGGCTTGTCCCAGCCTGAGATGTGTCCAGGCTCTCAGCAGAGGGACAGNAAGGACAGAAAGGCTTGTCCCAGCCTGGGATGTGTCCAGGCTCTCAGCAGAAGGACAGAAAGGCTTGTCCCAGCCTGGGATGTGTCCAGGCTCTCAGCAGAAGGACAGAAAGGCTTGTCCCAGCCTGGGATGTGTCCAGGCTCTCAGCAGAAGGACAGAAAGGCTTGTCCCAGCCTGGGATGTGTCCAGGCTCTCAGCAGAGGGACAGAAAGGCTTGTCCCAGCCTGGGATGTGTCCAGGCTCTCAGCAGAGCAGGGACACGTTCCCAGAGGAAACCCCAGGGTTTGAACCTCTGCAGGCACAGACATCTCCTGCCACGGCAGATTTGTCTGATCAAACAGAGCAAATCCCTCGCTCTGATCCTGCTGATGGCTCTAAATTGCTTCAGCCATTGTGAAATGAGCCACACAATGTGTTTTTGATGTAAGCAGTTTTCTTTTTCCTCCTTAGCAGCTCTTTGGCCAGACTTCAAGTGGGAAGCTTGGAAGGAGCTGAACTGGTGTGCGTGAGGACTCACCTGAACTGCTTGCACTCTTTTGTTTCCTCCTCTGGATTGCTAAAATCCCTTTTATTACACAGCTCCAGCTGTGCCCAGAGATCCCTTGCTGTGGGTGCTGCACACCCTAACACTAGGGCACCTTTTTTTGGAAAGGTGCAATTACAGCCTCATCAGGCAAAAGGGGAGAGGATGACCTGAAGGGGGTCAGATGGCACAACAGGGCTGGAAACCTCCTCTGGAGGTGTCTGGCTCTTCCCAAAACAGGGTTCCCTTTGGCTGCCTGATGGAAAATGTTGGGAGCTGTCACCTTGTGAAGTTGGTTTTTGGGGGGCATTTTTTGGTTTGGTTTTTTGGTTTGGTTTGGTTTTGTTTTTGTTTTTTTGGGGGTTTTGTTGCTGTTGTTGTTTTTTGTTTGTTTGTTTTCCTTGTGTTAGAGCTGAGATTAATATATGGGAGTTGTAGTTTTGTGTTCAGACTCAGTGTTTATTAATTCTTATTTATATTACAGTCTCAAGAGTCGTGAGCTCTAACTAGCAAGGTAGAAAATGGGGGTGCCTCTAACTCTTTCCAGGGTTATGTAAGCATAAACTATTTAATAAGAAGATGACCCTTATATTATTTATACTTTTAACCTAATAATTTACCACCCAAGGTCCACAATGTGGGCTTTTTTCACCTAATTAGAAAATAACACTTGAAACCAAGGAGAAGGTGAAGAAGAAGGACTTAGACAAGACCTTAAATCCTCCATATTGCCCCATATTATAGCTTAAAGCCCCAAAATATAATTTTCCAGGGTTTCAACATCACCTCTCCCAAAAAAGCACCTGCAGCTCACCTTGAACACTTCTTCCTTCAAAGATCCTTGCAAAGCATCTGCTGGTGGCAGCAGCTTTCCTGGGAGAGCTAAGGCTGTGCCTGGACACCTGTCTGGGCACCCAGGCCAGCTGCTATCCATGGGCATCAGAACTTGGATTACATCAATTCCTGTGACATTGCCCAACTGAAACCCTGCTCCCTCAGGGAGGCTCAGCTTCATTGACTGTGGTTGTTAATATTGTATTATTGGCAGATGGTCCAGAGACACGCAGTTTTCATCCATTTTATTGATATCCTTCCGTGGAAAATTATTTCCACTTATCTTTCATCCTCATGTTCTTCAGCTGGAGCAAAGTGTTAACAGCAGCACCCTCCAGCACCAGCAAAGTCACCACAAGGAGGAGCCTGGCTGGCAAACAGATGTGAAGAGATTCAATTAAAACAAATTCTGTGCTGGGTTCAATTAAAACAGCTTCATGGGATGGCTGGGGGAGAAGGGAGAGGTGGTGGGTCCTTCCTGCCAAGCCTGGAAAACACCTGCAGTGGCCCTGCTGGAAAGGTTTTACAAATCCTTGTTCTTTTTGTTCCTCTCTTCCTGGCTTTTGGGCTTTTCCCTTTTCACTCCAAGAGCTTGCAGTGGTGGGTGCTAAAAACACAAAGCAGAAGCATCACCAAAAACTTTCCAGGTAAAGCCTCCAAACACAGAGAGATGGGATCTACAAAAGTTTCTGAGCCCATCAAAGTCTAAAGCTCGTGGGAAGTTTAGGTCAGACACCAGGAAAAAGTTTTTCACTGAAAGAGCAGATGGGACTGGAATTGTCTGCCCAGGGAGGTGCTGGAGTCACCATCCCTGGAGGTGTTTAAGAAAAGCCTGGATGTGGCACTGGTGCCATGGTTTGGTTGATGAGGAGGTGTTGGGTCACAGGTTGGACTTGGTGATTTCAAAGGTCTTTTTCAGCCTGGTTCATTCTGTGATTCTGTGATAGTCCTGGGTAGAAAATGAGAGGTTCTTCAGGGAGGTTTTAAACCAAGAGGTTTTCTTGCTCCCAGAGGAGGTTCAGTCCTAGGAGCAGCCAGATGGGGACCTCTGCAGAGGTCATTTCACTTGATCCTCGTTCTGCCACTGCCCATCTCCTGCCCCTGAGATCCAAATGATGGTTGAGATAAACAGAAAGAAGATCCTGGGCTTTATATTGCCAGAGGGTCCAGCTCCTGCAGGCACAGGGTCCAAGCACCCCCTGCCCTTTCCCAGGCCACCATCCATGGGAGCGTGGGGCACAGATTTGAGTTGTGTCAGCAGCATAACCATCTCCTGGCACAAAACCTTTAGTGCTTGGCCATAATATTTCACTGCTCTGCCCAAGCCTCAAGCAGCTCATCCTTCCAACATCTGCCACTTGGGTAAAGTTCCTCCTCCTCCTGCGACCATCTGATGAGGAGAACCAGTACAAAGCAGGTTTGTGTGAAAGAAACCATCCCCAGGTCCAGCTAGAACCTTGATAAACCCAGTGCTGGGATTATCTGATGAAGAGAGCCAGTACAAAACAGGTTTGTGTGAAAGAAACCATCCCCAGGTTCAGTTGAAATTTTGGTAAACCCAGTGCTGGGATTATCTGATGGAGAGAGCCAGTGCAAAGCAGGTTTGTGTGAAAGAAACCACCCCAGGTTCAGCTGAAACCTTGATAAACCCAGTGCTGGGATTATCTGATGAAGAGAGCCAGTACAAAACAGGTTTGTGTGAAAGAAACCAGCCCCAGGTTCAGTTGAAATTTTGGTAAACCCAGTGCTGGGACCATCTGATGGAGAGAGCCAGTACAAAGCAGGTTTGTGTGAAAGAAACCCTCCCCAGGTCCAGCTTGATAAACCCAGTGCTGGGATTATCTGATGAAGCGAGCCAGTACAAAACAGGTTTGTGTGAAAGAAACCAGCTTCAGATTCACTTGAAACTTTGGTAAACCCAGTGCTGGGATCATCTGATGAGGAGAGCCAGTACAAAGCAGGTTTGTATGAAAGAAACCATCCCCAGGTCCAGCTTGATAAACCCAGTGCTGGGATTATCTGATGGAGAGAGCCAGTGCAAAGCAGGTTTGTGTGAAAGAAACCAGCTTCAGATTCAGTTGAAATTTTGGTAAACCCAGTGCTGGGATTATCTGATGGAGAGAGCCAGTGCAAAGCAGGTTTGTGTGAAAGAAACCAGCTTCAGATTCAGTTGAAATTTTGGTAAACCCAGTGCTGCCTGCTTACCCACAAACATCTCATCCTGGGTGATGCCTCTCACGTGTCTGGACCAGCCCGGGCCACGCTGCCAGGCAGCAGCTCAGGGATGGAGCTGCTGAGATTCAGTTGGTTTTATTTTCCTGCTGACCCACGCAGTGAGCGCTCCTCTGACGCTGCCACGAGCAGCACGTGCTCCCCAGGTCAGCCTCTCGCCGGGAACATCCCCAGCAAAATAGCAAACAGATGTCATCCAAGATCATTCATAAATATTTTATGGCAGCCTGTGAGCCCTTTGGTGAAAGACAGAGACCTCAGCCCTGCTCCAAGCTAATTACTGAATGCCGACAAATGCTTCTAATTGGGTCGGTGGCAGCGACATTGTTATTGGCAGCAGCAGGGAGAGCAGCCTGCTGGTGTTTATTTGCTTTGCTGTGGATACCCGTGGTAATAAAATGGAAATTGAGGGTGATGCATAAGGCTTGGTGGAGAGCTTCTGTTGTGTCTTGTTGAATTAACACAGAAACCTGAGGGAAGAGGGAGAGGTGAGGGGATGTGGGAGGGCACAGGCAGTGACAGAATCACTTTGCACTCGGTGTTTTCAGCCAGCTGAAGCCAAGCAGGAGCCATGGAATGAGGAAAGGGATATTTTCCAGGGATCTAACCCATTTGCTGTCAGATTGAACACCCTTAAACCACCCTGCAGCACGTGGAGCCTACAAACAGGGCGTTCTCCACGCAGGATCCTGCTGCAAGCAGAGCAAAAATCCCATTTTCTCCACTCCCTCCCAGTGACAGAGGTGTCAGCAAATAGGATATGAAATGACAGGGGAGAGGGTGCAGGATTCCAAGAGGCTTCTGTCGCTGGCCTGCCATGCATTTGCCACACACCACTCGTTTCTCAGAGGCTGCAGCGCTGTCCCCGTGTCACCAGCGATGATGTGACACTTGATTTGTTGCTGTTGCCAGAGGTCTTTGTTTGAAAGGAGCTTTTATTAAACTTCCTGCGTGCTAAGAACCGCCTGGAACTAATAAACAGGGTTTGAGGAAAGTGATTTGGGGACATGACAGGAGCTTGGTCCTGGTGAGCTCTTGGGTGTATAATCACATGTAGGTGTGTGTGTACAAGTGCCCGTAGCTCCCAAATTCTCTTGAGAACCCCCTCCTTTTGGGAGCAAAAGCCTCCCACATGAACACAAGCCTTGAAATGGCAATGTTTTATATGGGAGTGTTAATCCCCTCTTCAAGCAGCCCGTTTATTAAAGCTGGGCGAGTTTGGTGTTTGAAGCCGGTTTCTCGAGATGTCATTATCCTCCTGCTGCAGCAGATTAGCGGATTGCTGGGAGGATGCAATTTGAGCTCAATTAATTCTGCTTCAAGTCCCAATTCAGTGTTGCTAAATGGCTCTCAAGGCCTCTCATCAGGCTCTCCAGCACTCAGGAATGCTGCCTTGGGACTGGGCTCCTACCCCATGCCAGGCACTGCTCCTGTTTGCACCATCACTCCCTCTTTCCTAGAGGACTTCTGCAGGATTTTTTTTTTGCTTAGTTATTCAACTTTGCGTCCAGGGAGCAAACACTGAGCTGGTCTTGCAAAATACCAACCTCAGCATTCAGTTTTTTCTCTTTTTTTCCCCCTTTTTTTGGTATCACTTCTCTTAAGGCAGTTAAACTGTTGGCTCAGTCATTTCCATGTCTGCTCAGATACAGAGAGGGAATGGCAGAGCTAAGCAGATCAGCTATAAAGCAGTGAAATAAAAATAAAAGCAGTCACTTCAGAAGCAGAGTTTGGTTGGGTTTTCATTCCTTGGGTAAGACTTTTCCTGACTGACATAAGGAGGATTAAAGCAGAGCATTGATTTAACCTGCCGTGCCCAGTGCCTCGCTCACGTGGTTGGGTTTGTGTGAGTGGAAATTGGGGTGAAGTGAAGACTCTGGAAATCACAGCTCATTCTTCCAGGCAGGAATTGTCATTTCTTCTTTGCAAAAACCTGTAAAACTGGGCCTGGAGCCAAGACTGCCCAAACCATTCTTAATCTTGACCTCGTTTACAAACAGGTATCGAGTCCATTTCCTTTGCTCCTGTCCTTCCTCTCTCCTCCCTCCTTGCTCTCCCTCTTGTGCTCACAAACACAAACTGCACATCCCCTCCTGCTTCCAGCCAGCACCTCTTACAACCAGCCCACCTGATTTATTGGTTTAATATAAATTTATTTGTTTCATATAAAGTCAGACCTTTCCAGGATATTCAGCAGCCTCCCAGTCTGACCCATCTGTTTTCACTGGATGCTCGAGAGGGGAGAGTTTGGGTACCAGCAGCCATTTAAAACATCTCCAGCACCATCAATATGGAGGAGGTGACTCTTGAAGCTGCTTTATTTTTTGAACAGGGAGGATTTCTGAAATGCAGGGTAGCTGAAGGGGAAAGAATTGGGGTGCACAGGGTGTTTCCAGCAGCTGTGCAGAGAGAGAGAAGGATCCAAGGCAGCTGCAGCCTCATCACCCTCAGCCTCCTCTCTCCAAATGCCCAAAGTGCATCGTGACGAACCCACAGGGATAAAACACTGGCACTGGTTGCCTGGAGAAGCAGTGGCTGCCCCATTGCTGGAAGAATCCAGGGCCAGGTTGGGTTTGGAGCAACTTGGTCTAAAGGAAGATCTCCCCACCCATGGCACTGGATGATCTTTAAAGATTCTCTTTCAACTCAAACTATTCTGTGATTGTATAAACCCTGAATTGTCAGGTGAGACCACATAGCCCAAACAATAAAAGAGCTTGGCCTGAGCTCAAAGGCACCAGTTTGAAATGTCTGTGTTGATCTCTTCTTCCTGACATTCTCCTGGATGCCTCAGGGCTTCGCTTCTCTGCTGCCACACACCTGCCCATGTCCTGTGGCATCACAAAATCCTGTGGCAGGCACAAAGATGCAGATGCTGACACTTCCACGCCCTGAGCTTGATGCTGTCATTGAGGGCTGTGCTCACAAACCTTTGGAGCTGGTATTGTTTTGCACATGAGCCAAGGACTGTTATTAACAAGATTAGATATCGAAATTTTTAACGCAGAGGATGGTCAGGCACTGGAAGAGGCTGCTCTGTAGTCACAACACCATGCCTGACAGAGTTCAGAAACATTTGGACAACAATCTCAGGCACATGGTGTGTCCTGCATAGGGCCAGGAGTTGGATTTGATGTTTCCAACTCAGCATTTTCTGTGATTCTGTGATTCTCTGGCTGTTCAAAGCACTGGCATTGCACGGGAGCCTTTCTGAGCACATCTCTCCAGTGAAAGGCAGAAAATGCAGCTCAGTGAGAAAGTCAGCTTCAAAGGGATTCCCCTGGCACATTCCAGACCTTTAGCCCATCAGACAGCAGCCTGAAAAAATGCTTGGTGCCTAAAGGTCAGCAGTGTCACAGCAGTGACCCAGCTGGGGAGTGAAGGGCACAGCTGAGGGATGTGGCAGCAGCCACAGGTGGCACAAAGCAGCAGGGTCCCAAAACACCTCTGCTGCCTCAGTGCCCTCTGTTTTCACTCCTCTTTCACAGAATTCACAGAATGAACAGAATTCACAGAATTCACAGAATTCACAGAATCACAGAATTTCTAGGCTGGAAGAGACCTCCAAGATCATCGAGTCCAACCCAGCCCCAACACCTCAACTAAACCCTGGCCCCAGTGCCACATCCAGGCTTTGTTTAAACACATCCAGGGATGGTGACTCCACCACCTTTGTGGCCATCGATATCCAGCAGGGCCTGGATCAATACACAATCTGTCTGCCCTTTGTGGCTGGGAATCCCTCCCAAACACAGTTAAATGCTTGGACAGGCCCAGAGGAGGCTGGTGCAGCTGGGGTTCATGACCCTGGCAGATGCCTGCTCCTGTGAGGCCACCCTGCCCTTCCCAAATAACCCCACGGGGTGATTCCCAGCTCGGGGAAAGGATGGAAGGGCACAGGAGGGGCTGGGATGCCAGCACAGGGATATCAGCTTTCCATCCTGAGGCAAGAGAGCCCCCTGCACTCACCCAGCAGCCACCACCTGGAATAACCTTCAGTTTGCAGCCTAATCCCAACCTCAGGCCTTCCAGATGCACCCAGGAGAGATGAAAGAACCAACACCCAACATCCTCCATGCCAGGGCTGCTTGGAGGTCACAGCCACAGCCTCTAATCCAGAGCCTCTCTGCTCTGTGGGGCTTTTAGAATGTTTCTTTACAGTTTAATTTTCCTTGGAGAGCCCCGTGGCTTGGAAAGTTCCTGAGGGCATCCACTGAACCAGGAGGTGAATGGCACAGGTGGGTTTCAGTGCTTCCTGCTGGAATTCCCAAGGCATTTTGGTCAGCTTCAGTCTTTCAGCCATTGCTGTGTCAGCCAACCTGCAGCTCAAAATGCCCAGCCTGAGTGCAAAGAGAAGAAGCAACTTCCAAAAATTGCAGCTCTGAGTCTCACTGCCAGCTCAGAAAAAAGGTAGGAGCTGAGGAAAATCAGAGAAAGAGCAAGGTGTGGGATACGTGGGGAGGAAGATGCTTTTGGCAAGGAGAAAAAGAGCAGAATAATGGAAATTTTTCTGTAATTATTTCAGTTTAGTTGTTTTTTGTTTTTCTTTTTTTTTTTTTCAAATGGGAACTCCCTGTGAAACTCCTCAAGGATCTTTCCCGGTGCTGCCAATATCACTGGGGATGCTCTACCATTAAAATGACCATTCTTGGTCTACTGAACAAATGAACATCATGGTGCTGATGCTGGAAAAGCAGAGAACACCACCAAACTCTTTAAAGGTGAGGTTCCAAAGCCTTGACTCAAGAGTGAGGATCAGCTACACAACACCACTCAGAGAGAAAAATTACCTGGAACACCTCTAGAGTGATTAAATCCCCCCAAAAAAGGTGATTTCCCAGTGCTGTGGGCCTGCCTGCTTTGTGCAGAGCTCAGACATGTGGCAGGAGCCTGAGGGGCCAGTGGTGGCCAGCCCTGTCCCCATTGCTGGCCAGCTTTGAGACCCTGGCCACGATTCTCATGCAAATGGAGGGAACAGATGTGAAACGTTTGTTTCTGTTCCTGCTGGCTTGTAAAGAAATGATGCAACTGGAATGGGGTTAAAAAGGGGGCCAAGCAGGGTGTGGGGGGAGAAAGTTTATAACAATGGCTCTCCCTTGGTGGCCCAAAGTGATGGAGTTTACGTCAGGCCGTGCCAAATCCCCATCTCGGAGTGAACTGGACCAGCCCAGCCGGGCTTTGAGGTAGGGGCAATACACAAATATTATAAATACAGGGAAGTGTGGAAGCTGTGTCACGGCCAGCGTGGAGGCATCCATCATCCCCTGCGTGTCCTCAGTTTATAAAGTGGTTTTTGATGGTGCTCAGGCAGTTTGTGCTGGCTGTGTGGATGGGCTGGAAAAGCTGACTGCACGCTCCAAGTATGTCGTGTGTGCTCTTGGGGAGCAGCAGTCAGGAGGTGCCCTGGTGGGTTTTGTTGATCTTAGAAGTCAGAAAGAAGTAAAAACCATTGAGGCAGAGAGACAAGGAGCTGGATTTAATCTGGAAAGCACAGGGTGGGTGCCCATCAGCTCCCTGCCCACTGCACTGCTCAGTGCTGGGCATGGGGAATCCAGGCTGGCAGGAGAAAAAAATCCCAGAGTGACACAGTGTGTGATGGTGCTCCATCCTCTCTGAGACATTCTCCATCATGGCTCTGGAGCTGTGGTTGCTGGGATGTCCGTTCAGGTGTGTTTGAAATGAGGGTGAGGCCCTTTTTTCTGAGAGCATCCACGCAGAGAAATTGAAGAAACAGAGCCCTGAGTGAGAACATGCCTGAGGTGCAGCTGCTCAGAGCTCACACAGCGCAGCCATCTGGGTGTCCCCCACAGCCAAACACCTCTGCCTGTGCTCCTCAGTGCACTGGAACACAAATATTTACACACAGACGGGAGCATCCCTTGGCAGCACACACACACACAGAGGATCCTGAGCCTCACTGTTCCCTTCTGGATATCCCTGAGCTGGGACACAAGCTCAGGCAGTGAAAGCTGAGGTTTTCCCACCCTCAGCAGTGCCTGAGCCCTCCCACCACACCTCTGCAGGTGCCTCTGACAGCTCCCAGGAGGGAGAGAAGAGCTCCAGGGTAAATGTGGAGGTCAGGAAGGGAATAGAGGGAGTGGGAAGGGGAAGCTTGATGATTGGGGAACATCTAATTAGTGCATGGCAGGTGCCAAGCTCCTGAATCACAGAATTCACAGATTGAGCTAGGTTGGAACAGCTCTCTGAGATCATCCAGTCCAACCTATGACCCAACACCTCCTCATCAGCTAAACCAAGCACTGAGTGCCACATCCAGGCTTTTTTTAAAGCACATCCAGTGATGGTGACTCCAGCATCTCCCTGGGCAGACAATTCCACTGCCCAGCCACTCTTTGGGTAAAGAATTTTTTTTTTTTCTGACAGCTTCCCCTGGTGCAGCTTGAGACTCTGTCCTCTGGAGAGACATCACTGGGTAACAGCAGGTCTGAACTAACCTGTGCTCAGTCTCACAGGCCACGACTTCTAACTCACAAAGTAAAAAAATGGCTTCTCTCTTTCTTTACAAGGCCTTTT
>VWYP01015198.1:0-58969 GCA_013400435.1 Pycnonotus jocosus | reverse complement strand
TCCCCCCCCCCCCTTGCCAGCTAGTTGCCTGTTTATAGAAATAAACCTCACCATTTACTTCAGAGCAGTGACACGGAGAAGCAGATATTTAGAGGAAGTCCATTCACTTGACAAAAACATCCATTACCTTTATCACCAGTGGAGACCAAAAAAGAATCAATTACTATACTTCACTTGGGAATGACTAATTGAATTGTGAAATATACCGACACCCTGAAGTCATTGTGGTGAGCTAAATACTGGCACTTGTAAAAGGCAGGAAATGTAGATAAGATGCTGATTCAATTGATTTGAGGCTAGAATGCATTTTCAGTTTGTGTTGATGCTCTAAGCTTGTCTAATTTCCACCATGTCTTATTAATCAAGGGTCAGGGGATTAGCTCAGAAGAGAGAATTGCAGAGGATTTGCACCTACTTGGTTCAACTATGAAATTAGCTCTGAGTGCTAAATACACCTCATCCCATCCTGCAGTTAGAGATCAGCTGTCAACTCCGTGTTTAATCACTGAGCCACTTAAATTGGTCATTTGGCTGGCTCCAGTGGTGCATCTATCTTATTCCTCTGCCATCATCCTCCTCCACACTTGCTAGCACCTTCCCATCCTGCAGGTGAAGGCAGAGAAAAGAGGCAGAGGGTGTTGTTAGATGTGCTCAGAGTCCTGCTGCTGTTCAGCTGTGTCTTACATTAATGTACATTGAAAAGCTCCACCAGACATTCCAGGGACTGGAACTTCATCACCTGTGATGTTAAATTCTAAGGAAGCTGGAGCCATCCTCCCTATCCCAAATGCCTCAGAAATGTTCAGAAGTTATCACAGGGCACACACCAGTTCCAGGAGGCACTTTGGGTGAATGGCTTCCATTTGGGTATTCATGCTGAGTGCAGTGTCCTCAATTCAGGTTTCACTTTGTCCTTTGACCTCAGTGGCAGAGAGTTTTGTGGCTCGAATTTGATTTACTGGTGCAAACATTGCTTCCATGCTGCAATAAACAACTGTTCAACATAAAATACAGAAACTTGAGAAATCTAGCAAAAAAATTTGAGGTTTTTTATATATACTGCAAAATTAATCAAATAATATATTAATAAAAGTCAGTTAATTCAAATAATTTGGATATAATATAATTACTATGCTTGCTTAGTAACAAGCATGTGTTCATTAGTGAAGGAAACTTGGATGTGCTCACGGGATTCTCTCTTTCCCATTTCCCAGAGCTCCAGGAAGGAAGCAGGGGTGACCTTCCTGCCTCAGTGGAATCCACCCTACAGACTCATCCAAATCAAAAGGTAGCTTTTATTTCTAGGGCTTTCTGAAAAGCTTCTGAAGAGGAAAATTCTTTGGTCTTTGCAATGTCCTAGGGGCCTGATCCAAGCACTTTGCAAGAAAAGAGAATTGATGACTTTGCTACAGAAGGTGAAATCTCAGCCATTGAAATAAATGCTGTCATCTCCTTGATCCACTGAAGTTAGGATTTAAGTTCATTTCTTCTTCAATTCATCATATTGAAGAATTCTATCTCCATGTCTCTCAGCTTTAACACTTTGAAATAACAATAGTTCAGCAACATGCTTCAGTGTAGTCTTTTACCTACAAAGGAAATAAAAGAACACTCTGTAGATATAATTAATTTAAACTGGTTTCTAATTTATTTCTTTCTAATATATTTGGTTTAAACACTAGAAGGGCTGGTCTTGTTTACAAGATGAACTGTTGGATTCTGTGGATTCTCTCCCTGAAATTGACTCAGTCTCCTTTGTATCTAAAGGATTTGTGATTCATCATGGTGTCAGAAAAGAATGTTTCTGTTAGAACTGATAAGGTATTCACTAGAGCAGAAGAAAAAAATTCAGGAAAGAAATGTGTGTTTATGACCTGTGATCTGAAGAATAGAAGCTTTGAAAGGTAGAAAGTAAGAGACTGTGTCTACTGCTAAGCTCAAGGAGGAGGCACAGGGAAAGGAGAAAGAGAAGGAGAGGTTAAAAAGGTAATCTACTGGATAGTTTTAGTCCATATTTACATTGCAAGATGCTTTGATGTGGACATCTCATGAGAAATGGAGTTTTAGGTGCATTCTACCAGTGTGGAATAATGGGCACAAGCATTTCAGGCAGGGCCAAGATGTAATTTTCAGCAGAATTTTTGTAAAATTTTGTAAAATTTCTTTCCATTTTCAGGCAGGACCAAGATGCAATTTTACATTAAAGAGTGCATATGGCCCACTGGATGACATGATTCTATTGAGTGGGACTTGGCAATATATCTATGTCAAACACTGCTGGAGAGAGCAGGATCCATAATTTAGATGGACAAATATCAGAGGATGAAACATCTGAAGTTGAAGTAATTTGCCTATGGGCAGACAACAGCAAGCTGGCAGGACAGCAGTTTAAACTTGATGTTCTAACTCTTAAACCCATGCCCTACTTGTTCAGTGATAACAACCAGAAGTGTAAAACAAACCAGAAATTGCAACAAACTCCTCTCCCTCTTTTCCCTTCCCTTCCCTTCCCTTCCCTTCCCTTCCCTTCCCTTCCCTTCCCTGTTTCCTTAAACCTCATTAAAATAAACTTTGAATCAATAAGAATATGATTTTGTATCAGATCATTTTTGGTCACTTATTCTGCTTGTGATAATAAGATGCAATGTGTTTATTAATATAGAGGAAAAGCTAAGAGCCCAAAATGTAACTTCAGAAAAATAACTTAAAGAACACAGACTTGCTAAATAGCGATGCCAGGTCATTTCTGTGTTCAAACACAGAGAACATAGCAATTTTGTATTTTAGAAACAGGTTTTGACATATGGTGTGGATTTCTAAATGAACATTTTCTAGACTCTTGAAATTCAACAAGTTTAGAAAATTATGATGTCATCCTGAAAAATCAGAGCTTTTTACAAGTGACTTCTCAAAATGTATACAAGAACAAGTACACATTTTTTCAGTTGTGTCACATGCAAAAAAATGACATTCACTCCAATATCATTGCCAAAGGTTTATACCACATATTTCCAGTGCACCTGTTATATGGATAAAAATTGCACTGCCAACTGAAATTTTATCTGACCATGTCCACGTTCTGTATTAAAAGCTGGCTTGCAATTGAAAAGTGAAACACTATAGCCTGAGGATGGGACTGAAGAAATGCTTGCACAGACCCTCACTTTTCCCATGTTTTCAATTAAGTAGAGGATGAGCTCCTTAGATGAATTTAATTTTGTATAAAAAGGCAGTCATGAGTCTAGATGTACTGTGGGAAAATGAGTCTGGCCAATGAACTGGAATGAGATGGACAGGAATGCAAGCTGTAATTCTTGCAAAGTCCTTTGGCAACATCTACTTAGGTTTACCATAATACAAGAATGATATGTGACACAGTGAAGTCTTTGTTTGTGTTCTTGTAAATCTTTACACTAGCATCAATTCACAGTATTTCCATTTCCTGAAAAATAACCTTTAGTAATCCCTTATGGGAATTATACCCATGTTGCTGTCAATATATTTTACATTGTCCTTAAATGATGACAAGTGTGCAAAGATCCCAACAACTGGTTAGAGCCTTGACAACTGCAAAACAAAGATGTTCTGTGCTGGCCTAAGCTTGTGAGAATGAGAGAAGTGCTACAGCCAACCACATACTTTGGGAGTTTTTCCAGCTCTGTCAGAAAACCCTTTTTTTCTTGTTTGGCAACAAATGGCACTAATGAGAACAATGATTTTCAATAATTAGGTTAAGAGGCTTAAATAAATAACCTAGCTAGAATAATGAAAGATGAAGATGGGAATATAGATTATTGTGAGCCTATTGTCATTATAGACTGATGAAAGTTGAGTTAGCTAGCTGGCATTTGTATTATTCATTTCATCACAAAGTTCATTCCAGACCTGCTCATTTCTCTATCTGCTCTTGGGGTTTAGGAGCAAAAAAGCTGCATAACAGAACTGGAAGAAAGTAAATCTGAGAGACACTGGGGGGTGAATTGACTGCACAGGAAGTACATTCCTTGTTCAGCCAAAGAACAGCTGTAGTTTTTTTCAGAAAGGAAGCTCTGTTCATGAGTTAATGTCTCCTAAGTTTTTGGAGAAGAGGGCTCAAATCCCTCCTTTTCTGCTTACTTTTTGATTTTGAAAAAATCACTTGAAATTTCCTGTCAGTTAAAAATGACACTTAAATATGGAAACAATTCTCTCTTGCAGGAGTGTTGCAAAGCTTATGACGTGCTCAGATAACAATGAATTCATTTAAATCTCTTATGAACGACTGAAACATTTTGCAAATTACCCTGCTCATTGGCTTTGGCTGAAACCTGAGCCTTTGCATGCAGGCTGATGTTTTTGATGTTCTCTCTCTGTGACTCTTTTCCATGGCTCTTTACCTGTGAAGTTGTTATATGCTCTTCAAATTTGCCCATTTTTTAGCTGTATAGTCAGTCATAGGAAACATGTTTGCAGAGAGTTCATGTTTAGAACAATTAGTAGAGAAACAAGGAGGGACACTTCACTGGAGTGGGAACAACCTCATTTCAGTCTTCAGGACAGAAACTGATGTAATCATAAAAGTCAGTTTTGCTGATAAATTGCTTCAGGAACAAGTGAAGCTTCTTTCCATGCTTTCAAGCTTTCATAGTGCTGTAACAGGATGTGTTAAGTGATGAATAAATGTAAAAATGCTGTTGAAATGGAAACATGCTTAAAAACCACCAATTGCAATATTTAAGGTGAAGAATATATATCTCAAATATTAATTAGTATTTACTTCAAATTGTCTTCAGAAGGGTTCAATTTCAGTTTAATGGTGAGGAGGGACTGGACTGGAAATTTGGGCATTTTGCTTTGACACATATTTGCTGCATACCAGAAACTTTTAATAATACACATTCAAGTCTCTCAATTGTTTATAAATAAAACTTGATTACATTAAGAAGTAAGATAGCAGTTACGGAAAAAAACCCAAACACAATGATATACAATATGTAACTTGCATGCTAAAAAATACTGAAAATAATAATGTGAGAAACTAAAAATATGGAGGAAAAATGTTAGCATGATAAAATATAGGTTTGTAATGTATGCCAGTATAAAAGTATAGGTGAAGGTAGACTGATGTTGGAAAATATCAACATCATGATGTTGGAAACGAATCATCAATTCTTTTTAAAATACATAGAATAGTTAAAATTCATAAAAATAGCTGAATTCCTAGAAATAAAATACAGATGCTGTACTTCCACCATATAAGAACAGATTTCTTTCCAGCTTGTCATGGTCTGAGGAAAAGTAAAGCAACTTTAAGTAGAATTAAACACTTCTAATTCAGTGGAAACAGATGTTTTGCACACAAATTGCTCTAAGAAATCTTTACTCTTTAATCCTTATATTTAACAAATTCTGGAACACCAGGAAAATTCCAGAAGACTGAAATTGAGTTTACAGTGAGCCAATATTAAAAAGAAAAAAATCTGACAAGATAACTGGAATTCAGTGTAGGTCAATTGGTCTGACATCTGTTTCAGAAAATATAACAGAAAAGCTGGGAAGAGAATCATCTGAGAAATAATTAAAGGATAGAAATAAAATTATTTCCAGACAACATGATTTTATGAAAAGCAGATCATGTCAAAGAAATCTCACTTTATTCTTTGATGAAATTGCAAGCTTGTTTGAGTAATCTGATTTTTGTAAAATATTTGAATTTGGCGGCACAGCATGTTCTGATTTAAACATTGGCATCACATACTATTAATAAAGCAAATGTTTTATGAATTAAGAACTGGTTAAGTGATAGATCTTAGAAAGAGATTGTCTCCAGGAAATTATCAACAGCTGAACATACTTATAACAGAGTTTCATGGGGATCAGTAGCAGACCTGATACCATTCAACTACTTCACTGATTATTTTTGAAAGTAAATAATAAATCACTTATGATAACATTTGTAATTAAAACTGAAAAAAAGAAAAGCGAGTTGGTAAAATAGTACATAAGGATAAGACAATGAGGCAAGATGATTTTTTCATAAACAGGACTGTGAAAAAGACCTAGGGGTCAAAATGAAGGAGTGACCTAATGTGAGGTCTCAGCATGGTAAAAGTGCTGATAATGAGCTGTAATTGCAGAATACCTGCAAGAGCAGCTGTGCTGTTCTCTGTGTCCTGACTCCTCAGTGTGCAATCAGTGCTGGGGTGTCTGTGCTGCACCTCTCTACACTTCCACTTGTGCTGGTTTGTATAAACTGAGACAGCTCAGATGCCTTGGATGCCTCTGCCAGCATGATGTAGTTTTGCCCTTGATCACAATCACACTGCTTTCACAGGGAGACTGTAATGGGTATTAAATAACCCTTCAATCTAAGAGGAAGGAAGTAACAAGAACCAATGTCTGGAAGCTGAAGACATGCACATTTGAGTTAAAATGTACTATTGTTTCTATATACACATCACTGGAAGAAATTATCAGGGGAATGTCCAGCTTCAGTGAAGCCTGTGGAAGCTTTTGGAAGCATGTAATTTTGTTAAAGGGGGTGGCAATTTCCACAAGACTTTGGTGAAAAAAAGCACTGAATAACTTTCTCATTACTGTTTTTAAGAACAGAGACCTGGTTGTAAGTTCTGTTTACTGCTCAGAACAATTAGCTCGCTGACACTGGTTTTGGAGGGGAAATCTCACAGGCAAAATACATAACATGTACAGAAGAATCTGTAAAGAAAAAGAATGTTTATAATATAATGCGCTAAAGTCAAATCTGAGGCTCTGCTCTCAGGCAAAAGGCCTGCCAATTGAAAAAAGTCTTTGATTGCCCATGCTTAATGCTTTTCAGATGACAGAAAGGGTATGACCTTGAGAGGTCATCCCCTATCTTAAATCAAGATCAATCTCACTGAAAGCTGATTAAGAGAAAAATGAAATGCCAGTAATGTTAAACTCACAGGTATAAAAAATGTCCTTCCTGCAACAACATAAATGACTTCTAATCCAACTGAGGTCCCCCCTGTCCCAGGCACTGCAGGGAAATAATAGCAGCTTCTCATACAACCTGTGAATGTGTGGACCCTTCCAGAAGAATCCTTAAAATTCCCCTAATGTGTTGTTCTCTCAGAGACTCCAGGCTACAGATCTGTGTATTGTAACTAGTTTGAGTCAAGGATTAAAGAGTGTCCTGACTCTGGGTAAGTCCTGGTAGTGTGGAATGATGTATTTCAACAGCAGAATGAGAAAATGAGATCAACTACAAGTGACCAAACTTTCCAACATAGAAAAGGCTCCCTCTTTTAAATTCAATTTTATAGAAAGATTCTGTAATCAATACTCTAACTTGCTTGTAACTCTGCTTCTGCCCACTGCTGAAACTAACCCTTCTGGACTTCAATTTCTGTAGAATCACTTATCCTGTCTGACAAAAATATTGTTAGAGATCTTTAAATAAAAGATTATTGATTTGGAAAATCACAGTAGTTTGCGGTGAGAGTGATATTAAAATATTTTCTTGGTAAAATTACCTTGAAAACCAGTTTATCCAGTATTTTTTACACGGTGTATAGTCATACATCTTCAGTACAAATTCATTCAGGAAATGTTGACATAAGATGAGTTGACTGGGGAAGCATGCTGCTGGCAGTGTTCATTTTCCATCATGAATTATTTGTGGATGTAGATACTCTCCCATTAATGATTTGGATACAAATATCTAAATATTGACTACAATATTGAAAGAGGTATCCTCCTTCCTACTAGACAAAATAATGTAAGAAGTAAAAAGGTGCTGATACAGCTGTTTTGGGAACATCTGAACTGTTACTTGTGTAAGACAATGATTGACACAATCTACTCAAATAATATCTTACAAGTCCCAGACAAAGAGATAAAGAAATGTAGAATTGACAGCATTGCATCAGTTTTAATAAGCAAGGTTTGACCTAAAAATAGTCCAGAGGAGACCACAAAGATTCTGGGAGAGATGGAGCACCTCTCCTATGAAGACAGGCAGAGAGGGCTGGGGCTGTTTGCCTGGTGAAGAGAAGGCTCTGGAGAGGTCCTATTGCATCTTCCAGTGCCCAAAGGGGCTGCAAGAGAGCTGGAGAGGGACTTTTGACAAGGGCACATTGCAATGGGGGAAATGGCTTTAAAGTGAAAGGGCGCACCTTTAGATGAGGTATTAAGAAAAATTTCTTTCCTGTGCAAGCTGTGTGACACTGGAACAGGTTGTCCAGAGAAGCTGTGAATGCCCCACCTTGGGGAGTTTTGAGAACAGTTTGGATGGGGCTTTGAGCAACATGGTCTAGTGAAAGGTGTCTGGCCATGAAAAAGGGGCTGGAACTGAATGATCTTTGAAATCTCTTCCAGCCAAAACCATTCTACGATCCTGTGAATATTACAGGCTCCTTCTGCTCCCACTCACTATCACAGGGGTGTCAGTCAAGAATAATGTATTTTACAGAATCATAGAATATGCTGAGTTGGAAAGAACCTGCAAGGATTGTTGACTTCAATGCCTGGCCCTGCTCAGGATACCCCAAGTCACACCATGTGCCTGATAACATTTTCCAAATGCTCCTTGAGCTCTGTCAGGCTGGTGCTGTGACCACTGCCCTGGGGAGCCTGATCAGTGCCCAACCACCTCTGAATGAAGAACCTCTTTCTAATATCCAACATAAACCTCCCCTGACACAACTTCAGGCCATTCCCTCAGATTCTGTCACCAGTCAGCACAGAAACCTATGGTTCTGAGTTTACAAAGACTAAGAAATTGAAATTAATTTTTACATTCTTTATTTATTTTAAGTGAGGACAATTTTTGAGAAAAGGAGTGTAGATTCCATCATAAAGCACTTGTACCTGTATGAGAACCTGTATTCATTGGGAAGAAATTGGGATGAGGAGAGAGCAGGATTAACCTGCCAGCAGAAGGGTAAGTGAGCTCGAGGCAGCTGTGAAACCACACCTGAAGTCTCTTTTGTGAGGTCAGCCTGGATCCCCAAGTCCCTGATGGACCAGCTCTTGTCCAAGGCAAGAGGAGCAGGTGTTCAGGCAGGAGTCCTGTTTTACGTAGGAGCTCTGGCCACACATCTGTGCAGCAGGGTTGGCTCAGGCCCTGGCTTGATCTCACACTGCTCAAGCAAGTGGTGCAGACATCACAGTGCTTCACAGACTCTCTTATGCTGTTCATGATGCACACACACAATGAAAAGATTGTACCTGACTCAGTTTTAAAAGATCTTACAAACTCGTCTAAAGTGAAAGTTGGTAGAAAGCAACAGATGCAGCAGAGGGAGATGTGTGGGAATCACCACTGGAGCACCAGATCCCTTGTCCTTCCATTAAGCAGCTCTTTATACACAAGGTGGGAATCGAGCTGTAACAGTCAACACACAGCATGTAAATCTCTTCTCAAACTGAGGTCACACCGATGACATTGGCAGATTCTCCCAGCACTGAAGTCAGTACAGCAGCAGTTTGTGTCTCCTAGCACTTTCTCTAAGGGTCATCACAAGCATTCTCCTTTGGGATAATGTTTGCTTTGCAGTGCCAATCCCAACTAATACACTCAATAACAACTCTGTGGTCACAGGCTGGAGGCACTGCTTGATGAGAAAGATCAAGGAGGTCATATGCTTGCTCTCCAAATTCCGAGGCTTGCTGATCAGGAGGATGGAGAGCAGCCAAAATAGCCTCTCCCACAACAGTTCTTTGTGGGCTTCCCAGACTGTCTTCCCCAGGTTGGTAAACACAGGTGGAGGAGACATCTGCGTTACTCCATCCCTGGAAGTGCTTAAGGCCAAGTTAGATGGGGTCCTGATCAACCTCATTTAGTGGAAATTGTCCCTGCCTGTGATGGGAAGGCTGGAAATAGATGATCTTTAAAGTCCCTTCCAGACCAAACCATTCTATAATTCTATGAGTCTTTGATTCTATGAGTCTGTGAGTCTATACGTCTATGAGATGAAATTGATAAAGAGTAAAGAGAGGAATTTAAATTGTCTCTCTGAAGGAGGTCACATATTACTTTTACTCTTGAGTAAACCAAACCCTAGAACCTCATGTATCAGAGGAGAGGAATATTCAAAAGACTTCATGTAGAAGTCTTTTAAAAGTCATGTAGAAGATAGAAGAATTCTGATAGACTTGGGTTATATTAACCCTTGTTACACTGTGTTGCTTATGTGGACACTAAATTACTCTTTGCTTTAAGAGTGTGCATTGGCTCATTGGCGACAGATCTTAAAGGAAAACCTTTGAGCTCACTCAGAATGTGTTCAGCAAATGTGTTTCCTAGTTCCTGAAGTGTGGATTGGATTAACTGCTCTGCTTCTTGTCTCAGAGGTTATCTAAAACAGAGTCTCTAACAATTCTGTTGGAACACTACTCATGTTTTACTATAAGCACAAGCTTATATTGCTGTACCTTTCTAAAGAGTTACTCTGGCCAAGGCTCGCATACAGATTCGGTTACAGGAGTGAACAATATCAGCATATTCCAGTGTCTTTGCTGGCTGCCCTCCTCTGAACACCTCTGTACAGGCACTTCTTCATTGCCTGGAACTGCAGACACACTGTGCTCAATAAAGCACTGTGCTGTACTGTTGTCTTTCTTGCCTGGGGCAAGAATTAACCCTGAATTTTTAACTTGAACCATTAAATGCCAAAGGTGGAGTAGCTGTAGAAGGACAGTTTTTCCTCTGTACCTCCAACTGCCTGCATTGCACTCAGCTTTGCAGAACTCTTTGAACTTAGGAGCTCTCTTTGGTGCAATGCACAAGTACAAAGAGCAGAAGCTTCAGCTGTGAGTTTTCATACATGTGCAGACTTCAGCAGTCCTGAACACATAAACTTTACCAAATGTGATGCAGTTGATTCATTGAATATTTGTTTAAACACTGTAATAATATTTTGTTATAGAACATTCCTAATATGGGCTTTGCTACTCGGATGTAGCTACTGCAGAACAAAAAAAACCCTGCCAGCTCAGAAGATGAAGGGGTGGATGTCAAGTAAAGGGCCACTGTCCAGCAGAACATGAGAAAAGAATTAACACATTTTGAGAGGACAGCGGCTGGTCTCTGAAGGATGAAACCCAGTTCAGTGTTTCTGTCACTGCTCCAGCTGGCTGACCTACAGATTGGCTCCAGACCTGGGAACGGCCTGACCAGTTATCAGCCCAGAAACAAACGCTTCAGCAACTGAGCATGTCAAATAGAAATGTAAGAAGGAAAGAAAAATGCTAGTGAGATTTTATGTAGAATTTTGATAGTGAAATATAGAAACAATGAAATAACACATCAAAAGTGGTAGTGCTTGAGAGGGGAAAAAATAAGAAATTTTTGTCTGGATTTAGAAAGGGCTAAATTTAAGAATTTAGAAAGTAGCAGACATTAAATAAATAAATAAATAATGAAGCCCACATAAATGAATAAACTTTACAGACTTACATTACCTAGGGTACTAAAAAGAATGTTAGTAATTATTAAACACACTTCCTAATTAACTGGTGGCCTGTTTAGATCTGTTTATTGCGGAAATGCAGATTCTCATTCTAAATCTGAATGAAGGGGCATATCCACCTGGGGAATGTGCAGCCCATGCAAAGGGATTGCCTCAGTCTGCAATTGTGTAATTATATCTGTTCACGATATAAGTAAATGAGTTAATTGTGGGAGGAGTAATTAGCAATTTGATAAAGGTGGAGCATCAGTTTGTGCACTGTGCTCAAAGACTGACAGAAAAGACACAGATGTGCTTATTTCTCCACACGGTATGTACATCTTTTTTGGCTGTGTAAAAATCTATAGAAGTTCTTTTTTCCTCCATTGCCTGAGTCACTGAAAAATGAAATGTTGAGAAATGCAATAGTTCAGAATGTTTCTCAGCTATTTGGAGAAGTGAATAATGCCGGACAAAAGTGAAGTGAGACTCAGTAATGAATAATGCTGAAAGGCTGAATATGGCAGCAATATAAGAAAGGCAAAATATGCCAATTCTGTGGGCACAGGAAGGACTAAACACCATTTTCTTTAGCAAGTGGAGGTGCTGCAGTGATGTCTCATGGATGTGGGTTGGCCACGGCTACAACTTCAGTGTTTCATTCAGCAGTAAGGTGCAGGATTGACGTACTCAGTAAATGGTTCCTGGATGATATTTCCTCTGCCTTTTTGGACTGCATTGGAGTCTCTAGGTCGTCTTTTGTGTCACCCCAACTTCTCCTGAAGTTATCACAGCATTTGCTCCCCCAGTGCTGCAGTCAGTTCTGCAAAGGCCTGTTTTGGTACCTGGTGAGTCCTGGTTAGAGAATGGAGCATGAACCTGCTTTACCTGTGAGCAGTGACTTCACAAAGCCCAACCACATACCCAGTGCAGCAAAGCAAGATGTTGGATTTCTTGTTTGGGACCTCATTCTCCTCTCCTCCCTGCATTCTCAGGAGACACTCAGCTTTAGAGAGATGGACTCTCTAGTCTGGCTTTAGGCTATCTTTTCCCTCTGGGTTTCTGCAATATCACAATAAACATAAACAGGACTGCGGAGAAGAAAATATGAAAATTCTGAGCACAAAACCAAAGCGATTCTTGCAGAATGCATAAAATACAAATGTGTAAGAAAAAAAAAAAAAAAAAGAAAAAGACTTAAATACCTGCAGTAATAAAGGCTCTTCTGCAAAAATATGCGTCAATACTTAAATTAACCATTCCTGGTAGCCTTTTAGGTAACAATATAATTTGATTGCTGGCCATTTCCTACAATGGAAACTTAGGGGACATCCAGTATACTTTTACTATAATAAATAGAATCTGAAAGAAGGAAACTGAAAGGCTGCAAAGCAGACTGTTTTCCTGAACTGCTTTTCCCTTTGAAACATTTTGTTGGCATGACATATACTGTTTATTGTTTTACATGTCTTTATAGCCTTCAGCCTCTCTCTCTGTCAACACATTACTCTTCAGCTTCATTGTGCTCTTATGTCTTCTCTGGTGCCGTGGGAACATAAAGCAAATGATTCAACTGTTCTCAGACAGAAATTGTTTTTCATTATAATTTCAAGAGGGGCTTTGAAGTATCTACTTAGGCTCTCACAGCTAATAAGAGACAAGGCAGTTGCTATGCTACTTGTTGATTAAATGAAAACCAGACCTGATAACATGTGAAATCTTCCTGAGGGAGGTGTTTCTCTTATGGAGATGAGTACTGAACAGTTAAGATCTGAAGTTGTATGTCTAAGGTTAAATGCCTAAATAGTCATTTTAAGCTCTGAAAGCAGTGAGCTGGCTGTCTGGAGTCAAAGTGTCACTGGGTATAAAACATCACTGACACTTCCTGAGAATTTGGGAACTAGAGATTTTGAGGACAAAATGTCAATTTTGTATTGGGAGCATTAAAAGTCCTAAATTTTCATTCAAGAACTAAATGAAAAGAAAAAAATTCTGACATGTAATGTGACAGAAAATTCTAATGACACCCAGGAGAAGATCCTCAGCTCTGCCAAAACCAAGATATCATATTTAAGGCCATAAATAATACATAATATGTATGAAATAACATTTCATACCTGTCACAGTTTGAAAATGAGTTTATGGTGGAAACCCCAAAATACCACTTATGTTTCTGAAACAGTGTAGACCTTTAAATTCAAGATATGAGTCTAATCAATCTAAAGCCCTGAATCTGTTTAGACATTGGAAGTTTCCTAATGTATGGGGTTTCTTATGTATGTTTTTAAAGGGTATATTCTACACCTTAAGTCAGATTTAACACATTCCAAGAGCACCAAGTGCAGAATAAAATAAAAGTCACAATGAATTTCACTGTGAAACAAAAAAAAAGAGGTTCTAGAGAATTAATGGTTTTGTATATTTAATTTAAAATATCATACTTAAAACTGCAACTCTCCTTTTTTTTTTTTTCTTTGCTCTTGAAAATGGCCAACTCTGCAGAAAAGGATGTAAGAGTCAAGAGACCAAAAAAAGAACAGGCAAGAGAAAGCAAAATTTTATAGTCCAGTGATTTAACTGCTGTTGGAAGAGAACAGAACTGGTTCTGCTCTGTACATCATTTCATTTTATGTGTGTTTGTCTATTTCAATGGAAATGCAGAAAAAATCCTCAGCAGCAGAATAGAAGATGATATTACACCTTTTCTCACTTGCTGTATTTTTGGTCTCACACTGTGGTTACCATGTGAACTGCTTGAAGAGTGGTGAATGTACCTATAAGCTTCTGTTTATCCTCTTAGAGTAGAGATCTGAATTTAGTTCCCTTAAGCTAAGAAGGGCTTTCTGCTGTTCTGGTTCTTGGTAGCAAAACACCTGATTTTGTAGCTGCTCACAAACAGGAGAACAAAGGTCTACTTTCTGGCTTAACTGAGGAGCAAAGATCAACCAGATGAAAACACTGGATGGCAAAATCCGAGACAAAGAGAGATGAACATTTTTCAGATACATTTCTATTTCCATCTGGAAGAATCAGCCAGCTGCTGTCAGCACCCTCCTCTCCCATGTGTGTTTTCCACCCCTTCTCCAGCTTGCCTAGATTTGAGGTGGTACATTACTGTCTGTTGCATCATAGGACATTCTTGGAATGGGGTTCTGCACAGGGGTCATCAAGATGTGTTATCTACCAATGTATTTCAGGTATACGGTTTGTTAAAATTTCAGTGATTGCCTTAATGCCTTCCTCTGTGTACTAGGGGAAGAAATAACAGTTCATTGTCAATGTGTTGTTAGACAGTAAAAACGTATTTTTTCTGAAAATTACAGTTTTTGAAAGAAAAAAAACTTTAGATGTTACAATAATAGCACATTTAATCTATTAATTTGTGCTTTCTGAAAAGGACATGAAAGTAGGGAGATTATCCTAGGGCAGCAGTGTCAACAGACATTTCCCACTTTATACCTTAATTTCAGGTTCATAAAAGGAAAATCTATGCTGGGATAATTTTTTGTTTATTGTGTCAGATTTCCTTTATTGCACTTGGCAATTTCATCCAATCTGTGCCCTGAAAAAAAGAAATCTTGTATTTCCAAAACAAACAAAAGCTCCAGTTGCATGGTAACCAGCCCACATACTAAGCCCTAGAAATATCAGCTCCAGAGGGCTCAGGACTTTGCCAAAGAAACAGAGTGCTTTCAACAGATTTCTTCACATAATAATAACAGGGATTTTAACCACTACATCATAAAAAATGGTGCTGTTGCCAAATTCTTTACTGTCACTGAAGTCAAGGGAGTTACATCATTGGCAAAGGGTATTCCAGCTCTTCCCAAGCAGTTTGTCCTCATGCAGCCTGCAGAGGGAAATTTGCTTCCACCACAGAGGACAGGTCTCACCAGGACACATGCCTGTTCTGTCAAAAAGGAACTTTACTTTAAGGACACTGTGAGTTTTAGATCCACAGAGTAAGGGGGTGTAAGAATAAAGGGCGTGGGGAGGGATGAAGAAAAGCCCCTCAATGTTTGCCATCCTTCTCATATTACACAGATAAAAAGACACATTTGCATGATTTTTCTCTACACATTTCATGTTAACTTGATAGTTTCAAAGGCTATAGTTACTTTGGCTCCCCTGATTATGTGGAGCCACTGGAGATAATGTTTCAAGAAGCTGGAAGAAGCCATTAATCTGGTGGACGTACCTTGCTAAGGGTCACAAGACNATGTGGAGGAGAATCAGGAAAAAAAGATAAAATTCATGGGTTGAGATAAGAACAGTGTAATAATCGATACAAAGTAAAATACACTAATACTCCTACTAAAAAAGAGATGGAGAGAGAGCTAAAGTCCAAGAAAAGCAAGTGATGCATGACACCATCTGCTGACCAATGCCCAACCCATCCCTAAGCACCAATTGTCTCCTCTCAGTCAACTCTTCCCCAGTACTGCTCTCTTAAGCAAGAGAAGAGAAGGTCCTAAACCAAAAAATTTCTTCACAGTTCAGTTTGTAATGCATCTTCATGAATAACAAGCTAACAAAATTTCTTATTCATAGTGTGTGGGTTCTCCATAATCATGAACTTAACAAATGAGCAGACATCAAATAGTCATTGAGATATTCTTGATTTTCTGCCTAACATTGAATGTGCCTTGGACTATGGCTTTCCCTTCAAAATTTCATTCAGTTATAGGTTTTGATTCATTTAAATCCTCAACCAACATTTAATCTACAGACATTGGCTGGAAGGACTTTGGGGTAAAAGAGTAGTATCTGTGGCAATGTAGATATTGCACATTGAAATCAGTATTGGGTGTTCAATAGAGGGAGCTAGAAATACCTGACATAGTACAAAAATTCAAATAAGGTAAAGATCTCACATCACTGTTAAAATCATGCTTGAGTGGGAAGGATACACCTGACTGTCACTACCAAGCTGTGGAGACTGTTTTGATTCCAAAGTGGATTCATTGTGAACAATGGAGCCAAAGTGCCATTTTTCAGCTGTGTTCTCAGTGTGAACACACACAGAGGCATGTGGTATGTGCCTCTGAGGCCCAGGGGTATGATTCCTCACAAGTGTTATGAACTCCAGGAGAGAACTGTTAATATTTGCAAGGACTGGTGATTCAGCAGGCTGACAGTGGTGAATCTCTGCTGAAATGAGCCATACTTCATTAATACCTCTTGTTTTGCTCTCTACATGCCACCAGTTCTGTGAGCAACATTTGTCCCTCAGATTTGCCAGTTCAGTCTGGTACAGCTGCTTGTGGCAGCCCAACTCCTGTGGTCTTTTTCATTGCTTCTCCATCTTTCTTTCTTGTCCTAAGTCCTTACTCATTGCATTTTTGACTCTGTGGATATGACAGAAAGCATCTCTTTTTACATCTTCAGGTCTGTAAGTTTGTCTCTTGATTTAAATATTCTCTCTCTTGCTAATCACAAAAACACCAACCAGCCACAGCCCCAGTAATACACCTAGCTTTGCCTAATCTGTCTGGACACAAATCTGAACAGCAAAAGGTCAATAGTCTCCTTCTCTGTGGTTGTCAGTCTAGGTTACCTGTGCCCTCCAGGGTGGACTATCAGGCTTCTAATGGTCTAGTTTCAACTGGTGTGGTTGATTGACCTGAAAAATAAATGGATGAAACTCAGACTCTTTGATCTAGGTACGGTGCTCTTGCAGCAGATTTGCTGTTGGAATGAGACAGGATTCAAGAGAACCAGCTGGAGTCTGGTATGTAGGATTTTCTGGAGTAAAGCCAGGGAGCTTAGTTAATAGCTCAGCAAGACAGGCTGCTCCATCTTGTAATTGGCTGCCAACATCAGGCCCTGAATGCCCAGTTACTCATGCTGGGACCAGCACAACTGAAAAAGATCTGCTTTGGTACAGCTTTCATAGTTAATTTGTTCTGTCAAAAGTGGTTGAATTAATCTGTCTCTTTGCATATAAAACATGGATTGCAAGTGGCTTGTGGGCTTCAGAACCTCTGACTCAAACCATGTCCTTGTCTCCATTTGGGCATCACCATCCTTATAAAGGGCTGGTGTGAAGTTCTGCATTGTTCTCTCAAGACAAGACCTGAGGCCCAGAAAACCTTCTGTGTTGTGTCTGTCTTTAAATTTGAGCTGGAGATAAAGCAACATATGAGATACCAGGTAAGAATATTCTGTTCCAAAAAGTGTCTACGCTGTCAGCAGTTGAGAGTCACAGGCCTGCTCCAATGGGGAACAATATCTGATTGCAAGGGGTCCTTCTCCAAGACCTGTCCTACTTGCCTCTTTGTCTTTGGACATTTTGTTTCAGAATTATGGTCTGAGCTGAGCCTCACAGCCAGAAGCCTATAAGATTTTTTTAGACAATATGAAGTTAAACACCTTGCAAACAGGTGGGCAAATTTATAGAAAACTTTCTGTAAAGTAAATGCATCAAAAGCAGTGCCCTTGTGATGTTCAGACTGACAAAGAATTTGGGGGAATACTGGCTTAGGAGAGATGTATTTATGACCAGGACACTGAGGCGGGAAAAACAAGATTTAGGAGAGAAACACTGATCACTCTCTATACAGGTGTTGAGAGCCTGGTTCTCAAAACAAATAAAAGAGAGCTTATCAAGCATGACTTTTGGGGGGATAAAGTGCTGAAAAAGGCATGAAATTCTTCTAACAGGAAAAAATCTCCTCTTGTTTCCTTTGTCCTAAATTCAGTTGAACAGAACTTTGTATAATCTGTAAATAAAAGAGATTGGTGAGACACCTGGTTGAGCACTCACCCTCCTGTAAACTGAAACTAGCTTCAAGACCCAATTGTTTTCTAACCAGTAATATCAAAGGAGGAACTGTAGAGAGTCCCTTATGGAGTGGAATTCAAAAGAGGCACAAAATCCTTGAGCATCAAACAGAAAAGGGTACTGCTAAATTATCCCTGTGGAAAATCATGGCACTGCAGAATAGAGAAATGAAAGAGCAGGAAAGCCATCCCAACAGTGGCAAGACAGGCAGAAAACAACTACAGCTGTATATGAAATTATGTGGAAAATAAGGGAAGAATGGAGGTCATGCAGTCTAGAAGAGAAATTATGCCAAACAGGCAATACGTCTGGGCAGCAGGGACGGTGAGGACGGACTGATTTTGTTGGTACTGTGGAAAAATGAGCAGCAGGACGTTAGGGTGGGAAAAAGGGTGAAAGAAATGAAAGGTGACATGAAGGTTGAAAGCCTGAAAAGAGAAAGAAAATGTTTCAACCTCCAAAGATCCAACTGTGATTATGCAGCTGTCAGCCCTGCCCCTTTAATTAAGTAATTGATTAATTAAAATAAAGCACTTAATCTCTCCATTTACATATTATGCCTCCCACTAACCAGCACTGACTGCGGGGTCCTCATCAGAAAGCTCCTTCCTATTTGAATTCATGTTGGTTCCCAAACATATTACTTTGTAAATAGGAAATGACAACATTGGCTCGGTGCCCCGGCACCGTCGCAGCCCTGCCATATGTCAGTATCATGCTAAACGTGGTAAGCAGAAGACCCAACAATATAATTATTGAGGACATCTGTCAGCAGCACAAGCTACATCTGGGATTAGTAGCTGTAATACTGGAAAGACCTCTAAGAAGCAGGGAAGAAAGTCCTTTTGTGTTGTCTCGGATTTTCAAGAATAGGAGCCAGATCCTCAGCTGGTGTAAATTTAAGCTATTCAAAGAAACTAATGAATCCAGCATCAGCTGATACTAGCTGAGGGTCTGACACTGAAAATGAGGCCAATGTCATTAAGTATGAGGTTGAATATTTTCTGTGTAAAGGTAGAATGCCTCAAAACAATCTGAGTTTACAACATGGAAGATCATTTACTAGTGGAGCCAGCAGGTACAGACAGCCTTTTATCTAAGATCTGAAGGATTGTGGGCAAGTTTGGAAAGCTCCTGAAGAGTATTAAAAATTCTCTTTAATGTTCTTTGTACATCAAGCATGCGGTAATTTTATATTTCACAGAATTATAGGTAGAAAAAAAAATCTTTTGAGCACATTTAATAACACTTGCTAAATTTTCTTCATCCACAGCAGAGTTTATCTTGTAGTTTGCACAGGCAGACTGTCCTGTGAAACCAGTGACACATACAGATTATATCTATTTATTAATCTGAGGGCAAGCTCCTGTTGAGAAGCCAAGTAGCTGCATTAATGGAATGCTCCTTTTGAGTTAATATCCCCTGTAGAAATCATATAGCCATGTCTGTACCATGCTGTGCTCATTCTAACATAGTGTAGTTCTCAGCAAGCCTCAATATTTCAAACCCCAGGCTGTCCCAATATTGGTTCTGTGGCATCTGGGGTGGAGGCTATCCATGTCTAAATACATAGCAGAAAGGCTTCACTCCATGGATCTGCACACAAGCCCTGAGGACTTCCAATCCCAGCTCCCAGCTCCCAGCCCTGTTGTTTGAACACCAAGTATCTGATGATGAGTTGCATCACTGCCTTCAACAGAGAAGTTGAAGGAATTATGCCTAAGGAATATTAACAGGCAGATTTTGAGTAATACCAAGAAAGTTACTTTCTGAAGAAAGTGTCTAGTAATGTATTGGATGAGAAATAAAAGAGAAGAAAGGTTCATCTCCCCAAGAAAAAAGCTCTTCCTTCATGTGTCATGTGAAACTTTGCACTCCTTTACACTCTGTATTGATGAGCAAGGGCATCTTTGCTCCTGAGTCAGGTTTGTAATAAAGAGAAAATGAGCTCATGCACTGATCTCTCCCCACTTTTGAATTTTTTTGCTTTGCAAGATTTCTTTGAGCCTTAAATCCATAACCTATAAGTAACAAAGGATTACAATAAAACAGCAGATTACAGAATCTATAGAATGTAAGGGTTGTTTTTTTTTCTTAAGATGAGAAAAATCTTTCCCTGTGTCAGCCAATACACTGCAAGTTTGGGGTGGTCTAAGAGAGCTATGGTGCTTGATCTCACTCATTCAGCAGGAGATTCACCAGGACACGAATGCCTATGGATGTATATCTGTGTTCCTGGACATGAGCTAAGTGTTTAAACTCTTCCTGTGGCCAGCAGAGACTCATCCCAGCAAGCCATGGGTCTACAGAGAGACCCTGCTTACTAAAAAGTCTACTTTAACTCTGATGCTTTGAATTGCCTTGCTGAGGTGTTTATTGCTCTCTCGTGATTGCAGAGGAAGCACATGGAGTCTAAAGCCATAATTGAGTGCCTCTGTACTCAACAGCATACCCTGTTCAGGCTGGCAAATAAGGTAGCCAATTAAAAGAGGTGAGAAATATTAGTTACCGTGATGAGACATGAAAAAATAATCTGATACAAACTTGTGACAACACTCAAACCATCCATACATTTTCATTTGCATGATACATAAAGTACATTTTCCTTCCAAAATTCAATTGTGTCCTTCCTAGATTGGACAGGAGGGAAAAGAGGTACGACCCTGAAATGCAGAGGGCTCTGTCTTGGTCCTGTTGGTGCTTTTCAGTGGTCTGGACACTGCTTGAACATTGAGTGAGTGTGATGATGAAAATGCATGATTATTCACTGACTGCATGTATTTTTCTGTCAAAGGCAGGATACAAATGAGCAGTGGCTTTGTTTAATTACGTTTTCCTAATAAAACAGATTAAAAGCTCCTCTAAAATTGTTTGAGGCTTCTGGTCTCCCACCAATACATCCTCTCCTCTTCACATGACAGAGTAGCTGAGAAAATTTTTCCCTTGGGTAGAAAAACAACAAATAAAACCAAACAACAAACCAAAAAAAAAGACCAAAAAAACCCCCCAAACCCCCCAAACCAAACAAAAACCCCAAACTAATCTCCCCCAATCCCTCCCCCCTCCAAACCAACCAACCAAGCAACCAACCCCCTCTCCAAATTGAAACAAATAAAACCAATGAACCAAACAAAAGGTGACAGGTAATTTAGATGGAAATGGAAAAGTTGAAACAAATAAAATTGGAATTTTTTTATTGTTTGATTTTCAGGAAGTTTTGTCCTCAGATAAATGAGGATAGCTATTTTTTAAATTTTTTTTTTATTAAAAGGCAGGTCAGTCCAAATGCCTTGAGCCTATAGTCTGACCCTGAAAACGTAATTTCTTCTGCATCAGTAAACCTGTCCACCTCATTGAAAGCAGTTACATTTGGAAATCTTGGATAATAGTTTGTAGAACTTGTTCCAAGTGGGGCTAAAGTGAGACTGAGGTACACACCTATAGCTTGAGGGTAGATTTCACTATTATTGTTGGGGAAAACACCCAGTTCAGAAAACTATTTCTTTCTGAAAATAAAAGATGGTTTGGGGAACACAGATATAAGAATGAATAACAAGTTCTTGTGTGATTGCAGCTCTGGAGTGAATTTTGATGGTCAAATTGAAAATAGTGCTTGGATGAAAAGGAGTCTGTAATGGAAACCATGCAGGAATTTTAACACCACCAGCAGAGCCAGCAGAGAGCTCGTAAGAATATCAGTCATATGGGGAACTGTGCACCTACTGGACGTGTCCACCGAAAGATTAACTTCAAAATCTATAGCCTCAATTTCCTGAGTTTAACTGTGTTTGAATGATCTGTGAGTTTTAGGGTAACGTGCATTTAACATGCATCTCTATAGGAACTATAGACCCGTATAGTGTGTCTTTATTTGCAATGCTATGGACTTTACAAGCATTCATTTAGGTGTAGCTTATTTAATTTTTTAATGGGCTAATCCTTGTTCTTTCAGGAGAGTTTTTCTATATACAAAGCAATTACTTAAACTAGTGTTTGTTTAGCTCACCTAACCAGAGCAGTCACGTAATCTTTGGGCTTTTCATATCTTGCCAGCAATTTTATTAATAGAATCGGGCTGTTCCTGTCTGAAATATTCTCTTGCAAATGTTTCCAGGCAGAACAAGAATGTGAATAAGCTAGTGTTCAGCAACGAGTTTTAAACAGATTCTTATTCTCCCGTCTGATTTTGATAAGGTTAATGCAGTAACCATCACATAGACCACATTTACACCATTGCAGCTGATTTTTGTTTAGGGCAATTAGCTAACATTTGTGTTATTGCAGGGAGGATTTGAGAGAGAGATGGAGGATGGAGTTAGAAGTTTTCTTTGTTCACATTTCCAAATCTGCCTTAGTGCTCCTCAAAGTGCTTTTCTTTTTCTTTTTTTCTTTTTTTTTTTTTCTAAANTTTTTTTTTTTTTTTTTTTTTTTTTTTTTTTTTTTTTTTGGTATCATGCAAGGTCTGGGTGGAATTTTGACTTCCATTTTCTCAGTGTCCTGCTGTATTGTTTTGCTGCTCAGATTTCTACCTCTCTTCCCCCTCATGAAGGCCCGTCCATACACATCTATCAAACAACAAAGAGAACTTAGATTCCAGTATTTGTTAAAGCCCAAACTGTACATCCTAGCCATTTCAACAGCTGCTTTTTTGGCTACCAGTTTCACAAAGGCATTAAATGACTCCTTATGGCAGCTCTTTCTTTATGGAATTAATTCAGTTTAACCCTCAGGATAAAGGCATTTACTAAAAATAAATGAATAAATAGCATCATTATTCTATTTTTGTGTTTACAAGAACCAGGGACTGATTCTCATTTTGGTCAAAATCATAAAAATTCTCCTGACATCAAAGGAACTACCTTCACGTCAGAGTGCTGCAAGCTAATAAAGAATTTGGCCAAGCCATTTCTTATTGTGTGGGGAACATTTACTGTGATTAAGCCTGTAAAAGTGAAGCACCCACAGCCCCTTCTCTGCTGTACATTCAGCAGTCAGCCTCACCATTGCTCCGTCTAAGGCCAGGGTGCTCTAAGGCATGACTAACATCTATTATATATTTGCTTATTCCTCTCCTTCCCAGGCAAGTAATCATGTGCAAGAACCAATGGAGTACCTAGAATACCACATATGTGCTTATGCTACTCAAGGTAAGGTCAGAGATGTGCAGATTGCTGTTCCAGCAGGAGGTGGTGAGGTTTGTTGTAACTCCTTATTCCCACGGGAATTTATTTCCTGCTTTGAGTCAGCACTGAGGGAACTCTGTCTCATGCACTGACACCCTTACAAACGTTGTACCAAAGCAGCTGCTTCCTTCAGCTGGGAAAATTTCGAGGTGCCAGCTTTATGTGTGCTTTCTTCTCAGGATGCCGCCACTTTGCCTTTACTTCTCCCTCCTTCACAAAAAAAAAGAGGTCTTGCTTAACTTTTCACTTCTCACTTTCAAAGTATACTTATATCATTCCAGGGGAAAGGTCTTTCTTTAATGCTGCACCATACTGAAGGCAGCCCCTCCAAAGCACTGCTGATTTCTACCTCATCAGTAGGGAGGATACCCTCAAAAAGCACCACTTGGAGTTTACAGTTGCTGCAAGGTAACCATCCAAAGGAATGAAATGCAGAGAAATGTAAGAATATTTCACAGCAGGAGAATAGGGAGAAGGAAAGCAAACGATGCAGTATATGGGGGAAATTCATCATAATGGAAGAACCACACCTGAAAAAATGATACTTAAAAATAGAGGAAAATTCCACGTCTGAAAAATGTAGCTGTTGTGATAAAAGCTCACAAAAATAAAATATAATTGCAAAGTACAGAATTTGAACAAAAAAGATGCCTGAATGGTTAACATGCTGACTTTGCTCACTGCATGTGTTGTTACTTCAAAGTGGTGTTGAACAGTGTTGCTGTCAAGACTCGGAGGCAGATAACAAACTGTTAAAGCATTACCTGCTACACAGAATATTATTTGCCAGAAGACTGGTCCCAGGTTCTTAATTTTAAAATAGCATTTGCATAGCTGTCAACATGTTTAATTTTTATAGCAACACATTGCCATCAAATTGGATTGAATTGTTGCAGTGTTTTAAAAACTTCTGATCTGATTCTGTAATTTTAAAAAATTACATGTTGTTGCTTTAATTACACCAGATTCTTTTCATTTTCATCTATGATGGAACACTTCAGTACAATGGGCTCTGAAGACAATTTTTAATGCTGACTCCTCTGCATTCTGGCTTCATTTGTGGAGATACACAAGCAGCCACAATAACAGCCTCTAACATGACTTTCAAAACACACTGCTTTTGTACTTCAAAAGAGATATGTCCCCATTTCTTTCTCATATGTCTTTTGTCAAGCCTTTTATTCTTCACAAAGAAATACAGAGCTGACCTGAAAAAAACACCTTTTTTTTGACAGAGTAGTCAAAATTAGCCTGCCTGAGTAAGTCTGAGAACTCTTTCCCAACAGAGCCACCTGGGAGCATGAAGACATATATTTCATTTGTATCTCTTGGAAAAAATGTGGGCTGGCATGCAAAAAATGCATAATTTTAACTAGAATAGAATGTTACCAGCCCTGGTCTTTAAGACATAGATAGCTTTCATCTTAAATGGAGGGCTATTGGATTCATTGAATGTACACAAGGGTCTCGAGGGCTATAATCTTATTGGGAATTTGTGTGCTGACGTGCTTCACCCAAAACTTCCCTGACCTGGCAGGCAACACACTCCCTGGGCTTTGACACCCTCCAATTGTCTGTACTGCTTGCAGGGTCAAAGCTGGTGAGTCTGCTGTGAACTGATTTTGCAGACTATCCCCAGAAAGACAGAAAAACTGGTGTAGCTCCTTTTCTTCACTTATTTTCCTGCAACAAAGAACGTGCTCTGTGATATAGAGGGCTTGCTCTCATCTGCTTTATTGCATTTCTATTACTACATAAAGGCATAAAACCCAATTCTTTACAATGACCTCTTTCCACCAGCCCACAAGTAAAGAAAGTTGTAACTAAAGAACCTTCTAACTAAAGGATGTAGAGAAACAACTCAGGACAAGAAGGGCAGAGACACATTTCTGAGGGAAGGTAAAAACTACAAGTCTTTGCACAAAAAAAATCAACCTCCCAACCAAGTAAAGTCCCCCTTACCAAGAAAGGCAAGCCATGTGTCTTTGCAGCCAGAATTTGTGTTGCATCCTTTCATCCTGATCTCCAGTTCATCCATGTGATGTTTGGGTCATGATGACTCTTCCTGGAGCAGCGCACCTGTGTTTTCCTTGCATGGAAACCAAGAAACCAAGGATGGGAGGAAAGAACAATTGACTTTCAGCAAGGCCAAGGCACACACTTGAGATGGGGACCAGACAAAATCTAGACAAATTCCTTAGGTCTTTGGTTATTTTAAAAAAGTTCTTTAAAACTAACCATTTGGTCTTTATAAAACATTCAAAATGTTGTATATATTAATACTCTTTGGGTGAAGTATTAAAAGGAATCTTTTGCTGTTCTGTTCTGAGTCTGTTATTTTAATAAATGCAACATCTCGTGTTTCTTATATGATTTAAATGCTAACATAAAAAAACATTTAAAAAGACTAATTGGAAAAATTCAAGTCTTAGAAAAAAAAATTTTTTAACTCATTTGAAGTAGGACTGAGTGTAATGTTATGTGCTTTTATTTATAAGGCATTAGTAAATGAAGGACTTTCAGATGCTAACTCTCTGTTTCACATTCTTCATTGCCTTGTCTAAAATAAACTCTCTTGCACTTTGGGAGGGGCAGACAATCGCAGGGCTGGATTCACACAGTGTGATGGGAGTCTCTGTGCCATCACAAGTGCTGCTGGCCACCTTCCCCACACAGATCAGACAAGAGCCCCACAGCAATGTGGAAAGCTGTAAAGCTGCTCTGTAGAACTTTTGTCGGCTGCTTTAACAATGTTGCCTTTAAATCTTGCATTATTAAACCAGTTATGTATTAAAAATAACCTCTATGAAAACAAGCCTGAAAGATAATGGCTTGGATAATGAGTCAATAGTTCCAGAGATTTTGAGACACATGAGTCTAAGTCTGGAATTTATATACATTCCTGGTATTTTCCCATCTCAAAGGCACAGTAAAGCTGTTTAAATATAATGGAGTGGGGGAAGTCAGCCACACCAGATGATTCATGTAGGCTTCTGCCTCCACTCAACTCATATTTTAAACATCTCATTGAAGTTTATAATCAAATGCTTCTATATTTTTCTTCATGGTACTGGTAAGCAATGGTCTCTTTGTCTACAATTTGTCTCATAAATATAAAGTCAACTGTTACTTCGTGTTGTATTAGATCTAGGTATAGGAGACCTTTGTTAACCTAAATAGTTTAGAATTTTCCTAGTTATTACTAATTTTCTTAGAACCCTGAAGTTAAGTTTACGTTGGCAAATTCATAGATAACTCTTTGCCAAGAGAAAAACTCATATGGAAAAAGACATTTCTCATACATATAGTTGATTAATATGTCTGATAAAACAATTGAATAATATGTTATCTTTAAAATATGTATGTTTTTAGTCTATGAGTAACGCTAAAGTTAAGCTATTTTAATAGCAAGTCTCTTTAGGAAATAAGACCTGCAGAATCAAAATATTTTCTACTGTCATTTGTTCTGTTTGAACAACCTAGATGCCAAAATGCAACTGTCTTGGTATTTGTTTTCTTTTGAACTTTCCAACTTAAAATGTATATAACTTATCACAATCACTTTGTTTTTCACTTGGGAAAACTGACTTTCCCAAACCTTTTTTTCATTTTGTTAAAATCATGCAGTACCATATGATTGTGGAAATTGTGTCATTGTAGAAATTCAAAAGAGTGCACATAAGACACTTCAATCAACACCCTGTTACCACATATAGAAAACAGCAAAAATGAAGGAATGTCAGTTAAATCCATGCCAGACTCCAGATCAGAGCTAAGAGTGATCCTACCATAATTCTTTATGTAGACATTTTCCTTTTATTCAGGTCTTCCAATACAGTAGAAAAATCACCCAGGGCGCTTCACACTGTTAAAAAGACATAGATCTAGCAGACCTTCTAAATCTCTTTCTTTACTGGTGAAGTGTGGATCCAAAGGAAACTAATTAAAAAACGGGGTGTGAAAAGAGCTGTAAACTCGTAAGGTGATGAGGGACCTCATCTGGAGAGAGCTTCAGACAGAGTGTACACAGGACATCTGGCACAGATGTGAGGAGCTCCCTTTGGTGGGCACTCGCAGCGCCTGTTGTGCATTCGATCCCACCAAGCCTGACTCCTGAAATGCAGCAGGGTGGGCAGTGATCTCAGGGTGACTGTATTCTGGGCTTTCAGTAAGCCTGGCAACCACAACCAGAAGATGCCTGATCACCATCCCTGGCATTTCTGAATGTCAAACAGTCTGATCAGAGCCATTATTTTGTGTGGTGCATCAGTATTTTTCTTCAGCAAATGTATTTCTCCTTGCAGGAGTGGTAAGAGGCAAATGTAGCATTAGTTCCTACAATAAACCAGGCTGAAGGCTGATGTGTCCCTGTCTTGAGCTGGAGATGGCTCTGACTCCCAAGTGCTTTAACTTTCATCCACAGACCTCTTCCCTATACCATTGCACAAACGAAATAGGGCATTTGCCAGATAATCAGGGAGTGATCAAATATATCTCATTGTCAAGGAGTTTTTCTTGACAACATCCTCTTGAATTGCTCCAGTATCATCTCTATGTAGATACAGAAATAAATTCACACTTCTTTCTTATTTAAATTATGAGGTTATTTGTGAATTATAGAGTTGTTACAGTTGTTCAAATACATATAGTTTAATTATCATTTCAAGTAATAGGCTCACTCTTTCCACAGAATAGCCATTACTTTTTAGAGTTCAAATATGAGTGACCAAATCAATCACCAGTTCACATTCTGGCAAAAACATTATAAAGTTTGTTTAGATATAGTTATTTTTCAGTCAAGTCTCACAGACCCGTTATCACATTCCTTTGATAGTTCCAGCTTGGGCAGAGTATAATTTGTATTTTTTTAATCACTTTTCATGTGCAGATTCCTTTAGTCCCTTTGAGAAATTTTGGAGGACATTAGAAAGGTGCCTATTAGTTATACATACCATTTTACTTGATTAAGTGTAGGGTACTGATAATTCTGCTGTTAAAATATTCATAGCTTTAACTGCAATACAGTTTGGGTAACAGACGCAGCTCTCTTACCTCACCTCAGTTTGCATTTGTTTGCAGCACAATTTTGTGATTTCTCATTAGCTAGTGTGTCTGCCTTCTGCCACAAACTGACTTACATTCCTCCCATCTGTTGCAAACCCAATTTAATTATCAGTCACTCCTATGAACACGACAACAGATACTTTTATGCACGAAGGTTCTGCCCTTCTCTTCATTGTCAGAATTTTTGTGATGTAATGTCTTAAAGTAAAGTTTTCATAGAAGGTTAGTTTAAAAGATCTGTTTATGGATACACCATGCTTTTATTAATGTTACAAATCCATTAAGATCAGCCAGTAATTCAAATGAAATCTATATTTTCACACTGATTTATCCTATTATTTTTCTACTTGAATGCTTGTAAAATGGAATATTTTTTGGTGCATTTCTACAACTAAGTTAGAGATTTTGGAATTACTTAATACTGATATACTGCACACATCTCACCATTGTCGGTTACTAGAATTATCTGAACTAGAAAGGAAAATAGAAATGAGAGATCACTAAAAAATTAATTACTATTAAACTAAAAGGAAATGAACTAAAATGCAACAAGAAATACATAATGGAGAAATAAAGCCAAATGCTTAAATGATGAAGAAGAACTGAGTAATTTAAATAAAATTCAATATAATAATTTAGTGGGAAAAGCAATAATCTTTAACTGAATTCTAATCTCTGCTACCTGATAACCACTCCTAAGAACCAAGAAGAAAATTCTGAATAAAAAAATCCTCATAGTTCATTTGTAGACTAGTCAAATGCTAGTAGTTCATTTGTAGATTAGTCATATGCTAATGATGTGTGCTTAAAAAAATTTATGTATACTAGAAACATTTACAAAACAGCAACAACAACAAAATCTTTTTCCTATTGAAAACTAGAAATTTTGAAATAAGCTTTAAAAATATTAAAACTCTTTTAAATTTGTCAGGCTTTTTGTGAACATCTGATGCTGGTTAACCAGCTGGGTTAATTTTGCTTTTCACACATATCAACCTATACTCCTTACACTAGGGTTATGTACTATAGTTTTGGTAGTGAGGAGGTGGCTGTAGCTGTGTCTGCTCCAGACCACAGAGAGCAGGAGTTCCCCCATGTCATACAGAGCCAGTTCCAGACAGATCCAAGATGACCAGTCACTGGCAAAAGCTGCACCCATCAGAGATTTTGGCAGCCCCCACGTGGTAACATATCTAAGAAAGTGACAGAAAGTCATGACAGCAGTTATGAAAGGAGTGGGAAAATGTGCAAGAGACAGGCCTGCAGGAACCAAGAAGGAGTAGAACCAAGAAGGTGCAGAAGGAAGGGGAGGAGGTGCTCCAGGTGCTGAAGCAGAGATTCCTTCCCCTTCACCACTTGGAGAATTGCATGGTGAAGCAGGCTGTGCCCCTGCAGACCCCCTCTGGGCTTTGTGCCAGAGCAGGAATGCAGAGTGCAGCCCGCAGAGCTCACACCAGAGCAGGTTTGCTGCCAGGACCTGTGGGGGACCCACACTGGAGCAGCCTGCTCCTGAGGGACTGCACCCTGTGGAAAGGACCCATGCTGGATGGAGAAGGTCATCAAGAGAGTGAGGATGAAGAAGTAGCAGAGATGAAGCAGTATGGACTGACCACAACTCCCATTCCCCATCCTCCTGTGCCACTCTGGGGGAGGAGACAGAAGAGTAGGGGGGAAATTAAGCCCAAGAAGAAGAGGGGTGGGAAGAAGGTGGCTTCAGTTTTGTTTCTGCTTCTTACTATCCCACTCTGTTATTAAGTGAAAATAAATTAAATTAATTTCTCTGATTTGAGTCTGATTTGCCTGTGATGATAATTGGTAAATTATCTGATTGTCCTTCTCTTGACCCATGAGCTTTTCCATTGTATTTTCTCCTCCTGTCCTGTTGTGGAGGGGAGTGATGGAGCATCTTGGTGGGCATCTGGCAGCACCAAGGTGTACCCACCACACTACATCTGAACAATTCCCATAATTTATTTGAGTGTTATGCTCATTTTTACAAAATGCATTATTCTTTCTGTTTGCTTTCATTGTTTCAGAGTGAACAATGTCCTGAGAAAAATATCTTTTAGTCCTACTTCCTTAAACCATTTTTAATATACAGCAGGACTTCAGTGGTATCTCGAATTGATAAAGTTGTGTGACTTGTCTTTTAGACTCTGCTTGCTTTGTCATTTAATCAAACTTCATTTGATATGAGAAGTCTCATGTTAGCTCTTTTGATGGTTTTAAAGCAAAAGAGGATAGGTTTAGTTCAGATATAAGGAAGAAATTCTTGGCTGTAAGGGTGATGAGGCACTGGAACTGTTTGCCTGGAGAAGTTCTGGATGCCCTATCCCTGGAAGTGTACAAGGCCAAATTTGTGAAACCTGGTTCATGGCAAGCAGGTTTGAATGAGATGATTTTTAAGGTCCCTTCCAACCCAAACCATTCTACAGTCCTATGGATTTTCTCTGGATTCCAGGTGACTTAAATCCCAGTAATTTCAGGTAAGAGCATGAAATAGTGTGAGATTTTGCCAGAATTATATTGTTACAGCATTTCTGAGCATGTGTGATGCTTATGCTAAGAAAGCACTGTGAGGTACTTGAGGGGACAAAACCTCCCCAGGAGGATTTTGCTAAACAGAGGATGTTAAACCTTGCATAATTCATATCCGTGTTATCTCACTGGAACATGTTTTGCTGTGCACAGTTTTATCATTTGTTGCTGTCTTTTATCTGGGAAAAAGTTGATTGACTCATTGCAGCAAAAGACTGAAGAAATTACCTGGCACGTATCCAATATAAATAAATTGAAGGCCAGACCTGGGAGCAGTTGCCATATCTGGAAGATAACTACTTGATAAATGCAGGTGCATCCTAAAGCCAAGATGTGAAGAAGCTGTATACATGGGGACAGGGGACCAAGGAGGACATTGGGGGATTCAGGGTGTTGAGAGAACTGGAACAGCATCTGTGATGACTGAATCAGGAAGGGGAAATCACTTCTTGGAAAAAAGATCTGAAACAAAAATAAAGTTTTCTAATTCTTCATTTTCAAGTAATTTTGTTATTCCCCTTCTAATTTATCTGCCTTCTTTATGAACTAAACTGCTGCTGCCCTTTCTGTTTGTCTGTGAAGTGTTTTGCAGGTCCCATTGTTTGAATATGCTCAAACACCATGGACACATGTATGGGTCAATCTGAAGCAAGTCTATTTGTCTATCCAGTAAATAGTTTTGCATCACCTCCAATAATCAAATATTACCCTGGGTTTTCAGTGCTCACCTTTCAAAGCAAAAGCTGACTGTTTTCTTTGCTTTTAAATACAAAGCCTAATTTTTTCCCCTCCTTTGAAGTGACTTGTTCATGTTTATGTTTCAGGCTTCATCTCTACATTTATTAACAACATGATCATTCAATATTTTAGATTGCTTTTTCTGGCAAGCTCAAGAGGATCAGAAAAGGTTTGCCATCCATTGAGAAGGAGCTGCTTTCCTACCTCTGAAACAAAGTGGGGCAAACCCACACCAGTGGTGTGCTTGCTGCTCAGTCCACCTAGGACATCCTCATACAAGTCTGTCAGAATATCAGCCCTCATAGCAACTGATGTGAATATTAACCTCTTGATCAAAACTTTGGTAGAAAGAAATACTTCTATGATCAGGGTTTCAGCAAGCAATATCCTTTTAGCTTTGAGATTTGCAAACTCATTCCTTGTCATTGTTTGAATGAGAAAGACACTATTTGAATTTACTTGTAAAAGTGAAAGAAGAGAACAAATAGTTCGGACATTTAAAATCAGAGTGAGGCAATGAGGTGATCAGACTTAGATGACAATATTTTAATTTCTGTAGAAACATTTGAAAATCTAATCAAATTCCTGTATGCAATCTGTTAAATTGTTCTGGTGAGTAGAGATGCAAAAGACATCTTTTTAAAAGAAAATCTTTTTCTATGTAGATCCTGTCTGACATGATCTCTATCATTTGACAACCATTTGGTTTTTGCTGCTGAGACAGTTGCATTTTGAAAGGAGGGAGTTGTACAAACTTGCAGCTCTGTCTCAAACTGTATGGATAAATTTCAGCACCTTACCTATCACTCCATCAAATCTAAATTTCATGCAGAGAGCTTCCATTGAGAACCATGATTGCATTTTCTAATTCAGGCCTTGAAATATCTGTGTTGCGCCATCTGGCCTTTACTTGTGGTTTTGTGTAACAAAATACTTTTAAGGACCACAAAGTACAACTATAATTACTTATTTTTCATTTTTTAAATTTAAAACTTCAGCAGAAATCAATTTATTTCAGCTTAAATAGCTTTTTGGCTCAATTGCAATATTTCTGCAAGTGGTGACATTGCATGTTGCAAACTGACTGTGTAGTGCTGACACCAGCAACTCCAAATGCTGGCCAATACTGTACACAGTAGTAGTCCAGGGACAAGGATAGCAAATGAACATGTATCTAATTAAAGTTCTCTGATAGGATTAATTGGTTGACATTTTGCCACATAAATCAATATCTGGATTTTCCTCCCAACAAAAAGTCTAATTTTTGCTGAGGAAGCTGTTCATTCTTAGCTAGAATGTCAATGTTTTTGGCAGACTATTGATTCCCCCTATATTTTATGCATTCAGTTTCAAAATACAAACAACAGATGGCTTTCTCAACAGTCCTAAACCTAGATTTGATTGCTGTAATCCATTCAACACTGTTGGAATTCACACCCTGCAAACTTCAGGTGATCTGAGGGTCTCTCTTCTACTCCATCTCAAATACAACATCTCCAGATTATCAGGTACAGTGTCAAGGGATGGAGACTCCAGGAAGAGTGAGGTAAAACTAGGAGAATTGTGTCACTCTTAGCGCTGCCATGACACTGAAGCAATGGTCACAGCGGCCTCACTGTGGGTAAAACCCCATTAAGAATGACCAGAAGAAACCAGACCCGTCTCCAGATTAGAGCCCTCATCAGCTGGGCCCTCCAATTAGTGCGCGTTACTCAGAGCTGGTCCTTGCTTGAATGGAAATTCTTGGGCTGGGCCAGAGAAGATTTGGCTTTTAATTAGGTAATTATAAATCCCTAATTATAGGCTGATAATCTTTTCAGTGTCTCTTCTTAACTTTGGCTCCAACTAGACCAGATGACGCGGATTTATCCTCATCCTTGGGGAGAAAGAGATTTTTCTTCCAGAGATAAGAGTTGTTGTCTGTAGATCATGGGTGATTGGGTGTAAAGATTACTAGTATTTCTTAAGCTGCTTAGAAAAGGCACTATGGTCCATTTTTTAAAATTGCAAATAGTGAATATATTATAATGTGCTTTCTAGAACCAAATCTGAATCTGTATGACAGCAATACCAAAATTAGTAAGAAAATTAGTATGCATGCATAGTACCTGTGACAATAAACAACATGACATTTCCATGTGGAATGTAGAATTCCACAAAGTTCAATAAAAAGCTCTTGTAATCAAGAAGAAAATTGGACACTTTATATATGTAATTGAGAGGCCCTGCTGTTTCTTTAGTGAAAGCTGGCACTAGTGAAAGATAACAGGCTGTTAGACTTACTCAGGGAAACTACCCACAGGATCAGTTCAGCTTCAAGAAAATACCAATTTCACCCCAGAACTGACTGTAAGGAGTTCCAAACCTACTTAAGAATCAGAGTAAAATTCAGTGAATAATCATGGAAACAAAAGAGTTTAAGAGATAATATTAAGGATTACTCTTTAAAAAAAGTACCTACATGAATGAGAACCCACATTAAACAACTGAGATAAACAACACTAAAAGAAAATGAAATATTTAGTTTTGAATCACTTAAACTATATCTATTTGAATAATTTTTTGAATCTGTTTGAATTTGTTTTCTTTTTTTCTCTCTCCTGCTAAAATAATGACTATGTTGGTATGGTCTACCTGCCTCAGATTTTGTAATTATGGTTATTGACATGAATGGTGGGACCTACAATGAATTTTTGTTATTATATATCATTCAGATCCTTCTCTTCCCCCCCCACCCCGCCTTTTTTTTTTGTAAAGAGAATTTACTTTTGAATAGATGGGCAAGATTATCAAGCATTAAGATTTTAAGCAACTCTTTTGATATCCATCCTGATACCTAGCTTGTGGTAGCAAAGAAGCTGGCCCAAATTAAGAATATGTAAAATCTGCAACTGTTCTCATCAAATTACTAAATGTGTTACTTGCAAGGTTGCTTCCTGATCATTACAAAAGCCTTTTTCTTTTTTCTTTTAATGTTTTTATTTTTTAATCAGTTTTGGACACATTTTCCTCTTTGGTTAACCTACCTCTTACTGGGATGAAAAAGGCATTGTACTCTGTTGCAAGAGTGATATGATGAGGAAACCACTTTTGCAGGAGACAAGCTTGTGGTCAATTTTCTCCCTGTGTGCAAGCAAAAAAAAAAGCTTTCTGCAAAGGAGAATTTAAAATAAGGTTTTCATGAATCATTGTTTGCTGGACATGCCAGGGAATTCTAAATTAAGGAAGACATCCTTTCACTTAGTTAAGGAAAACCACAGTTCATAATTCTTTCAGAAACACACAATGGCAAACTTTGTACAATTTAGATATTGAAAGCCAAGCCAGATTAGATTAAAAACTGGCTAGTCATATTTTATAATTCTCCAGGAAGAGTTTTTTATGAGAATTGGAGGGGAAAAAATTAACTGCAGCAGAACTGATCAAGAATTTTTGACTGCATGGATTTTCATTGGAAAAGTTAAATGTTAAAAACCTAACTTTTTATAGAAATTCAAAAGTTTCAAAGGAACTACTTTTGGAAAGTTTAATGATGTCAAAAAAGGATTTCAGAGTTTGTTATAATTATACAAAAACTGCAGAGATCAAGAGTCTGGCCAATGTCCCATTGCCTTGAGGCACAGGATAGCAGGCTTCCAACGTAAAACATGTACGACATGAAACATGAACACGGATTTGTTATATTCCAGGTGAATGTCTTAATGAAAGGGTACATATTTAGTATTGGGTTTTAGGTTTTTTTTGTTTCCTGAAACAATGTTGTAATTATTACAAGCTTAATTACACGGCTGGTGTTAAACAGTCTGATGGTGTGACATTCACCAGAAATACAGGAGGCTGAGAAGCAGTTCCCAGCTCCAAGAAGGCCAGAACAGCAACTTTCTCTCTCCTGTTCCACAAAAAGACAGGGAGGTACTCTAATTAATCAAATAGTCATCATTATTACCAATTGCCAATAGCATAAGTGAAATTGTTACTCTGTCCAAGATATCTCTAAATTTCCTTAATTCATTAGCTTATATCTCCTTGCAATAAACTGGTCTTTCACCATTCCTGACACTTTGTATTTCTGAGAAACTTTTTTTTTTCTGTGAAATTTTAAATTTAAGAAAAGTGAACATAGAAGTCTGAGGAAAAGATGTCTACTGAAAACAAACCAAGATCTGAAAGATTATGTCCTGAGAACTTATGTTTAACTTACATCTAGATTTGGAACCAAACTTTGTGGGAGCTCCTGCAGTAATGTATTATAAAACCCTCAATGATGAATCTAAAGTCTTCAAATAAGGGTGTGTTAAATTTGAATCAATATTATAGCAATGGTATCAGAAGTCTTGGAAATATTTGAAACATTATAGACCATGAATAAAGTAAATCTAATTTTGCATTTTAACAGTATTGAAATATATTGTTATTTCAGTTACATTTGAACTTCATAATCATAATTTGAATCAGAAACAGGTGTTCAGGACGGACTGACAGGACATGATAAAAACAAACAAGTCCCATTATTAAGTTTTTCATTATAATTCTTTAGTAGATCATCCCTTAATTCCAACTAACTCCAATTCAGTATTGTTCCCTGAATTGGTATAAAATTCTGAAAAATTTAGAATTTTTTTTCTAGCGCTTTACTTAAAGTCAGGCAAAGATTTGACCAAATTTTATTTTCATTGAATACATTGAGTTCATTCATGTCTATTACTAAGAATTAGAGAACATGCAAGTCCATATGGATGAGAAACAAAGGGGTGAGGCACTTGCAACTTCATTACTCAGCCTGAAAATATACAGTACACTTCTAGATAATTTCCTCTGAATGTTCTTGATTGGCAAACAGTCTTAGACAGTCCCTGGATCAAGGGCAAAATTTGTGTTATTACATCTACATCCAATACACATCCATATTGGGGTGTAGGAGAAAAAAATATTTGCAGAGAAAATTGAACTCCTGATAGAGAGAGGAAAAAGGAGGGTGTTGAGCAAGCCTTTTTTAGTGCTCAAGTCAAAGCAAGTTAAATACATGCTGAGAATAATAACTCTATTCTAGGTTTGACTGTGATAGTCAATTAGTCAGTTGGAGAGAAAAGGGCAGTTATTGTAGGAGTGGAATATTAGCAGAAGGAAAGTGATAAAAGCTGTCAGCTCTGTGAGTTACAGATGGTGACATGAAAGTTAGCTCCTGCAGAACTGTAATCAGGGAACATAAAAATGTTTGTATATGCCATGAAAAATAACATCTCTTTTTCAGTTCATGCTTTTCAGAGACAGCACAAAAACTAATGTGAAAGCCATCTTTTGCAGATGTTTTAAGAGGTTGAAGAAAGAATAATTACTTTGAAGAGGTTTTCTTGCACAATCCTTTACTGACTCTCTTTGTGAGCTCATCTGGATGCATAGCTCTAGTTTCACAGATGATGGTGGATGTATTAGCTGAAGGATGTTGCATTCTGGTATGCACAGGTTTAAATCTGCTGGATTTAAATAGTTCTTTCAGTGCCTGGAGACAGATAATGGTAGGATTTACTTATAGAGAAACTAAGAAGTGGTCCTGAGATATCATAAGGCTTTCATCATACAGATTGAGCCCTTTGCTAGGAAATCATGATTTTCCAAATTCTTTTAGGCACTATTATAAGCACTGCATTTCTATGTGGAAACACTCAACAGCCAAAGCTTGCTTTCGATTCCACTAAAGCTGGTTCACAGCACTGAATCAAGTTTCAAATTGGACCTAGATACGATCACTACAATTAAAAGCTGAATATGTAAGTAAGGTATAGAACATAGTAACAAATAAAGACCACAGAAACCAAGATGATGCAATAAAATGTCTGCTCTTGATGTTGCAGTCTTGGTTCTGCAGCTCTTTCCATACGAGTTTACATCATCCAACTCGTGGGAAATCAGGTGCTTCCTGACAAATGAAGATTATTAACATTTAGAAAACAGACACATGGGTTTCTGTAGAATCTTGTTAGCAAAATATTAGGGCTCTTGCTTTATGGGAATAGATTTTGATCTAACTTCAGACAGGGAGGCACTTGAGTGTGTGTTTTTAGCTCAAAAGAGACAAATGCTTAATTTATATAAGATCATAAAGAAATCAGAATAACAAAGAAAAGAGACAAGAATGACATTAATTTCATCTAAATTTGGATATCTGTAGTGGGAGATGTCTATATCTAAGCTAAGAAGCTCCTCAAGCTTCTTTTATGATAAAGGGAGAGGAAATAGGTAATTTTGGTACTCTAAACAATTAGCTGAGATGTCAATGCTTACAGTGTGAATGTTTACATTTATTTAGGTGAATTCTACTCTAAATTGCTTTAACATGTAACATTTAAGTGATGATGTCATGCCCTTACATCGGAGTTGACTCCTTCAAATCAACTTCAAATTGGCTTCAAAATCAGCAATGTATTTTAACAGTATCCTAATTTTAAGCATATAAATAGTCCTATTGAAGTCAGTGGGTTATTCACACAGCAAAGGTACATTCCAATGCTTTTCCAATGTGAGTAATGTGCCACATATGTTTTTCTTGCAATAACTCTTCTACATCACTTTATTTTTGGGCAGTGATTTCTCTGTACAGTGGAATGAATGTTTTCAGAAAGGTCTCTTAAATTTTTAAGATTTTGGAATTTTTAGAGCAGATGCTGCTAAATTACTAAGGATTGTAGTCTTTCCTATGTTTCACAATAGCATTAAAATCCAATAAAATATAATTCAATTTTTGACTACTGTATTAATTAAATAGTAATGTTGTTTCCATCTCTTAGGGTTCAAAATATAATTAGAGACATGCTAATTTTTTTTTTTTTCCCATGTTTCATGTAAAAGAAGATGAGACCAAATAGTAATATGTCACCAAAGCAATACAGGTCTTTTTAACTATGTAGCACTTAGAAACTTCAGAAAATTCATCAGTCATGGATGTCCTTTCTAATCCTTAAATGCATAGAGGGCCCTAACAAGTTCTGAGTGTATCTAAATGTTTCAATTGTTTGGTAATTTCATACAAATTTTATGGGATTTTATTGAATGTAGTTTAACCTGTAAATGCTTTACCTGGATCAGACTCTCACTTCAGCTATAAAACGAGGGCTGCAGCTTGCAAGCTGCAGCCTCAAGTTGGAAATTGTGAAGAAGGCAATCTTGCCACTGAGGTGTTTGATGCTCTGTTTGGATCTCAGTGGGCATCTGACCAGAATATGGAATTCTGGGCTGAGCAGCAGCCCTGGCCCCTTGGACCATGATGGAGGAGCACTGCCAAGCACAGGGCATCCCATCCCCACTGCTGCAAGGGAGAGGCAAGCTGTTCAGCTGGGTGAAAATTAAACACCAGCCTTAGGTTTCTGATGAGCTCCCAGTGCAGCCTGTGGTGGGCTAAAAGCTTGGCCTCTTCTCCACCAGGTAAAGAACAATGTTTTGCTTGTAGTTAACTTCCATATCAGTCAGCTACTCAGTGTATTGAGATCGTCCCAAATAGGCCTCCCTGTAAACTATTTTTATACCAAGATATCCTGTAGCAGTCTTTATAAAAATAAATGAACTAGTGACATTAAGCTGAAAGGTAAGCAAAGGTGTTGAGTGTTAAACATATTAAGAGCAGGGGAAAAATCTGTTAATCGTTTTATTAATGTTTTCTTTTCTGCTGAAATCCTTGAAAATGCTTGTAATTCTTTGCAGCTGACAGGCTGCTGATTTTGCAGAAAGAAGCGGTTTTTGAGTCCCTTAACTCCAAGTCACAGTTGTTCCTTGTTTTGACTGTTGGAGAATTAGTTCAATAACCTCCCAAATAGTAAGTGCCTGTGTTCTTAGAGTTTAAGAAGGCCTGCATCTGAGAATAATTATAGTTAAGCAAACACTACAGTGAAACACAAGCTTAATGAGTTGCACCGAAGCAGTGTAAGAGACTGTCAAAGTCATTTGGCTGCTGTATGGATTTTTACAATGCTGTTACTTCACTTATTTGAAGGATTCCCCTTTTTCACACACACTAAGTGCCACTCAAACATTCCCAGGCTGGTGGGAAGTGGCAGCAGAGATGAGGCTCTGTGATCTATTCTGTCCTTTTACTGTGCCCATGGTAAAATCCGTGGGGCCCAGTCCCAAGCTGTGCACACTGGTGATCTCTTGAGAATGGTTACTGTGCCTGACAACTTCTTGAAACTCTGATGGGCAACCTTCTGCTAGCCTTCAGTTGTGTCAGAAAGGTTTAGGTTGGAAATTAGGAAAAATTTCTTCACAAAAAGGGTTTTCAAGCCTTGAAACAGGCTGACCAAGGATGTGGTTGAGTCACCATCCCTGGAGGTATTTAAAAGACCTCTAGATGTGACACTTAGGGATGTAGTTTAGTGATGGAGCTGGCAGTGTTAATGGTGGGACTGAATGAATTTAGAGGTCTTTTCCAACCCAAATGGCTCTATAATTCTATCATTCTATGACTTTTAGTCTTTCCTCTGATGCACATCTCCAAGCAGACTGGATATTCCCCAGTTTGAGAAGATATACCCCAGAGGCCCAAGTCCACCAAGACATCTCCTGCAGAATATGCTGCAGACCAGCAGCTTTCTCAGCTAAGCCAGCCTGTTCCTGTGCCCTTGCTCACTGCTCAGAGCACTGTGTCACCAGCCTGGCCACAAATGAAAACAGGGGAACAATCTCTTTGCAGCAAGGAATACAAAGTTTCCCAGAGACACTATTCCTACCAATTCCCTGAGACTTTTTTTGCTTTCCTAAGCAGTGTGCTGAATCACCTGATGTTCCTGGGCTTGTCAGCTGCCCCAGAGCTGAGTAGCAGTCGGCTTTGTGTGACCTGCAGGTTACAAAAGCCATTTGCCATTTTGCATGGTCATACTGGTCCCCACCACTGAGCCTTCTCCCCTTTCTCTGGAGCTTTTATCCTCTTCTTTCCCCTCACCTTCCAAGGCAGTGAAAGGTGTAGTGACAGCTCAAAAGTGAGTAAGGGAATGTATCTTTCCCTTCCCACCAAGAACTATTGCTCAGTGGTCCTGGCAGTGTTAGGTTAATACAGGTTAATGAATTTAGGGGTTAAGTTGGGTACAGTGGTTTTCCAACCTTAATGATACAATGATTCTATAGGAACAAGAAACTGCATCTAAATTCTCACAGTAAAAATTAATTTGATAAATTTATATTATATTTTTGAATACTTTTGATCTTGTTTTGGTTTTCTTCATGTTTATATCATACTAAATACATATTCAAATTTTGCCATGTGTATTTTTGCCGAAGTGCTAGGCAGATGGAGGTTCCTTTACAAAAGGACCTATGACATTTCTCATAGTCTAGTGTTTAATGCTGATCCCTGAGACTTGGCAGCCTTTTATTTTTCCTTTTTTTTTTTTCTTTTTTTTTTTTTTTCCTTTTTTGTGGACCAACTCCTTCCAGAGACACTGAGAGAACAGACTCCAGGGTTTCAGGTTACAGAAATCTGGAATAGCTGTATCACACAAAGAGCATTCATATACTTCCTATGTTGTATGAAAAGCAGAGGCTCTTAACATACTATACTTGAATGAAAAAAAGTTAGATTGGCCTCATCCTTCCTGATTGTAAAATAAGCAAGCAACAACAACAAAAAAAGTGAAAAAGAAAAGCTGTTGTCAAATCCTGCTTACCGTGCAGTGTGAGCATGCTTTTCATGTTTATCTGAGGACGTTAAACTTGGATAATGAACTGTGTTAAAACTTTTTAAGGGCAAGATAACAATATAAAGTCAAGTAGTCAAAAAAATGAGGATTTGTTTTTATTATTTTCTCCTCTGATTTCTATGAACCATGTACAAGTGTTAACTTTTCAAATGTGCTATGGTCTATCATGCATTTTTCTTGGCTCTGTCCTCATTCTTGAAATCTGAACATTATGTTATTCTGTGAATCAGCTGCAAATAGGCCCCATTATCAGAGATCATGGTCTGGATATGATGAAATAAATGATGAAATGAATTATGAGATTGAAACAGACTTGCACCATCTTTCTTTCAGCTGCTTTTTAAACTTTTCTAATGCAAATTCTTTTTATTTCATCTGAATCAAACATTTTATGTATTATGCTGTCTCAGATAAACCATATAACTTATACCAGAAAAGCAGTGTTTCAAAACAAATCTTTCTTTTGCTACTTAAAGTATAATTATCTGGTCAGTCTTAAATTGCACAGTCACTACAAACTCTTCTACACCTGCAAATTTTGGAGAAATTACTGGGTTAATTCAGGTCAATGCCTTTAAATTAAATCTGAGAGCAACAGGAGCAGAGAAGGAGTAAACAGGAATAAAGTACAAAGCAGACAGTTACAGCAACATATAGGAATTATGTAGGGTTTGCCAGAAATACCAATCTCATGTGGAGACAGGAAGAATTACTGCAGGGTACATATCCCCACATGGAGAGGAATGGAATAGAGAGTTCTTATTTCCAGCAAAGAGCAAAAGACTGAATACTGAAAGAAAAAAAAAAATCTATTTTAACCCAGGATTGAACAAAGACACAATCAAAGCTGCCAGCAGCCCTGAGACAGTGACTGCACAGTTTTAGGACCATGCCATCATACCAGTCCTACACCTGTTTTAACCCCAACTTCCTTGTTATCCCCACGCAATCTCCCCATGCCCTGTGGAATTCATGTTTGTTTTCATAGCTAATGGGCATGGGTAAAAGCCAAACTCTGCTTCAGTTTATGTTGGCAGCTCTCCACTTTGCAATGAGAATGCAAAATCACTAATAATCTTCTTATGACCTTTTAGTACCTCACTGGGCTTTCACAGCTGAGACCTTTTGCAATTGGTATTACAGACTGAGAAGCACTCAGAAATTTTTGTTTCCTGGTTGCAGGACACGAAGGTGGGTTTTCCCTGCGGAAAGCATCATGCCCAGGATGGTTAACCTTGACACAAAACCAAAACAGAAGTGTGGATATTAGTGATATAAAAGACATGATCTGGGAGATGAGCCCAGCTTAGAAAGAATCATTCCTTTGCAGAGCAGACAGACTGGGCTCAGTTTCTGCTTAGTTAATAGAGATCCTCTCTAGACATGACATTAGTGACACTGAGAAATCAAACACCACCAAAATTGATGTCAAAAGCTCTTAACATGCAGTTAGAACATTCTTAATTTCAGCAAGTGTTACCTCACTGGTTGCGGGATATTTTGGGGCTGCACATTGCCTGTCTGTATTTAATTATACAAAGTTCAGAGTGAGATATGCAGTGTACAATCTTATCCTTCTAAAACTTAAGCAGTATGTAATGACGGCTGGAAACAACATTCAATCAGTCCAGAGAGGGCTGTGCCTTTTTTATTACTCCTGCAAAACCTTTGGGAGTGCTTTGTTTCTCCCAAATATAGACTGAATCTTAAATTTAGAAAACAACCCCTGTAGGGTTGATGCTTTTTGATGTGTTTCCAGTGAATCCGGGCAGCTTTGAGCAAAGTTTCTGAGGGGAAATGTTGGCTATCCTGTTAAATCTGAAGAAACATGTGAAACAGATGAAAGAATCAGAAATAGAGATGCAGTCTCTTGAAATGGGAGGGGATAGAAGTGCCTCTCTAATATCAAAAATGGGATAGTTGTGAACTGTACCTAAACATAAGGAGAAACCACATCTGTTTTGGATAGTGGACTTTAAATCACCCAGGTATGAAGGCTACAAGCAGCACCTTACCGAGTTAGTTCTTTGCCTGTCTTCTGTTTACAGAGATTCCTTATAACATCACTAACAGTTGGATGTAGACTTATATATAAGTCTTGGTCTTGTATTCTTACTAAGACACAGAATGCAAACACTTTGATAAATGGTTCCTGCAAGATTTGGGATGAGAAGACTACAACAAAGTTTATCTTTCCCTTGTCGCTGTGTGCCTCTTTTTGCCTGCCCAGGCTAGCTTTGGCACGTGGGAGCAAGCTTGATCTTCGGAAGGATCTTACTCGCTCTTGTGGGTTCTTGGCCCCGTCCGGATGATAGCAAGGCGAATGGTGAAGAATAAAGAGGAGTCTCTCAGGGGAGACAACTGCAAAGGTTTATTGTAAGGTGTCACAGAGAGAGCCTCACCTTCAGGCTGTCTACCCCGGAGAGCATGCGCCACCGGATTACCATAGATTTTTTTGGGGGGAGGAGGTGAGGGGTGGATTTGGAAAGGAGCCAATTAGGTGCAACAGGGTGTGGTTCTTGGATATGACAGACAGGGGGGTACACAAATCATAAAGGGAAGGAGGGGATTCCCTAGGGCTTTGCCCAATCACTCAGAGCCTCTCCCAGAACTTTCCAGAAGTTAGGGATTGTCTCTGGAATGACAGGCAGGCCCTAGGGGCAGGGGTTAGGGGATTGACAAGGGGGTTTGAGGGAGGAACAACCTTGATTGATGGGGTAAACCAACTTAAAGGAGGGAAAATACATGGGGGGAAATGGGAATGAACCAAAGGGAGAACTGGGGTACATAAAAGTGTAAAATAACAAAGAACTGGATTACAAAATTAGAACCTAGGTTGAAAAAGCACCGCTACATTCCCTGATCTCTCCTTTCTAGTCTGAATATATTTGGTATATTTTCCCTAATACTGTTTCAGTCAAGTATCTTTTTATCTGTCTTCAGCTGGTTTTGACTCTATCCAATTGGGTACCTTGTTTTTATTGCAGTGTAGTCAAAACTGGACTCCAGCTGAGGCCTTATATGTGCAGGATAAAGAATAAGTACCTCCTCTGTGTTACTCCACAGCCTGTTGCTTGTTAATAACATCACATTTTTCACCTGGACTTAGTTTGTGATCCACTCCAACCTCCCTGCCTCAACCTTTTCTTTTTTCTAGCATGCTGCCTAGCTGGTTATTCCTGATTTTCTGTTTGTGTGTTCAATTTCCTCTCTCAACTGTTGCCTTTTTTTTAATTTCTGTTTCATGGTGTTGCTTTTGGATCATTTCTCCAATTTGTCAGGATCAGCTTGAGCAGCAACCACAGCCTCCAATGTGCTTGCAAGCTCTGTATGGCTTACAAATGGCATGAGTGTCTGTGCTGTCATTCATGTGTTTAATGAAAGTTAGGAATAGAAGAAGGTGCTGCAGAAATGTGTTGCCAATTTGTGAGAGAAATGTTGACAACTTCTCTTTGAGTATTTTTTTTCAATCACTTGTGCATTTATCATAGAGTCATTTGTTCAAGATAGTATTTCCTTCTTTGGCTGAGGAGAATATCATGCAACACCATGTCAAAAAATTTACCAGACCCAACTGGAAGAGGTTACTGCTTTCAGGATATCCAGCAGACCCTTCCAAAAGGAAAGCAGGTAAAACAGTGTTTTATACCTTGAATTTGCTCTCTATTTTATTTCTTTTTTTTTTTTTTCCTAATTTCTCATGTCATCTGCCTGTTTCTCTTCCTCCTCTCACAATTCAGTGGGCTGCATTGTACTGCAAAGGCTCTTGTGGGCTTAAGGGAGATGGGTACCTTGGCATGGTTTGCAAGAGCCTTGAGCAAATTGTGATGCAAAGAATCACGAGTAAGTAACTTCTGCAATTGCCCAGAGAAGTGTGGCTGTGAGTATTTAAAGGGAAAGCAGACTAAGAAACAAAACCACTATGTAACAACAAATATTTCTTGATAGTTAGGAATATTTGATTTTGATTTTTGCATTATTGTGTGACACGTTTATATTTCATCTGGTATATTGTGCTTACTACTGATTTAACTGTCTCCTAAAAGTTGTCTCACTCCTATGTTATTCTCCCTCCAAGAGCAAAGGGAAAGATGCATTCAGTGAGAGGAAGTATCAAATGTTCACTTGATGCAGAAGATATGCCTTCTGTAGAATGTGAGATGATTCTGTGGAAACTGCTGCCACAGTTCACAGTGATCAAGGCTGTTGTGGGCTATCTGACCCACAGGTGAGTAATAAGGAAACAAACTTAATATGAATGGTGATAGCAACTTTGGAAAAACTATTTAATTTCATGTGCCAAGATTTGGGAAAAAAATTATTAGTCTAAGAATTTAAGAAAGAGCAGACTACTGGTGAATAGAGAGCTTTCCAAATGTATCCCTGGTTTAGATGAACTTTGCTTCAGATCTGGTATAACAATTCTCTGCTTTAAAGTTCCCCCCATTAAGCACCATGATGAAAATTATTAACAAACCCATAAATGGCTTATTTTACCCCAAGTGTAAAAAAAAAAAAAATAGTAGCATAGAACAAAACTGGTTTTTATGCCTTAGGACATGCCAGTTGCCTGAGCCTCAGGCTCTGGATCTTGTTTTCATTATGTCCTTGCAAATAGGAGTGGTATCTCCCGGCTCTGCTGACTGGCTGTGCATGCTGGGCAGCCCCAGCACCTCTGCCTGTCCAGGTAAGGCTCCTGGAGCAGCTGCACATGGCTCCTGAAGACAAATTCTTTGCCTTTTCTTGGAGAGAAATTGTCAAATTTTTCAAAAATGAGTGGTTATCCATCAGGTAAGCTGGAGATAATATGGGATGATTAGATTCCCTCACCCCTAGAAATATGCAAGAAAAAGAGTTCAATAAATCAAAACATGTGACTTCTCTGAGGTTGCAATGTTATAACTTAAAATCATGGCTTGGCCTTTATTCACAAAGGAATTTTTTAACATCTCCAAGGTTATCAATGTTTCAGATGTTGTGGAAAGGAAAAGGCTTAAGTAGCTGAAGGAATGTTGTCCCACATTTTGACCAGATGCATTCTAAAACAAATTCTAAAAAATACTTTTGTGTATTTATTCTCTGAGAATAACCTTTATTTTCTATGTGGCAATAACAGAAATGAACTCAAGGGAAATTATTCACATATGTCAAGAACGTAATGTGCCCCTTCACTTTCAAAGGGTTGGCATCAGTGTAAATTATTGCTTACAGGTGCTAAGTAACCTCTTTGATGGTTTTTTTTTATTGGCTGACTCAGATTTCTTAGGAAGATAAAAAGCTACTGTAAAAGAGTACTTATTTAATTAAAAAGAACTAAGGATTTTCATAGCAGAGAAATGGGTGCGGATGGGTGATTTTTTTTGTTAAATGCACTTGGGCCAAGACTGAATATTTTTTACCAAGTATTCTCTCTACTTTTCATTTTCACATTGTTATTTCTGTCATGTGCTTGAATGCAACTTTTGTTTGAATGAAGACTATTACACAGATTTATTTTTGTCATTCAGTTAACACAAATAGTGATATTTAGAAATTGTGTAGGCACTTGCATGTGATTTTAAATCCTTCATGTAACACAATCCTTGAGATGTAGTGGTTTGAGTTGTATCCTAGATCCTATTTCTTGCTTTCTGCAAGTTCAGTGGAAATAAAACTTCAGTCAAATGTAATACATATGGACAAATTCCAAGAAGATTCTTCATTTTGTATTCTGAAAGTGATCATGAAAAAGGCCCAATCTAAATAACTTTTCCTCCAAATTCACAATTTGGTAACACATTCGACAGTGCAAAAGGCAAAAGCTAATTCTGTCTTGTTTTAAATACCAGTAATTTCCCATCAGATTAATTACTTTCCTTTGTAGTGAAGCAAAGATAGATAAGAAAATCACTTCATGAATTTCATATCTCCAAAACAGATTTGCAACAAAGCCTTTGATTCTTTCCAAGACTTTTTTTTTTAATGGAAAACTCTAATAAATTTATGTTTTCTCTCTCCCGTCTCTAAGACAATATTCTCCTTCTCCCCTAAAAAAGAACACAGAAAGTCCTGCTGCTGGTTTGCATTATAATAAAGCACCCAGACACATAATTTTATCAACTGTTAGTATGCCTTTAACAAATCACAATTAAATATTAACAGCCTGTGGAGCAGCATGGAGGGCTCTGCAATCCTTTGAAGGTATATTTGCCAATTAAACAAAGTCTGACATTAGAGTAAAGGTGGCAAGGATCCAAACCAGAGAAATGAGAGTCAACCACTTCAGTGGCATTCATTAGCTAAACAGACATTCTTTGTGTGGCCTGTTTCTTTGCTACTGCCAAATCCACACCCTGTTCAGGAACTTACCCAGGCTCAGATAAGCTTATTATGGAAATAACACTTTGTCACCCCTTACAACTTGCTTCTTGTTAAATTATCTTTTATCTTCTTTGTACTATTTGTCACCTCTCCTTGGGTGCCCCTTGTGTGGCCAAATGGTATTGTGATTGATTTGGAATAATCAGGTTCTAAAGGTTAACTTGAATTAAAAGGAGAATATTTTAAAGATTCCCTCTTCAGTGCCATCACACAAGAATGATTATGGAGAGACATTTGTGCACATTGTGTTAGTTTTTTTGGCAATGTGTGAAAGCTTAGGTGCTAGTTTGGGTCCTCCTGTAGTAGGTGCTGATATGGAAAAGCACAAATTTTCCTGAAAAGGAAGATTTGGATGGGAATTCTCTAGCCTCTCACAGGCCTTCCCAAATTTTTGTTTCTACTGCAAACCCTGTGTTGGAATAGCAGAGAAGCAGCACTGAACACAGCTTTGTCTCTGCATACTGAGAGCGTGAGAGGGAAAGAAGGAGCTTTTCCACTGCTCCTTTTTCTGCTGGCTGAGGTAAAAGCCAGAAAATCCTGATGTTGGATGCCAAGCACCCCGGAAAAAGAGGCTGTGGCAGCCTTAAGTGTGCATCACCCACGTAGCCTGCAGGAACTTGTGTCCCCTTTTCTTCATTCTGCATCTTCAATGTTACCTCACTAAGGGTAAGTTAGCCTTCAGAGGCTTGGTCTGGCTCACATCTGTGCCTGGAAGAACATCCACACAAAGAAAGTGATTTTTTCTTTTGTGACTCAAAGAGATAAAAATGTAGTAAGAGTGGAATTCAGTCTCCTCAGAAACAGTTAAAAGGGGTAAAGGTAAAACTGACTATTACCATCCCTTCCAGGTCAGGGTAACCCTTGAGTATGGTTCTAGGATGGAGGAAGAAAGGAAGAAAACTAGGCTTGTTGTTCCCAGCAGGAGGTGCAGAAGCAGCCAGCACAAAGACTGTCTCCTCAAGTGGCCCTATCTCTGTGGCAATAGGTAATTTTGCACAAACTCTGAGCCCAGCCTTAGCACAGACACCAAGAGACAAATCCTGTGGATGGCACTGGGTGACAAAAGCCCACACCAGGACTGTTTTTACATGGTCATATGCATGTTTTCCCTATGCATACACATGCCTATTGCTGACATCTACATTTCAACACAGAGTTGTCCAACCTTGTGGTGCTATGCACACATCTTTGGTGACATTCTCAGCTCTGTAGTTAAATACATTTTTTTTTCTCTTTCTGTGCTGAAACACTGCATTTCATTTCACTCATCCTCCCTCACAAATGCAGGGAAACAAGATATCCGTCATTAAGTAACTGCAAAAGACTTGGGAGCCAAGTGAGGAGAGAAAAGTAATTTCTTGGGCAAATGCTTAAATGGCTATCATATACTGAATGGTTCTTTGTATTTGTCCTATTAAGTTGATATCCTCTTCTATGCTATTTTAGTATGTATCTGTTGATTTCTAGGATTTATGACAGAAACTTTATTGGCACGGAATTTTTTCCTGTATTCTGTATTTTTTTATCATATGCATCATGTATATTCACTGTAGTCACACAAATTTTATTTCCATATACAAATAGAAATGTAGCTTTCACCAAAACAAGAACGAGCAAGAATATCTCAGGGTTGTATTGTTCCACTTAGGCCTCAAAGGCAACACTGAAATATGTCTCATTCAATGATATTACTTCTCATATCTCACATATTACTTCAGTTTCACTTTTTTTTAAAAAAGGCTCTATTTAGTGTTCCATATACTGAAAAAATCCTCAGCCCAGGTCACAGGAGTATTCTCCTGCCTGAGACAGATATGAGAGGAAGGGTAATAAAAAACAGGCTTTCTGTGTGAGCATCAGGATGAAAACATCTTTTTTTCCTTGCTCCAGTAAAGCACACTTCCTCTGAAGTTCCCAACCCAGTGCCTCAGCAGGTGTCTATCTGCCTCAAAGTTGCTGGAGCTGTGCAGATTTGCAATAGTGAGGGGTTTTTCTTCCAATCTGCTGATTTTGACATCACCCTTACTGCTGATTTAATGAGCCCACTGTCATAAATAGGATTACAGACCCCAGAGGTCTAATTCTCAGCTCCTTAATACACTGAAGAGTAACCGTAACTATGGTAAATAATTGCCTCAAATCAAATCAAAATTACAGCTTTAAATGTGAATGCCGGAAATGTTTGTTCAGTGATCTGTTCTGTGGAAATCACTTGCCTTTATCTAGCTCCCAAAAGGAAAAGATGGCACCCAAAGGAGCAAATGCCAACATCACAAACACTGCCTTTGTGAGCGTTGTACAGGCGGCAGCACCGAGGTCAGCTGGAATCAGGAGTTCTGAAGCAGGAACGTGGCCAAACTCCGACTGTTCTTTCCACCAACAGCTTCTGGGCTTTTTTTACCTTTTGGACTTGGGTGAAATCAGGATCTAATTCTCAACATACAGTTGAAGTACCATGCAGTTCCCATAGAGTAGATGCTTCAGGAACCTAATCATTACCTGGAGACTGAGAGCTTGTTCTGTGCTTGCTTTATGACTCTAATTTTCAGATATGGCCTGGCTACCAGGATGTCCAAATGGAATATTTGGTCTCCTGGGTAATTATAACAAATATTCCGTTTTTATGTTACTATTCACATATTTAAATTGAGTTTGTAAAGGAAGGTATTTTATGGAAGTGGAGATACAGTGAGGCCATTTGGTAATAAACCAAGGATGTCAGTAGATGGGCAAAGCAGGAGTCTCGGGCCTCCTGTCTCTTTTCTGGCATCCTCAATCACATTGTCTTTTACAACCATCAACCAGTTTTCAACTGTTGTAATTTGGGCTGACATTAGTGAATGCAAACTGATTTAGGATACATACATGCGAATTCTTCAGGGTGTTTTCTAGTATTCATGAGCAATTCTAAGTAAATGACATTTCTAGATGTGATTAGCTCTGCATATCCCAAGATACTGATGAGTATATGTAAAAGAGATGCAGCTATATATTTTAGCACACACAAATGTGCAGGCATAGGCACATAAAAATGTTTCCTCTCTCACACAGATATGCATGCTGATATACCACTGGTGGCAAATAAAAATAAATACACCATAGGGAGACTTTTTAGATGAGCACGTATTGTGCTTCCCTTAAGGACTTGATTAATTTGATTATAATCTGTGCAATACTACAGAACTATTTTCTAAATGAAATTAAATACCATAAAGATATATATATGAAGTCTGTATAAGACCAGCTTCCTATGGAGAACCACAGAGTTAAACCAAAGAAGGCAGGAAGTATTCCTAGAGGAGAGGGAAAGAATACATGTTTAAGCAATAGACTTGAAAATTCAGGCAGTGAAGGAAAGAGCAAATTAAAAGCTGCTTAGATTTGCTGTAGCTGTAATGTGTGTTCTGCTTATTTACATAAGATCTATGTGATTATCTTCTCTGCTGTTCAGTAAGAATAGTCCCTACTGTAGTATCTGCTGCAACACATGGTACTTTTGTTATCTCGGGTTTGCAGCCCACTTACTAAAGAAACACACTAACCAATACATAACGTGAACTTTTGACTGTTCACAGTGTTTGGAGACGAAGAATTTATTACACCACCAGCAGATACAAAGGGCCAAGTCTGTGTTCCCCAGTGAGCAGGTTGCTCTGGTTTTATTTTAGGCTTAGCAAAATTTCTGTTTGTTTGAAAACAAAAGTTCTCCATTCTTGACTTTATTTTAATACGGTTCTGAGACCAAATATGGCACTGCATTGATTGAGAAACCAAGGCCTCTTCCAGATTTTGATGCCTGGAATGGGTACCTAGAACAGGGGCCAGACAGAGCTAGAGAATAAAAGGTATTTATTAAAGGCTTTTAATAGGTACAGCTTGGGCAGTGCAGGAGCCTCGCAGAGGCTGCACCCAAGATGGACAATGGTCACAAGTTTTTCAGACAGATGTAAGTTTGGTGTATTTGCATATCAGAGATTAATTGTCCAATTAGAGCTTCAGGTAATGAAGTCATATTCTCCCAGTTTGTTGTCCCCAATTCACTTCTGTTTATACTTTTCAGGGCCTGAAGCTGTGATGGTGACCTTGGTTCTCAGGCCTGGAAGGATTGTTTTGTCTGACCAAACTGTGAAGAGAGCTAACTAACACTCTATATGGAGTTCAGAGTTATACATTAATGCAGTAAAGGATCTGAAAAATATAAAAAGCTAAAACTTAGGGCATCAACTTTAATGTTCTTCAAATGTTCTTTACTCACCCTGCATACTTAAATTTCTTCGATGTTCTTCGAGTATCATCCTTATAGTCTGCACTCATTCAGTTACCACCAACTTCTACCCATGGAAAGGAGAATGAGTGTAATAGTCAAGATATGATGAAAATAACATGGACATTTTTCTTCTGAGACCAGTAGCATTATATTCTTCAAATGAGCATTCAGTTATAACTTCCTACAGAGAAAGTAGTGGTCTGGCTATCCAATAATTTGTGCTTTGTTTACTGGAATGAGCTTTTTAATTTTTTTTTTTAAGTTTTACCTAGTTATTACTTGAAATGTAAAGAAATTGTGGCTCAGATCCCAAAGGGACAAAAGATGCTAACACATCCTGTGGTGACAGAAGATGCTGAAGCTCTTTTAGTGTTCTTCTTGGCAAAGCGATATTCATGAATATTTTAAAACAAACAAAAAAAATTGCTTTTCTTAAGCTAGACTTTCATGCTACAGCAGATTAAGGAATTTTGAATTCCCCAGTGAGAGAAAATTATTAGCAAGTTTTCCTTTTTTTCTATCATGTGCAAAAGCTCTTGGCAATGTCTCTCAGACTGTTCTGTGTGGGAGAACAACATTTCACACTTTCATGATTTCTTCTCATTCCTTTTCCTGTCCAGAATGACAGGACCACTCTAGTGAAATGCTACTGAGTCATTAGAAGTTAGTCAGTACAGTGTTTGAACATGAAGCTGGGAAAAATAGAGCAGAATATTGTTTAATAATTAGGTGCAGAGGTATTTTATCGATTGTCCAAGGAAAAGGAAAGACTTTAGTAGGAAAGATAATTTTTATCACATATTTGACAAAGCAATGATGGGATGACTCTGGGAAATGTGCAAGCATTGCAAAACTGCACAAGTATAAGTGCTGAAAATCTGCCTTTCAGAGCTCTCAGCTCTCAGATATGTGGTTATTAGTAACTCATTAAGAAGAACTCATAACAGTTTTACTCAAACAGTAAATTTTACTGTTTAACCATCCTGTACCAGGGCTGGTCTTCAGCCCATGTGTCTGGTCACAAATATATTAATAAACTACCTTTCCTACTGGTGGCCAGCTTTGTGCTCTCTATTGGGGACTGAGCATACACATCAAACACAATAGGAAAATTAGCCTCTAATTGCTCCATCAGCTAAGAAATCAAGAAAAAGCTGATGTTTCTTCAATCTTGCCCATGTCTGAACAGACAAGTTTTCCTGTCTTGATTCAAACACAACCTCAGACTCCACTCCCAGGAGCATCCTTATAACCCCAAAGACCTGGGTGTCCTGTGAGCTGCATGGAGGCTGGTGGGAGTAACGTCACCCAATAATGACCTGGCCAGAAGCCTCCAGCTTTTGTTCCCAGCTAATGAAAGCATTCTTGGTAAATGCTTTTGCTTTAGGTCACATTGCACTGGTCCAAGAATTCAAACTCAAGTGGCACAATATGAATGCCCCCAGCCATTGCTCTTAATTACGACCCTGCTTCTTAAAAAAAAAATTCATAAAAGGCTTGGAGTCCTGTTTTGTAATTCCTGGCTGGGGTGTCCTGTGGGCCAGCCAGCTTTGAACACCTCAATTTCTTTAGAAAAATGTATCAAGCTTCTCAATGAGTGCACTCTACAGCATTGTTAGTTTGCTTTGTAGTAGTAGTCATAGTAGTTGTAATAGTTGTAGTAGTCGTAGTATTCGTAGTCGTAGTAGTAGTAGCCGAAGAAGAAGAAGGAGCTTTTAATGATGGTTATTCCAGAAGAAAGTGGAGGTTATTCCAGCAGAAAGAGCAGTTTGCCAAACTGTGTTTTCTTACAGTTTCTCTGACTGACCTTATTCCAACTAGCGTGAGCAAGGGCAGCTCTGGATTGGCAGTGAAAAGAGTGAGAAGAGTAGTTTTTTTCTTTAAAACTTTCTTTCTAACCCACAGAGTAAATAATACTCTGTCATGTTCTTTCTATGCCTCAGTTTACTTCAAATATAAAATGGAAGTGATAATTTCTGTTGCAAAATACTTACATCTGTGAATTGAAAGCATTACAGAAGAACTAATTACTGTTATGCTTAAACATTCCAGCATTGCGATTAAGTGATTTTTATGCCTTGATAATTATATTTCACTAGGGAAGAGTGGGCAACCATCCATCAAAGTCCCTGGCTGTGACTGAAATCTTAAGCTGACAGAAATTTTGTAGTGCAGTCATTGATAACCATGGTTTTGAATAGCTCTGAAACAAAGCTGTGAAAAATTCACAGTCTCTTCAGACTGACGTTATTTATAGCATGGCCCAGTATGAGGTAAATTTCAGTCACGTACAGCTTGTTTAAAAGCAGAGTAAATTTTTATCGGTCTCTTGAATGCTAACAGATGAAAGACTGTGTTCAAATCTTTGGGCCTTATACAGTAGACAGGATTACAAGGCTAATTGGTGCTGCTGGCATTTGGTGTCAATGTTAATATGAAATAAGACTGGTTTAGAAAATTATTATTTATTGTTTTGTACAGATGGATTTAATTTGTAACTTGGAAGTTTCACAAAGCATCTGTAGTACCCAAAAGAAAGTAAAAGGCATAGAATAAATAGGAAGTGCAATAGGTACATAGCATGGTTTTAGAAAAATACCCATTTCAGACAGCTTCACTTTAAGGACATCTTCTGAAGTCTGTATTTGGCATTCCTTCTTACTAAATCAATGTTGAGTAAAGGCTTCATGATTTTGCTGAAAATTAGGCAAGAGCTGTTTGTTCCAAGCTTACATGGAACAGAGCCTCATTTTACAACTTCTTCTTTTCATGCCATGGGGATTTTAGAAGAGCAAAGATATCAGTAAATGAGGAGCTGCAAAATATTTGCCAAAGAGTATCTTGATCTGACCACAATGTGGCTAAACCAGGCACTGTGTCCCCCAATCCCAGCTTCCATTCATACACAGGTACACTGGTGTCCCTTCCTGTAGCATGACAGCATCAGAGCTCCCAATCATCCAGAAAGCACTTTTGTTTGCCTTGATTTTCTCATGGCAGAATAACGCTTGACAGTCTCTTCCATGGGCTGTAGAGTACATTTGGGTTCCCCAGAGGACAGATCAGCCAGTAGTGACAGCAGCAGCCAAGCCAGGCTTTGCACACTGGTGTGAAGGACACCAGTAAAAGACAACACACTGTTCTTATAAATCATTGCCACTGCAATGTGGAGTGAGGCTGACTTCAGTGTGACTACATTCACAGTGAAGGAGTGCTGATACATATCCCATAACCTTTACAAAACTGTACCTTTCTGTGCAATAACTAATGAATGAGTCAGGCTTGGACTGTCACTGTGTTGCTGAAAACTTGGGAAACCTCTTCTCCAGTGGTGTTGAAATTACTGCATAAAGCATCTAAGTTCCCAAGACGTTGAAGAAGGTGATCTGGATGCCTAAAAATAGGATTCATCATGTCTAGCACACAGAGCTTCAGCTAGCAAACAGAAAATGCCTGAGAGGAAAAAGTTCTGTTTATTCACCTCCTCTCCCCACCTTGCCCATAGGCAGTTCTGTGGTAGGTACTTATGTTAAACAAGGATTCAGTGCCAAAAGCTATTTCCAGATTCCAGGTAACAGCTTCATACGTTTCCAAAGAAATGACTGGCTCCCTTTCTTGCAAAACCCACAATCAGTTCATCCTACATTTTCCAAACTAATCTACTGGTTTAAACATTTCCCTCCTTGGCCTGAAGCATTGTGAATTGCACCTTCTGCTCCCCTACACAGCAGGTGATGGCTATGGGTTGTGTTTGCCTCTTCTCCTGCATATGAGTCACTCTGAATTGTGGAGCTGAAATCTCCATGGTGAGAGCTGCTTCTACAAGCCTGCAAATAGAGGACAAGATCTGAGCAGAGCTGAAAGCTCACAGCTTCATTCTTTATCAGGAATGTCCTATCCACAACCCTTAGCCTCACTTGTGCATTGAAGCCTTGTTAGGTTCACATGAGCTATTAATATTGGCAGCATGTAACTCTTAAGCATTATCTTAGGTGAAATAAGATACATTTTTTGCTATCCTTTATGTGTGAGCATTTGTCATTCTATGCCTCTGACTAACTTTAACAAGAGTTGAGGGATTCAGATTGAGACAAAAATTATTCTTCCAATTAATGACATCAATGCAGCTGTTGGCACATTTTCAAAAAGCACTTTTCTGTGTTACATAGTAGCACTGCATGGGGAAATAAGGGCAATCTTTACTCCTCAAGTTCAACTGACTGCCCTCAATACTCCTTGGAAATGAGCTGGATAATCTATCTCAAGAAAGAGTGTATGAAATAATAGCTGCTACAGGCAGGGAAGTTATAAAAGTTATTTATTTCTCTCATAATAACCCTAGTTGATTAAGGGAAAAAGAAAAAAAAAAAAAAGCCAGAAAAAAACCTCTAGCCCTGTAAAATAAATGGCTCACATTGTGTGTTACTTTAATTTAATTTCACATCTAGATACCCATATGCATTTACTGTTTTGCTGGGAGGGCTTAAATACCTTGAGCTAATTATAGGACAATATTTTCCAAGTTAGAAGGGTTAAATTGAAAGCACATCTAATGAGATACTATTCCTGGCTATTAAACTGAAAGAAAAATGGTCTATTTAATTATAAAGTATGTAAAAAAAGCATAATCATCTTGTAATGTAACAGCTCTCATCTGGATTATTATTTTGGTGCACATTTATAAACATTACCTGGCACATTGTTGAATGGTTTAACATTTATGTGAATGTAGTTATTCTACAGAATAACAATATTGACACTGAGCTGGTTCCCTTTTAATTTCACCTAGAATATGTCATATCTACTAGATGTGTTTTCTATTTCTGTATTTCTCAGAAATAGAAAATAACAAAATATAAAAGAGATGACAAAGACAGGAGGAACTATTTATCTTGTCTGCCAATACCTTGGTATTTTTCATGTGGTCATTTGATATAGTATTTAATTTCACTTTAAAAACCTATGAAATGTACTGTAGCTTGCAATTCTCAGTAAGCTAAAGCAACTGAAAAGCAAATTATGGATTTTTTTTCTTTATTCTAACTCAGTGACAAAACCATTTATAGTACAAATTGTTCTTCCAGAATTACTTGTTAGTAAAACTCATCCTTCCAACAAACTGAGATGTGAACAACTTAAAAAACTTATTGTTGCCAGACTTGCTTGGATGTCACTTACTGGAAAGCTTTTAGTCCTCTTTCTTCACAGCATCCACATTTGTGTTAACTCTTTGCCTTCCTTCAGCTGTCAAGAGCTGCTGGGTCTTATCAAGTGGCACTGGCTGCACCCACTGCAAGGCTTCTGTGCATGGAAAGATGAGCTGTGCCTATGAGCCAGCTGAGATGAGCCAGGGGAGGGAAGGTGGTGAAGGGAGGTGATTTCTTTAATCTGAGTGACCACATGGTTAAAGGAGAGGCACAAGTAACCTGAGCACCTTGGAGCACATCACTCAGCCACTGTGCAGGTTCTCTGGCAGATTGCTGGGGAATTCTCACTGTGGCAGTTCTCAGCAGCTAAATTGGAGATGTTTGTGCCTATGGGTTTGGGAACTAGTTTGTGAACTTCATTGCATACCTAATAAAGGCCTTTCTTTAGCTCCTTGAGCACACTGAACTTCTGTGAAATAAGCAAAGCTTTTGACTGGAGGGAAGCTGAACATATCTCCACATCTCCCAGCAGATCAAAGAGAGAGTAGAATATACATTATGGCTGTATGGAGGCTGTGCTATATTTCACTTCAAGAGGATGAAGTATCTTAATTATCTGTCTCCTGGATTTAGAAACTGAGGTTTTACTAAACTAGATGCTCTAAAAGGTCACAAGTAATTACCAACTGTCATTAGCTCCCTGTTAGCAGCTTTTTGTCATAGAATTTCCTTGAATTTATTACAAAAGGAGAATGGAAATATAAGAAAGTAATTGTTCATGGTTATCTCATTGGCCTGTAATTGGAACCAGTAGTCTCACCAGATACAACTTAAAGCCACTATTCCTCTCATTGGAGGGGAACAGGGATAAGGGCCATAACTTCTTATACATAATTGCTCAAATACATGCTGGGAGGAATTATAAATTATTTGGACTGTTATTTGTGGCATTCTCAGAAAGCCAAGGATGTGAAAAATAACTGATGTCTTTCTGTCCTTCTGTCTTCCATCATCCCCTAAAGCATACAGGTCTACGTCTTTCTATCACTGTTTTCCAGTTGACTTACATTGAATTCTTCTCTTATTAAGTGTCTAATTACAATTTTATAAGCTAATGTCATACAAGATCTTGCTCCTTTGTGTCTGAGGCTCTTTGATGCTGTCCACAATTGTCACTTGCACTGGTCACTTGGAGGTGGATAACTTTTTGATCCTCCAGTCTGAACTTTCACATAATGGAAAACCTTTTCCCAAAGACCTGCCCTGCCAACAGGAACACAAGGAAATGTTACTCTAGAAGAGCAAAACTATGTGTACATGTGGTGAGACTGGAAGAAGAACTAGCTATCACTAGATTCAGCCCAGGTTTTTCAGATCCCACTTTGTGCAAGTGAAAATGAGGATGCCTAGGATTTCCTGGTAGCTGCCTCATTTGAAAAAAAAGTGCTTTTTATGGAAGAACAAGAAATACAACAAGATGCAACATGTTCCTTATCCTTTTAATTACAAGGCAAAGGAGAATACATGGTTAATATTTCCACTTGCAATTCTTTTACCTATTGTATTTCCCACCTGTTTAATTAATGCTTCAACTCTATTTTTTTTTAATTTCTCCCAGTCATTTCCTGATGTCTGAACTATTTCCCATCTTCTTGCGCCTTTTGCCTCTAACCTTGCCCACAGGTTTTCATCTTTTTATGTGATCCCCATCTTGAAAACATTTGCATGTGGATTGGAGTTTCTTTCTGAGCATAATTTTTATGCTATACAGTGATAACATTTCCCCATGAA
>VWYP01015197.1:26306-164284 GCA_013400435.1 Pycnonotus jocosus | reverse complement strand
AAAAAAAAAAAAAAAGAGTTTTGCTGGAGACACAGAATATGCCCACACTGAGCAAGTGTTATGACCAAACCTAACAGATTTATGTCTGTGGAGTCAAACAGAACTGAGGACCTTATACCAGCACTGAAAGTGTTTTGGGGCTTTTACTTTGGGCTAGTTCTAGTCTGGCTGTGCAGCTTAAATACTTGCCAGATGCTAAATGGCATTCCATGTTCTCCTGCAGTGCATATTCCATTTTGGGATCATCCAAAAGGGCAGTTTGCACACCCTGAGACTGCCTGGGAATGCAAACCAAAGCACAGTAGTGGGGAGGAGGAGGAGGGCACTGCAAAATCATGTTCCTGGCCCAAGTTAAACACTGCTGTAGCTGCACCTATACTGAGGCTGGACATTTTCTCTCCCTTCCACCTTCTCCCCTCAACTACGCTGTAGATGGAGCTTACAGAGCTTGCTCCTGTTCAGTGAATATTACATATTCCAATGGAGCACCCACTTCTTAGGGAGAATGAGTACATATCTCTTCTGGCTATTATGTCTGTGAAGGCTCAGTTTAATATGCTTTGTTTTGCCTAATCTTGTTTCTGTATGGAAATATGATTTTATTATTTTTTGCCCATATAATTTTTAGTTCGGCTCATTTCATTAGAGTAGAGAAAAGCACTTCTCTGGAAATCATGGAATCATGGGGATTTTTTTCCCACATGCTTAAATAAGTTGTTTAATTCAATTGGATAAAGACATTAAAAAATTATAAATATAGATTCTATTTCAGTAATACTAAGACACATTTCTGGCTACAAAATCACAATTATTGTATCTTATTATGGTCAGAAAAATGTTTTGCAAAATATACTGTGTTTTTACATTTTTTATAATTGTATATTCCCTAAAATTTTGCATTCCCCTTGGAATTATGAGAGTTTGCTTCAGGTCTGACTTTCTCCCTATAGCTTTTTGATTGATGTTACTGGCTTCCAAAAAATCTTCCCAAGGAGACAGATATATTTCTGAGAAAATGTGAGCATTTTAAGATTTTAAAAAAACAACAAAAAGAAGTTCATTATGAAGTCAGACACAATAATACATGTAAGGAGACTTCTGGGACCACTGTTCTTATTTTCATGTTTCTGAAGGTATGAAAATATTTAAGGAATAACTTTTTCCCTAAACCAATTCTGTAGTTCCAGTACAGTTTTTGTTCCTACTATTGCCATTGATAAACTGATCGAAAATCTCACTTATATCTGGGTGAATTAATTTTTAATAATTTATATCCAGTTTTTCTCAGGTCACATTGTTCTTCCCAACTTGATATTGAATTGATTGAAATATAAATGGAAAACTTTGCTATTTTCTTGCAACTTTTCAGTCTTCATTTTGTCAGAATAACATAGTAAATAACATCATCACATGAGGAAGAGTTCCCTGCATTATTTTAGCAACACAAGTACTTACCTATCTTAGCATATTTATTTTGGGATCTCATTTACCATTTTCTCAGGAACAGCTTGTTGATAATGTATTAATTTTGTCAATAAATGGATCTCTATCTTTGTCCTCAGTCATGTCTAGTTGATGAATACTTAGTTTATAACTGTGATGCTTTTTTATAAATCCCTAAGAAAAGTTGCAGCCTGGACTATTGGATTTCATTCATTACTGTGGCCCTGGACACCCTCCTGCTATTCACCTTCCCCAATGCTGATCATTAACTCATCTATTTCTTGGGCACTGAACCCTTTGATGCTTCTTCTTTAGACACCACCCATGGACATCTCTTTCTTTTGAACAGTAATGTCCCTTTTAAAATTGTTTTTAGATGTAGAAATAGACATTTTTTAATTCCCAATTTCATCAGAGAAAGCCAGTGGAAAAATGTGGCATAACCAAGCCTTAGTAAATCCATGTTACACCTGTTATGATTTTTCCATTTATCTTTAGCTAAAAATCTATGCAATCTTCAGGTTTGATCTAGTAACTGGGTATACAACTTTCCTTTATTTAAATGTTTAGTGCTAACTTGCTGTTCTCCAGTTATTCAGTACTAATCTCAAAAACTTTTAAAAAATATTAAAACTATTTGCTATGAGATCAGATGAATTTGCTAAAAATTCTGGAAGATTTTCACACATTGATGCATTAGGATGCTTGATTTCTGCTTTTAATATTATAATTGACATTTCCATGTCAATTTTTATACTTCCATTCACATCAAACCATTAGTCCTCTGATTCCACATTCAGCAGAAATATGAATGTTAAAAATTGTGCTAACATTCATTTACTTTTTCCAGTCACCCCTTGAAGTCTCACTGCATCTCCCAATACTCACTGCATAAGAAATATTTTTAAATGCTTTCTCTTATTTATTTTCTTCTTTTTCAGATGTAGTTTTTAGGTGGGTTTATTTCCTGAAAGTTGTTATACTCTTTCATGACTTGCCTTTAAAATATTTTTTTTCTTTACAGAGCAGTCCTTATTTTATTTGGTTTGGTTTTGATTTTGCATTTTTTGTACAACCTCTGCTTATTCTTAAGTACTTTCTATGATTTGGAAAAGTTAGTCCTCTATACAGGGGTATAGACAGTGGAGTTATTGGATTTTGTACCTTTAATAGAGAGAATTCCCAAGCTTACACTACAGTGAAGTCTATAAGCTCATCAGTGCAGCTGCCTTTATTAAGTAGATAACTTAATTTGTCCTTTTGAAATTGAGAACCCTAGTTATAACCATACCCATGAGTATCTCTTCATTTAATTTAAGTGAATCAGACCAGAACTGACTAATAACTAATAACTTTCTGTGAATATATCCAAAAATCATAAGCTTAGAAGAGGATAAAGCTAAAATAATCTTACTATCATCTTTGTGTTTATTTGATTGTTACTTTCTGTAAAGAAAATTACTCAGAAATTATTTGGGCCTTTTATTTTTACCACCATTTGTCTTTCTCACTACACTTGAAAAGAGAAGTCATTCAGGCTACAATTCCAAATAGAGTTTAATGACTTTATACATTATTCAAGTTCATCATTAGGTTTAGAGGCACAGAACTTGTGCTACAGCGTGCTCTGGGAATGATGCTGACATAGGCAGACTTTGCTCTCTTCTCAGTGTGTGTGGTTATAGTCATATGTCATTAGTCTACTTTAAAGTCAATGCAAGAATGTGAATACATTGATCTACCAAGTCTTGCTTTAGTTACAGCTTTCCTGAGAAACACATACCCCTCAATACCTCTGTTTTAGTCATGAATCCTTTTTAACAATGTCTTTCTTGTCCTATGATATTTGCTGGCAGTCCTTTCTTCAGTATTTCCAAGTTTCGCCACTATATTCTACAAACAGTTCTATTATTTCCAGTTTTTCAAGTAGATAAGATAGGTCTTTTTGCCAATGATTGTTGCCTCAGATGAATACTTTTACAACATTAATAGTGTTGTTTGTTTGGGGTTTTTTTCTGTTTGATATTTGTTTTCAACTTCCTGGCATTCTTTTATAAAAAGCCATAATGTTGACCAGCTTCATTGCATAAATTAATGGAAAACTCATTGAAGTGGAGTTTATAATCTGTTTGAAAAACACACAAATAGAGTATGACAGGGAGGCTGTAGAAAGTTAATGGAGCAGGGAATCTGGACATAGGAGATACCTGATCTGTGAATCTGCTTGTTGCACACTGTGCTTTAGCACACGTGCTCTAAAACACAACAGACAGAGCAATGTCAGGCATTAAAAGCAGTAGTGGATAGTGTTGTTTGCTCTCCACTGCCACAATCAAATGCTAGAAGCACAATCTGCTACTGTAGGCAGCCCAGTGCCCAGAGCATGGGGAGATACATTCACTTTGTCCTCTGCTTCACTCAGCGGTGAAATACAAGAGGCTACTATGGCAACATCACATGGTACATTTGTTATCTCTGAACGAGAATGTGTTGAAGGAAGTAGCAGATCAGTATGCCATGTGTGCTTTCATTTTCTGGAATGTTTTCAAGGGAAAACATCTGTTCAGATATTTTTCCTGGGATTATGGCTTCAGTTAACAAAAATGTGAAGAAGAAGAGATGCAATTCTCTCTCACACTGCACTCTTTTATTTTCTCCTATAAAATTGACACATATTTCCTAATAAAGTATATTTCTTGTATCCTATCCTATGCTATGCTGTTTTTCCTGTCTAGAATGTATTATTTGTGGCTTAACTAGTTTCCTTAAATGAGTAAAAAACTAAATATTCCTTTGAACGCTTGTGTAAGGATATTGTGAGGAGGTGGGAATGGAAGGTATGGCTGGGAGGTTAGCCAAAATCTTTCTGTACTAGCTGCGAGCATTTAAGATGTGAAAAAATTATATTCCTACTTTTTTTCACATGAAAGATAATCTGTGGTTTAAATATAAGAATTCTGGAATTCAAGAAATATGTATTCCATTCTTGGCATGGCTACTCAGGTGTCATCTCTGATGCTAGACATGTTCTTTGATATCTGCATGGTTCAGATCTTCTCAATATGACATCCACATTCTTGATTTTGGATGCTGAACTCCCTGGATTCCTTTCACTTAACTTCAGACATCTGCAGTGTAGACATTTACATTTGAAGAAGCTGTCTAGGCTTTCTTTATAGTGAATGGAAAAATGTAGAGACTTTGGATGCCATTCATTTGGACAATTTTAGATATCTCAGACTAAGAAAATTGCATCCAAAACCTGCCTTTTTCTTTCCACTGGTGAAGCCACAAGCAGAAATTAAAGACTGTATATATTAAAATTTGGACAGCCAAGTACTACCTTTGCAAAGAGAGCATTCTGTGTTTGTGTGTGTAATCAAGTAGCTTTGCTGATGTGTCCCTTTGTTACAGCTGTAGTTTCTGTGTGATACTTGAACACCAGCTACAATCAAAAAGTAAACTGTAGGAGGCCCCAGTGCTCTTTCTTACTTAGAGATCAAAGCAAATTTCAGTCAGACACACAGATGAGAAAACTGGTTGAGAGAAAATTTTAAAAAAATGTTGGTCATAATCCCAATATTAGGACTTTTAAAATACTAAAAAAAACCCTTTTCATTATTGTAATTTTTTAAATTGTTATTTAAAATTATATCTGTAGAATTAGCCAAGTATTTTAAAAGAAGGAAAAAATGGAAACACATTTTTCTTTACTAGAATATACTTGTTATTGGCAACTGAAATGTCTTCTGCTGCAAAAGGTTTTCAGTTTTATGCCAGGATGTTTGGTTGAAATGCAATTGAGAGAATCTGACTGCAAGGGAGGAAAAGTTCAGTTAATTTCTTCGTTGATGGGTACACACTGCTCTGAGATGTTCTAGTGTTTAAGGTGCCCTGATGGGGCAGGTGGCCAGTAGCACATAGGACCTGGGAGAACTCCTGATATTTGGGAGAGCACTTTGAAAACAGATGAAACACACTGCACATCTAAAATGGGGCTGAGATTCCTGAGCATGCACAACTGAGCTGGGTACACAGAGAAGGGAGAGTCACTTCCTACATTAAGCAATGCTTTAGAAATACTTAAGTAAAGTAATTAGTGCCTCTAAAAGCCAGACTCATATTGTCAGAGTCTTATTCAGAAGAGAAAGCTAGCTTAGGAGTTCTGAATTGCCTTCTCTAGGTTTTATATGTTTCAAGTATCTGTAGCAAGTTAAAAGGGCAAGATCTGGAAATCCTGCCCTTTGAAAAACAAAGTTAGGATGTGACTCATTTTTCACTTCCACTAAAATCAATGGGGAGAGCTGCTTCTAACATATATTATACAAAGCTTATATAGGCACAGGAAGATATCTTATTCTGGAAGTTCTTTCATTCTTTCTGTGTCTAAGGTTAAAGTGACATCATTCCATACCTAGGCTAGAAAAACTGTCTCACAAGCAAAACCACATCAAATAAGTAAAGGAATTGAGTTTGAGGTGATTAGAGGACAGCTTTAGGAGAAACTGTATCTGTTTCTTCCAAATTTTTAGTCAAAAGTTAAAATGTCATCCAGATGCAAAATCCAAAGTTTCCTGATAACTCACTAAGTCTTAGATACATTAAACACTTTCTTGTGGAGTTTTGTCACAAATACCTGGTAACAAAGGCAAATTATGTGAAGATTTGTAGCTTATTTTCAGGCTTCAAGTTTTACTTGCAATTTGCATCTCAGGTTAATCACATCCATGCACAACTGCAAGATGTTTGATGTCTTTAACTGAAGTAACTGAGATAGAATTAATGAGCAAAAACAAAAGCATACATTAATTTCCAAGACTTTAGCTACAACGGTTTAGAGAATGTTTCTTCATGGCAGTTGCATTGATTTGAAAGGCTTTGTAATGTAAAGGATTTATGAGGAAGGCAAAGAAATTATCATCTAAAATACATACAGTCAGTTTAATAGTAACTAGGGCAGGAGACAGTGAAATAAACTCAAAATAATAAATAATAGAAATACAAGTAGAATAACAGTTTAAAGGAGAAAAAATATAAACTAGAAGAGCAGAAAAAAAGAGAGTGGCTCTGCCCTTGGCTATGTTCTCAGGGTACTTAAGATGTCACAGGACAAGAACCAAGATTTTTCATTAATGTATGAGCTGAAGGAGCTTACTGTGCCTAAAGGAGATAAAGAGATCTTAACTGTTTCTACCAGGAGGGTCCACTGCCCTCACAGCAGGAGATGCTGCTCTGAGTTCTCTCTTTGGGACAGTGGCAGCTAAGTTTGCCTTTTCTGGCACAGGAAAAGCTGGAAATGGGACTGTGGCTGTTTTGTCACTGTCAATAACCCACTTCCTTCAATGACTGCCTACTTTGCCTCTGCACAGAGTCAGTCCTGGTGGGAGGATTTAGTTTAGTCTCAGTACAGGAAATACTTTAAAAATCCCTTGTTAGTCCTCTGCTTTTGATGTCAATCTCAGAATTGGTACCTTTCCTGAGGACCATTGCATGCTGCTGCATATTAAAAGCTTACCTTTCTGTCTGACTGTGAATATCTGCAAGATCAGAACTTTTCCTGGTTAAAGTTAAAAGGGGAGTTTTCTGTTGAATCATTTTACATTTTTGCATATTATGCATTGAAAGAAGCAGAAAAGATTTGCTGATGGCAACCAGGCTTGGGCTACCTTACCTTCTGCAAGGCTTTTGGAGTGGTTGGCATATAGAGATTCAATGCAGACTGAAGTTTCACGTCAGACAGAGATGTTGTGAATCAGGTCAAAACTGGAAGAAGCCTAGACAGGCAGCATGATCTGCCTGAAAAAAAAATAAGAATTTTGCTCTGTAGCTCATCCTCATTCAGTTCTATAGATGGACTGTATAGCCTATAACAGACTTCTGTTATGGGATCATGCAAAAATATCCCTGACAACAGATGGACTTTGAGTCAATGAAGGCTAATTACATTTTACAATTCTACAAACATGTAAAATTGTTAGGATGAAGAAAGGATTTTGGAGCTATGTGAAATATTTTTATTGAGTCTAGATTTTGTATAAAAGGCTGATGAATTATCAGGCTTATGTAAAAGTTAATATTATGATTGTTTTCTTCCCTGAGAAAATCACTTTGTTCCTAATCTGGTATGGTACAGCATGTTGGGTACATGGGTACTGCACTTATGCAGTGATGTGCAGCTCTTGGAAATGAAGCATTTTTACATCACAACTCTCAGTTTCCATTTCTGGGGAGGTAATCCTGTGTATATGCCATATTTAACCTCTATTAGTTTGACAAGTGTAAGTCTCCAACATTGAAAAATTATCAGGCCCTAAGAAATGGCCTTATGGATCAGATTAGTAGAAACTGAGTGTTCTACTTCTGACAGTGGCAATATGAAATGCTGTTTGGGGAAAGCACATGAGCCTGCTCACACTCTGTTGTCCATCTCCCATCAAAATTTGTTTATGAGGAATAGAGAAGACAAATCTCTGCTCAGCCCTGTCACCACTGATTTATGAATCTGGTGTTCACGAATTTATCTAATCTACTTTAAACCTGCTAAAACTGTTCTCTGATACAACTTCCCATGGCCACATGTTTCAGAATTTTAACTAGCTATTGCCTAAAGAAATACCTTCTAGATAATGGTTCTACATGTTATCAGGATTTTGTTTTATTATATGCCTTCCAGCCTTGTTGTTCCAACCTTTCTAATGTTTTCTTGTAAAATAGCTCTTCCATCACCTACTTACTCTTCTCTATACTCTCTCTAATTTCACCATGTCCTTGAGATCACAAAACCACAGAGACCACTGAGAAGGCAGGTGCACAAAAGGTTTTAAATACATGCAAAATGATGGCATTTGGGTGGTCTTCTTCCAATGATGTCTGATGTCTTGATGGCTGTTTATAGCTCCAGCCAAAGACATTGTGAGATCCTTCTGTTGTTCCTTGTCATTGACATGATATTCAGCTATCTAAACAATCTTAATTCAATCTCCACACTTGGACATGTCACAGCTCATTTCCATTTTCAGTTCATTGATGAGGAAGTTGACTAAAACAGATTCTAGAACCAGCCTCTGAGGCACAATACTGCCAATTCTTCTCTATCCTGAAAATGAAACATTAAGTCTTATGCCTTCATCCTATTCTTTAATTCACTTTCAGTCCTGAAAAGAATTCTGTTCTCAAGGCAAATGAGTGTTCTAATTATTGTTAAGGTTTTTTTGACAAAAAAAACCTTTGAAATTTCAAATCCATATTATCCACATCATTCTCTTATAGATGGACACTCTCATTCCCTGGTTGTGTGTTCTGAAAAGCTTCCAATCTAAAGAAAGGCATAACTGTATCTGTTATCTTAAGAAGCTGAAACATTGTGCTTTTCCTCAAAATTTTCTTATTTGATCATCTGTGGCTAAGTTGGTCCCAATAATTATAGCGAGCTTCTCAAGGCAGAGACAGACTTTGTGCTCTGTTCCTACAGAACCCAAGCTCCAACTCAGAGATGAGATTCTTGGGAAAGCAGCAGTGCAACAATATCTAAATTTCATGTTATGCATTTTGTCAATTATCTCAAACCATTCATCATTTCCTTTCCTAGGTAAGGAAAACCAAAGACGGAAACTCAATCTTCTTTCACAAAGAGGGAAAGAAGCAGAAGTTAAATCCAGGTCATCCAAATCCTACATTGGACTGTCTCCAAAGTCAAGGGATTCTAAATGTAAAGATGCATTAGCATTTTGTCAATATTTCCTCTCTCTTTCCATTAGCAGTGAGAGGAATTAAATCCCTGCACCTGAAGAAAGGAGATGTTCCATTCCAAATACTGTGGAAATTCAGGTTTATATGCTGTCCAGATTCTCTTTTTCTTTTTTTCTGTTCAAGCTCATCTCATATCTCTAAGATATTTTTTCCTAGTTAACAGATTTCAAATCTTTACATTTTATCTGTCTTCAAGCTTTCTGTTAGCAAATCTTCCAACCCCCAACACTGAACCGACTTCTGTCTGCTTCACACTTAATCAGCATTCCTTTATTAAAAAGCTATTAATTAGCTTCTCAGTGGTCAAATCTACTGACTATTGTGATAATTGTAAGACTTTTAGGGCTTTCCCCCCCACACTTTGTTGACAGACTATTGGACTTAGAAACAGCACCACAAGGAATGCAGGCTCATCTTTGTTTCAACATACTTAAGGTGCTTTTATCTCTAGGTTTGCCTTGAACAAAATCCTGTTCAAATTGTATTAAGCCCCAGATAAACCTCTCTTTCAGATTATGGTTTCCAACTGAACTCCTGTGCACTGAAGAGAGGGCACCGAATTCTTGATTGTTTCAAGAAAACCTCTTTGAGTAATCCCTTGAGCTTGCCTACAGGGCTTGGATTTCCTAATGGATGCTTTGATGACAGGAGATAAGAGCCAAAGGTACCTTTATTCTCTTAGAAATTGCTCCAAACAAACAGCCTCAATGATTAAAGCTAATAGAAATACCTGGAAGATTGATAGTTTGCAAAGCACTGCTGAGTGAATGAATAACTTCCCCTTTAGTTCCAAAAGCTAATATTTGTCCACATTTGCTACCTTTTAAGAAAGTGCAATGAGGGGTTTTTTTTTGTATGAAGAGTGTTGATCAGGAACAAACAGACACCATTTAACTGTTATTTGAATTTTAAACAAAGCCTCCCTACTTCAGCTATGGAGGCAGCTTTCTGCATGGCCCCATTAATAATAATTCAAACATGGCACGGGGAGGGTCGCTAGAGTAAAGTACATATAAGTGTGAACATGATACTCTTGTAAAAGTCTTTAATGATGTGAATGGGCAGTGCACTACGGTATTCTATACAGGGGTTTTAAATTGCACAAAGGCCCTGTAAAACTTCTATATCTGTTCCCAAGCAATACACCTATCAGAGGGTTGAACAAATGGAAACCAAACTCTGCAGCAAATAAAAGTCTTAAATTTACAATGCTGGATTATAAAATGGTGTCTCTCAACAGCAGCCCTGACTTATTTCGTGTTCTGATGAAATCATTGCTTGCGAATGCCAAGAAATTCAGCTGTAAACTTTTGGCAATAAGTAGGTTTTCCTTGGAACTGCTGGTTTTGAAAACATCTGTAAGTAAGGAATCCACTGCAGAACCAATAAAAAGGGCTGAAGAGACCAAAACTTTCACTAACACCTCATAACACAGGCAGTGCTGTGAGTGCCACCAAGCCCTGCTCCCTGGTATGTGGGTTATGTACATACCAGAGTTCATTTCCAAAATGGAGATTTTATGACTCCCAGTGTCACAGAGCGTGCAGTGGGGGAGTGTATCACATAACAAAGCAATCTAACAATAGAGCTGAAAACAGTTGAACATTTGGTTTTTGAAGTGATGCAGCCCAGGGTGGGTGGTTCTGATACTGAAAATTCCTCAGGTTTCTTTAATACAACATGAGTTAAACCTTAAAAGGAACTACTCTGAGTGAGCGTTTGAAGGAAATTCTTATTTCATAACTACATTGAGGAAGGATTTGAATTAATCTCATTTGCCTTAAAAGATAGTGGAGTATGGAGTTAGGAGTCACCGGAGAAGACAGGAGGTTTGAGGGTGAGGAAGTTATGGGTGTGTTTTCACAGTTGAAAAGCAGATTGTGAGCCGCTGTTTCCTCTGAGCTTTGTTCCCTTAGCCCAGGTAATCACTGGCCTGTGGAGTTCAGCTAAAAGGACCTACTGAAATGGAAATAGAAGTGTGAAGTGAGACTTCAAATTATCTTTGATTCTCTGACTGACCAACGCTCTGCTCTGACTTGAGCCTTCAACATCTTTAAATGCGCCTTCTCCAGAAGCAGCCTAGGAGATTCTGGGTTGCCTGGTCCCTCACAAACCATAAATCCCTTGCAATTGAAAACAGTGCAGTTTGTTCACTGATGCCTACCTTGCAGGAGGGAACCCACAGCTCTTCCTGCCCCCAACATCAGTGTTTGGCAGAGAGGTGGACAAAATCTTTTTTTTCCAGTACTGTTGTCACCTTTTAATAAAATATGATAAAAAACCCTAAAGATCTTATTCAAAGGAGTCAAAATAATTATTTTGTATTATTTTTGACAACTGGATTGATGACCCCACTGCATGATAACTTAACATTTCTCTTTGTAACAGCCCTGATTTCATGCTGAGGGACACAATTGCACTTCTTTTTGAGTGCACAGTTGAATCCAAAGCAACTAGCAGTATGACAAGGGGAAATGGATTCAGGCTGTGTCAGAGGTTCAGGCTGGATTTTAGGAAAAATTTCCTGACTGAAAGAGAGGTTGTGCACTGGAAGATGTTGCCCAGGAAAGCAGTAGAATCACTATTCCTGCATTTTTTCCAAAATGAGAGGACATGGCACTTTGTGATACCATTTCGTGGGCTTGGTAGCATTTGGTCAAACTTTGGACTTGATGATTTTGGAGGTCTTTTCCAGCCCTAATGGTTCTGTGATCATTTACAGCTTATAGGAGTTCAGGTTTAGATAATATGTCTCCTACAATGAGAGATATCTTCCACAGAAGACAGAATACAGTTTATGACTTCCACAGGATACAGTTTATGACTGATAAACACTGTCAAATTGACAGCGTTTGAGGTTGCATGGATTTGGGGGATGATGATAGCTTAGATGAACAAAAAAATATTTTTACCTTTCACAACCCCTTAGAAGACTAAGATGCACAACTCAGATCAGTCTGAAAAGCTTTTGGAGCATGGCTCACCAGGCCAGACTGAGGCAGGAAGGGTGGGTGTAGAACGGGAATGACATTAGTGCAGGTTTTGGGGAGTTCTAGGTAAAGTGAATCTCAGGCTCAGTACAGAAGTGCTTTCCTTCGTGTTGTGCTAAAACTTGGCAAATCCTCATCTTTGAAGGACACTCAGCACAACAAAGCAAATCTCTCTCCTTTGAACTTGTGCTCCTTTAAAGGCTCATGCAGGAGGAGACTGAAGTAAAATCTGTGGTGGTCTTTCAATCAGGCACTGGGTCATACCAGATCAATCTGACCCATGACTCCATCCTCAGCAGGGAAAATGTCTATCATGCTATATGGTGTTCAGTAACTAAAAATTTCAGAAGCAATCCCAATGTATGTAGCATACACTCTTCAGTGATGGAGAAATATTAAAATATCACTTGGCTGAAAAGACTTTACTGTGATATGTTTAACTTGTGCTTTCTTTTTCTTTCCAGTCTCCTGTTTTCTTTTCACCTCAGCAGTGAGCTAACATCAGTCTCACTGACCCACTGTCAGCATTTCCTAATTCTCCTTAATGAAGACAACCGCCCTGCTAAATCTGATCCTGGAAACCCACATAATCTGTGAGTACGAGAAAGATTAGATTAGTATTTTAGAGGTGTTATTAGTGATCTAAAATATAAACAAATATGGTTTCTCACTCCAGATGCTATGAATGGTCTCTGTGTTTCCTAAAGCCTACATTTTAAAACACCTTAACACTAAGTGAAATGAAAACTTCCTTATAAAGAAAAAAGTTGAAAAACAAAAACTCAAAACGAGTAATTTTTGTTAGCATACTTCATTATGTAAATAAACAGAGAAATACAGATATGATTTCTCATTAATATTAACGAACTGCTTGTTGGAAAGTAATTATTCAATTCTATTTTATAATACATTTTCAGATTTTAACATTCTCTTTCATAAAATCAAGAAGCAAAATTGCTTGTGATTCCTCAGAAAGATGATAGAGAAATCATTCAACATACCAAAAAGCACACCAAAGATGAGAGAAAAAGCTATATTCTGAAATAATCAGTAACTTCCTAGTTTGGTTACCCTTCTAAAGCTGGTAGGTGAAATCCTTGACCAGCTCCTTTTAAACTCAAATGTAAATGCTGATTTCCTTCACCAAGGCACTGTGTCTGAAACAATTGTCTTGCTGGTTCTTTTGGGAGCAGAGAATCTTTTCTGAAGCATGTTTGTAAAAAACAGCATGTTCTGGGCACCAACAAAAGCAAAACAGCTCTGTTGCTACAGCTGAGCTTGGCAAAGTCCTGGAAGGACCTTGTGGATCTTGGGATTTCTCAATCAGAACAGAATTCTGCAGCCCTCTGAAGGCCCTGGCTCATATTTGTGCTGATGGTGGTGGAGTCCCACTCCTTCTGGGCATAGACATCTCACTCTCTTAAATAAAGGTGGAATTTAATGTTCTTTGATATGACAGATACCTTTGCAGTGGTGCTTTTCCACACATACAGAAAATATCTTCATTTTTCTCTGGTTAGTCATGTTCCTAGAGAACTGCCACAAGTCCATTGCATTCCCAGCTCATCTCTTTCCCAGCTTTAGGTCTGCATCGTGTCTGGTGTTGCTGCCATGGGGTGCCCTTCCACAGGGCAAAGGGATGACCAGAGCTCCTTGTTCAAGGCCACAGGTGTGTGCTCACCCCAGACAGTCCTGAACTGCTTGCAGAGACCAGCTGGGGAGGCACTGCTGGGAGCAAAGGCCCTTTGATGCTCAGCTAGTTTCCCACTTGTATGAGTGAGAGAAGGTAGCAGGGAAGAAATTATATCAATAAATCTGTGCTATACTATCATGAGAATTTTTGGAAAAAAAATCCATCATAAAGAGAAGGCACGAGAGATCAATAATAAAAGAAAAAGCAGGTATCCAAGTCTACTGTCATTATTCCATTAGATGGGTGGGGAGGCATTAAGTTCTCAGCTTTTGACACTGTTGATTTCAGCCCTTGGAAGCTGGGCTAGGCCACTGCTGAGAGCGCTTGGAAAATCCCACCTACGAGTCAAACAAACTGCATTAGTCGTCTAGTGACCTGAGTTTGAACCCACTTGCCTTTTTAAAATAAACCCCTGTACAAATCCCAAAAGAAGCATGTGGTTAGTTCACATCATGGACTAATAATAGCTTACATCATCTTATTTTTAAAATTAGTCCTTTTTTGAATTATGGCAGTGTCAGAAATAGTGTTGGAAAATTCCAAACTCTACCAATCCAATCTTAGAAGTGGCCAATCTTTTTTTTTAACCTATTTAAAATTAACAAAAAAAAAAATCCCAACTTCTAAAACTACAATCTTTGTCTGCCAACTTTCAGCCTGGAACACATTTTTACAGCACTTATAATCCCCTGAACAAACCAGGTTTATACTGGAAGTGCTGACAGACCTTTAGCTATTCCAGTTATCTTAAAGGCTCAGCTGTATTTATTTTTCATTATATTTAAATATAATTGGTTGAGGTTTAAGTCTAGTTCAATTTGATGAGAACCTTTTCATTTAAACATCAGTTCTTGGAAATGAGTCCTTTCTTGGGTGTCTTTTGGGGCTATTATGCATATAATTTTGGGATTTCTTTTTAGATTTTTCTCTACTACCTCATTCGTGTGGTTTTGCTTTTAATTCAAAGTGCAAGAGGAAAAATAAGCATTCTTATGGAGCATATGGTACTCAATAGTGGTTTGAATCCCAGTGTGAGGAATTCCACTAGAAGCTTCACACATTCTGTTCTGGTCTCAATTAACAAATATTGGAGCTGGCCTAGCAGATCAGTGGAAAAGCTATATGCTGGTGTGCATGGATCCTTGATACTCTCCTGAACGTCTTTGGATTAATCTGAATGAGGGCAAAGGGAAAATGGTCAAGGTGTGAAACAACTGTGGAAAGCCAGAAATGTTTTTGTCAGGGATTGCTGATGGGATACCTGTGGGATTAGTTTAAATATGAGGTGTCTGTGCTCTCCAGATTGAAATATACTTTTTTTCTGAAGAAAATATGACCAAGATGAAAGATCTTTGAAATTGAGAATTAGGAAACAAGAAAAATAAACTCAGTAAAATGATTTTGAAATGTCAAATCTAGTCAACTGTTGTCTCAGAGGGAAAAAAAATTCTGAAGTGAGAAGTGTAGAATGTTTAACTATTGTCATATACAAACGGGAATGGCGGTGGAGATGAAGTCATAATTATTAATGTTATGATTGATGTTAAGTAAAAGTTAGAAGTGTAAATTTAAGGAGAGATGAGAACAATGTTTTTATATAATTTAGAGGAACTATTTCAATTACTTAATCCAATATTTTTCATAATACAGGTTAAAGAACCACACCAACCCTTTTCTAATTGAAGGCTTAAGCTTTTTTTTAAAAGACTGATCTTTTTCTAGAAGATGTGATTTAGGCAGGAAGTCCTAAAGAGATGGATAATCCACTGGGGAATTTGTTCCAATTGCTCTCCTTCTGATTAAAAGATTATTTCCATTTTTAAAATATTTTTATTTATTTCTCTGCATGATTACAGTCTTCAGCACCTTTTTCCCCTTATGATTATGTAATTAGTGATTATATGCAATTATCATTTGGTTTGTTAGCTTACTATTTTATAAAGTAAATATACTAAACTGCTTAAATCTCCCGTGTCACAGATATTTTTCAAAACCTTGAATAATTTCTCAGGGTAAGGACTAAGGTGACTTTCTTAGCCATATTATTGCATGGGAGGTTCATACAGATTAGGTTTTCCAAATTATTTGTAAAGCCCATTGAGAAGCTCTGCTCTCAAAGACACAATTTCACATTTTGTGGTTGTGGTACCTTTCCTTGTTCTTTGAACATGGATCTTCTACTTGCCTGTACCATGTTAGGAAACATGCTGAGCTGCACTCACACTCTCAAGGAACCTTAGATAGGGTGAAACTCAGTGGAGTTTCATTATCAATTTCTGAATTATCAGCAATAATTGAATAGAATGTTTTATTTTGGATAATTTGAAAAATATTGAATTGCAACTCAATTAGGAAAAAAATCATTATAGGAATTAACATTTTTATGATCACCCATTCACAGTTAAATTAAAATATATGTGTCTATAATTTCACTTTCTTCACATGATTAGGTGTGTTTGGGGCTAAATTGCCTGTCACAGAATGTGAAAGGTTTAAAAATAATAAAAAGTCAATATTACTAGAAGAAGTTCTTTTTAAAAAATCCCATTTTTCACCTCTAAGCATCTGATAAATAACCTCTAGGGAAAGAGCTTCCTTCTACTCCCCTTTTCTTACATCTGCCAGAGATGAGAAACTTAGATGGTCTCTTAGTATGACCCACTATGTCAATTTGTGAACTCTTGTGAGTGAGAACTTGTTACTTAACCTTTGCTGAAATCTCTTGCACTTCAATATATCAATGAAACACATACTGTGCCTGACAGACATAGAGAAACAGGCACAGCTGTTTCCTGGTAATCACCAGGGTTCTCTGTTCTCTCATGGAGTTCAGGAAGAGTTGACACAGACACAAAACTATTGCAAATCAGCCTCTATGAGGCTGTAACCAGAGCGTTTAAGCCTGGGCATGTAACACATACTGTGCAACTGATCAGAATGCGAAATCAAGTGAAAATACAGAGCTCCCAGAGTACAGTTTGTGTTTGGTGCAGGAAATACATGACTTCAAAGATAGTCAATAATACAGAAGAATTTTTTACAGTGCTTGATATCACTTTTTTTTGTCAGGAAGAAGGCATGGATAAAAGAGGAAAGAAAATAAAGGTATGTGGAAAATGAAAATAAAGAATGGAAAAATTAGTGTCAAGGCAGAAGGAGTCTGTTTTGCATCTATTCTGTTTATAGCAACTAGTTAGTAGTCACACAAGCAGTGAATATAAGCGATTAACAGAGTCCACTTTCCTTGGGTGGATTTACTGTGTTTGTGTTCTCATCAACACATCCAAGATTTTGCCTGGGACCTTTGTAATTTGCAGTCACAGTTCTTCTTGGAAAGTTAAAAATTAGCCTGAGTCTTACCAGCCAGGAGTTTGTTATGCCCATTTTAGATGGTAGTCACTATTTCATCCCTACTGATGCTTGTCCCACATCAGCCCTGGGAAAACAACCAAAGATTAATGAGAATTGCAGGAGGCTGGGCTGATCCAGCAAGCGGATTTCTGGGCTGGGTGGTGATAGCAGCTGTATCTGGCTCACCACCTGATGCCTCGAGAGGCTACCTAGAACAGAGGCTAGACAGTGTTAAAGGAATAAAGCAGGTATTTATTAAAAGGTCTTCAAAGGATACATCTTGGACAGTACAAGAGACTGGCCAAGGCTCCACCCAAGATGGACAATGGGTCATGAGTTTTCACACTTTTACAAATTTTGGTCCATTTCCATATTGGGGTTAATTGTCCAATTACAGCTTCACGTTATGAAGTCCCATCCTCCCAGATTGCTCTCCTCAATTTGCTGTTGTTTTTACTTTTTGGGCTTGAAGCTGTAACAGTGTCCTTGGTTCTCAGGCTGGAAAAGGATTGTTTTGTCAAACTCCCCTGTGAAGAGAACTCGCTAACACTTTATATGGAGTTCAGAGTTATATACCAATGTAGTACAGAATCTAGAAAATACGAAAGCTAAAACTTCAGCCATCCATCAATGGGTACTGATGCTGCCAGAGAGAGACAGAGCTTAGGGCAGGATATGAGAGATTTCCAGAACTCAAACAGAAATTCTAAGTCTTGGTGAAATTCAGCCTAATGATATTTTTGGGTTTGGCTTTTTGGTTTTTTGTTTGTTTGTTTGTTTGTTTGGGGTTTTTTTGTTGGTTTTTGGTTTGGGGGTTGGTTTTGGGTGTTTTTTTGGTTTTTTTAAATGGTTTTGTGTGTATATATGTCTTCATTTTTTTTCTTTTCTTCCTGGCTATTAAGATAAACATTATGTTCAAGTTTATTTTATCTCTAGGAAAATCAAAAGAAAAAGTAAGCTTGTTTCTGGAGCCAAGAAAGGTTTTTCAATTTGCTTCTCACTTCCTATCTGGAACAGAGTCAGTCATGGTATTAACACTGTTTTATAGCATATTAGTTGAACTGTTTGAATCTTGTAGTCTCATGATTGGTAATATTCTGATTAAAAATCCACACAATTTCTTTTTCTTCCTAAAAATATACATCCCTGTGGAAAGAGTAAAGTACTGTCCAAACAGATGTCAGTTTGCTTTGGATTATTTTCCCATTTTTAAAGCTTCCCATTGCTATAGAGTCACACTAACATCTGTGATGCCAAATATTTCACTCCACAGAACTATGATTGCAAGGCAAGGGCAGCGGCTGGATTCTCCCAGGGATACCACATCTGCCAGGATCATAGGCAGATGAATCTCCCCAGCCCAGCAAATTCTTCCAGTCCAGAACTGTTTACATCCCCAGATAGATGTTTTGAGATGTCAGGGAGAGTAGCTGAGATGGTTGCTGCAGAACCCTGCAATCCCTAGGTTATCTCCACGGCATTTGGAGTGATCCTGTCCAAGAGCACATTTCCCCTCCAGGCAGTGCCCCATGCCAGCATTGCTCAGGCTGGGGCTGGCAGAACTGCAGGGCTCCTGCTGCCACCTTTTGCTGTGGAAATCAAGCACCTCAGGCAGGCAGTGTTGGCATTATTCAGCGTCACTGATGCTGGAGCAAGTGATGACCCAGTTACCAATTCAAACCATTTGACTGTAGTGGACTTTCCTTTCCAAAGCAATCCTGATACTGTTTCACAGCTTTCTGGGAAGTAGCCAAGAAATGCTGGATTATGGCCCTTACAGCAACATGACACTAAAAAGTTATCAAAAACACTTTAGTAGACATCAGATGCTTCAGAGGAAGAAAATATAATTTTCTTTGTACCATCCTTGGTTGGAAAAAAAAGCTAGTAGAGTATTAACAGGAGACAAAGCTAGTATGTTTTTCATGCTAGAATGTATCTGAATTTTGAAATTCATTAGTTAATCTACCAATTTTACATTGATTTATTTAGATAATATTATAGTATGCTCTAATTTTTCCTGCACTCCATATCATGTATATTTGTGTATCCTATTATTTTTAACTATGAGAACTTCCAAAGATTTTTGGGTTTTTTAGATCCCATGCAAGATTCTTTTAAAATTATTTGCTCTACTTCCATGCTGATGCTACTGAGCCCTACAAATAAATGAGAAATTCCTTCTATAAAGAGTAGATGAAGCCTTACTATTATCTTTATAAATCTATACCAAATCATCTTCCTCTTCAAATGGAAAAACTAACTGTTTTAGTAAAGATTTTTGTTTTCAATCTGTTGCTAGTAGCAACTAGAGCAAGGAAATACACTAAATTATGTTTAGCTTACCTCTTACATCATCTGCTGAGTCAACATTATTCAGGTATGAATCCAGGCATATCCAGGTATATCCCATCCTTAGCCTGCCATAAATACATAGGATAGAATGGTCTAGAGTTGCTAAAAAAATTGTATGTGCTATCTGCAGTCTGTAAGGGCAACTTTATGGAATTACATTTCAATCTATCTCATTACTTTTTCCATTTTAGTGGCACTAGGCACATCATTCCATGCAAAATTTGTAGAAAATAAAGAATGTATTTAGTTTTCAAGTGCTTTACCTTTATGCTAGTGTGCACAACATTGGTTAGAGGTAGTGAAGCAAAATTCAGCACATATAGCTCACATGCAAGCATTCACAAGTCCCCAAAGATCTTCAAAATTGTTGCCACAACCTCTGCCATAAATCTGTATTTCATAGTTCTTTGCCTCACTGTGGCCATATTGTTCCATCTTCAACCGCAATTTTAATGGAATATTTGGGGGAATTTCCATCACTATCTTATCAAGGAATTTTCTATTTTATCATTATTATTATTTTAACAGGGAATTTGATACTTCTCTCAGTCTTTGTCCCAAGCTCACAAATGAGGACATTTCTGATTCCAGTTCTAGTAATGCTTTGAAGCCCCATTACAACTCACCAGCAGACCCTAAAATCCTCACTCTTCTAATATGGACTTCTGGATTTGGATGAACCTTTGCAAGTTCTCCAGTAATGGTTCTACCTTGGAAATGTAAATTCTTACAAAAGGTGCTGGTTCATGTCTTCTTCTCTGGACCCCTATGTGCAGAACACACTCAAATGAAAGTTCTTCTGTATTGTCTTAATGAAACTTTCTGCAGTGTTTTTTCTTACAAATTGTTTACCTGTTTTATGGTTGTCAAAGCAGAAGCTGAAAAAAAAATCACATTTTAAGTTGTGAAATTGCTAACAAGAAACTGCATCCAGACTTTATTTCAGGAATATATTTCCATCACTTCTAGAGCAAAGATCATTTAGTTGCTGTCATGGTGGTTTGGTTTGTTTGCTTGGTTGTTTTTTGTTGTTGCTTTGGCTATTTTTAAATTTTTTATTTCATTAAAAGATCTGCTTTATTCTACACTCATTCAGCAGAGTTTATTCTTACATTTGATGAAAATGTGCAACACTCTTTTCATGAGAAAAATTAATGAAATAGAGACTGTCCATTAAAAAAAAGTGACCATTTTTTCTTCTAATAGTCTTCAGTTACATCAAAAGCTGTTGCAGAGAGGAAGGAATAAACTCTCTTTTTATGTCCAAGTTGCTATAGCAAGAAGTAATGAACTTAAATTACCAGCAAGAGAGTTAAACTGGATATAAGGAAAAATATTTTCTGATGCTAAGGCCAATTAAGCATTAGATGGTCTAGGGAACCCACAAAACATAAATTATTGAAAGTTTAAAGAACATAGTGGACAAAGTGTGATGTGACTATCATCCCTTCTGATTTCAGCAGAGAGAGCTAGTAGACAATCCCCTAATATTCCTTTATACTACACTTTTTGTCATTCTATTTTTTATATTTTTTCACATTTTAGATATCACATTCCAAGCTTTTTTATTGACAATGCTTTGATTTTATTAATAGTTTGCCCAACATGAACTGTATTTTTGTCTTATCCTGGACAGATGAACCAACTGTAAGATAAATCATTTATACTGTACATGTAAAACACTTTACACAGATAGCACTTTCCTTTCTGCATGATTTTGGAGCCTAGAACCCAACATCAGATATTTTGGCAGTATAAAATGAAATAACTTTATTTTCCTGCCTACAAGATAAATATCACAACAATGATTTCATCCTTCTGAGAAATTTTCAAGATGTGAATATTCTTTTAAAATCTGAAGTGAAGAGGAAGAAAGAAATTCAATATTATGCGGCACCATTCAGGAAACCCTTCAGTCACTTATCAGTCACATCAGTCACTTACCTTAAAAAATAATTTTTCTTCATCTTAGTTTATATTTTAGCCTACAAGCTTGCTGGGACAAGAACAGCCTCACTTTGTTTACATTACACCTCCCACAAAGCAACCCCTTTCTGGGATTCTGCTGCCCATTTTCCCAATGCAATTCTACACTAAGGAAATGAAAGCCTAATGATAAAGTATCAAGCAACCTGCAATGAAATATAAGCAAAACGCAGTGTGTTGACCATATATTACATTCTCAGAACAGCAGTAAAGAATAAATTCTCTCTCTCTTTTTGCTCTATTTTAATGGATGCACTGACTGCATGAAGCAGCTGTACCAGGCTTTGAGGGTTCCCATGAAAATTTCCAGGAAAGGCCCCTGCACACCCTGCAAAGGAAATGCTGAACAACTGCTGCCCCATTGGCTTGGTGCTTTGTGCCATGCCCCACACGGGCCTGTTCACACACATTTTAACTCTGGGGTGAGCAGAAACCTCTCTGACATGAAAACCTCCATCAAAAGGAGCCTGTGAAAGCAAGTTTCCTGTAACTTTTGCTTTGCCATCTTTTGACTAATTCATGAAAGCAGAATAGCAACAAACAGCATTGTGTCCCTACTTGTTATATCATAGAAATGCCTTCAGCACTACAAAGCACAAGAAAAGGCAATCTAAACTAGATATGATATAGATATAATACACTGGGAAAGCTTTAGAGTTCATTTAGGCCCTGGTTCAAACATCAGAAAAGTCATTAGGAAAGTTTCTACTAACTTTCCCCAAAGATCTTTTGAATACGTATATTTAAAGTTACATTTGTCTTTCGTTCCCAGCCAAACACAGAGTGCTGTATGACTCTGTGAGGAAAATTATTAATCACCTTTTTTCCTAAAGATGCTAACAGTTAAATGTTAAAATTATTATATCATTATGTATCTAATTTATAACCATTGCCTCCTACAAGAAAAACTATTTTTGCCTTCAGCAAAAAAAGCTTAAGGAATTGCTACTTCTATACCATTGCCTTAACAGCAACATAATTAATTAATGTAACTCATTAATTACTGTATCTCATTAAGAGTAATTAAAATATTGTGGCACAAATTTGGATCCACATACTGCATTGGATTAATGGATTAATTTTAGAGTTAATTCATTCCTTGGTGTAACTGAGATAACAATCAAGACCACCAAGAGATTAGAAGACTTTCTGAGTATTAAAAAATTCTTTCTGTTTTTTTTTTATAATTCTTTGAATTTGTGTGCTGCCTCTAGTTAGGTGGTCTTTTTCTTCACTGTCTCTCTACTCAAGTGCTGCTTCATGCTAAGGAACTGGCTCATGGTGCACTCTTCCCTCAGAAACAAGGGTCAAGCAACTTGGGAGCAGATATTCTTGTAGAGAAGGCTGGTACTTCCAGAGCAGGGAGATACTCTTTTGTCTCAGTGTAAAATAAACATACATATTGAAATTTAAATAGAAGTCTTTAGGAGGAGAGTAGTAGACAAAGTTGTATTTTCCACCAGTATAGAGTTCAAACTGAAAGTAAAAAGAATTCTAAGCTGAAAAGTTCCTAGAGTTTCTAGCTAGAAATTACAAAGAGAAAAATATTTTATATCTAATTGAAAGTAGGCAGCATAATAAAACATATTAAATACAGATTTTTTTTTTTCCTTTAGATTCACCTGAACAGGAAAAAAGTCCAAAAATATTACAACAGCATGACTATCTTTACAGATCATCTTTTCCAAATCTAGTATTATTTTAGTGTTGAAAAACATCTATTCATAATAATATTATTATTTTAAAATGGTGACTTTAAAACACCTATTTGCAAGTCTAGCATTGTCAGATAATTCTCTCAAAAGAGTTCCACTGACTGACTGAAATGTAAACATTTTTCCTTCAACCTTTAAACTTCTGTGAAAGAAAATTATTAAATTCAGACTATTTTGTATGATAGGAAAAATCAAATTGAAGCATTAATGTTTTTATACAGTATGCTTCACTCAAGAACCATTCTTATGTCATTTGGGGATCTAGGTGTGTTGGGGTGGAAGGGAAGGGGCTGATGACCACAGTTCTTACAAGATGGCACTAAAAAAAACCCTGATGACATTCAGGTAAGATAGACTCAAGATTTTAATCTACAGAGAATATCTGGTTATTTACTGAAACACGGTTGAATTTATTTTCTCTATTTCATACACAGCAAGATAAGACAGTAGATTTTTCTCATAAGTAAAAGATTTACTTAAGTAAGATCTTTTACTTCAAACCCTGGGAGGTCAATAAAGCATTGGATCCACAAACTAATACAAGACCACAAGTGTGGATTTACAATATGCTGTTTTATTTTTATCATCTGTCCACCTGCAGTCTTACTCTCAGGAAATAAGATGTGGCTTATGGTACTTCCATCAAGACATGGACTTCTCTGCACTGATTGTAAGGAAGAGTATATAGGAAATATTTTACCTCAGAATAATTAATGAATAGCAAGTTCATAACACAGTTTACCTTACTTATACACTTATTCATCTGCAAGGCCATCACACCTCGAACTAAAAGGGCAGTTTCCAAGGCCCAACGGCCCAAATATTAAGGTCAAAAGTTGGAGATAAATTAAACCTTTGCAAAAACAATTTAATTTTAAACTTCAGCTTGCTAATTAAGGAGTTGAAAACATGCAGAGGTAATTGCCAGTGATTCAAAAGCTATTGCTAATATGGTAATTTATAGCTGTGTTCTTTTGAGTGTCTCTTTACCTTCTTTGCTACACAAATAAGGTTATTTCCAGAATCGTTCTAACCTAATTAAATATCCTATTATCTCTCAGCCAAGCATAATTCACACCCTGATCTCAACATCGACCCTGGCAAGCAATACAAGGAGTATGCAGTGGAGAACATTTCAGTGGAAAAAGCTGGTGGACCTCAGCTTTCTACTCTACTTTCAATTATCTGATATTGTGGTGAATTTAAAGAAAGAAAAAGAGAGAGAGATAAAGAGAGAGAGAGAGAGATCATGCTGTGATAAGAGATGGTTTGATATAGTGTTAATTAATTAAGAGCAATTATGTTTGGTAAAGATTGCCATGGGTGAAAGATAAAAGCCAAAAATGAGGTAGCATGAGAAGAAAAAGTAAAGAATAGACTTTTAAGCCAGGGTTTCCACTTAATCTTTGCTCTGGTTATTTCTTGGATCCTATATATCTGCTACTATCTAGGGATGTAAAGATGAGATTTTATTTGTGATTCTTGAGAGAGACATGCACAGCAAAAGAGGCGTACATCCACGGAAATGGAGTGAACAACTTCCACATCACTGGCATTTCATGTACCAGATGCCATTTCTTTTTCCTGTCCATGTAAAACTAAAACCAAGAGGTACGACCTAGCTGCTAGATAGTACTGGCAGCAGCCAGCATTGTGTTTATTTTTACATTCCTATCTCAAGGATACTTCCATATTCCCAATGTGGGAAATAAAAAAGAACAATACAAGCCTTTTCCTAGTAGTCTTCCAGGAAGGAAGTGGCTCTTCCCTGCCTAGAAGCACGCTGGAGCAGAAGAACTGGACTGAAAAGAAAGAGAACAAGACCAAACAATACAAACAAGACCAGACAATACAAAACAATAAAAACAAAACCTATGAGGAGGTCAAGTATATTTATGTAGTTAAGAAATCTCAAAATAGTTCCCAAGGCCTCTGTTTGATGTTGTACTTGAAGCCCAGAGTATGTATCAGAATGGGTAACCCTGGAAATCCAAGATCCATTCTATAAGTCCATCTTAGTTATGTCTCTCTCAGCTGCCCACCCTGTTTTCCTAAATGTCTTCATATTTATATCCTTGGCTTAAAAAAGCACATAATCCCTTCTACCTGTTTATCATTCCAGCTCAACCTGCTGGGTGCTAATTCTAAAGAATGAGGATTAGGAATCAGACATGTTTCTTTCTGACTGTTTCTTTCCCTCTCTTCTCTTCTATGTTAACTAAAGATGAAGGGGAAAAAAGTTTTCTCCTTCAGTTTGTGCCATGGGACCCAAGTTGGATCTGAGCCTTGCCAACAGCAGGTTCCTATTTACAGGAAGACAGTGATGCCTGGAAAGGCTGCCTAGAACAGAGGCTGGACAGAATTAGAGAATAAAGGTAGGCATTTATTGAAAGGCCTTCAAAAGATGCACCTTGGGCAAGAGTGCAGGAGCCTCAAGAGGCTACACCCAAGATGGAGTGGGTTTTTCAGGCAGATGTAAGTTTGGTCTCTTTGCATACTAGAGGTTAATTGTCCAATTACAGCTTCAGGTAATGAAGTCACTTACTCCAAGTTTTCCCCCAATTCACTGTTGTTTACATTTTTGGGAGCCTGAGACAGTATGGTTTCAGGCTTAGAGAGAAATTATTTTGTCAGAATAAAATGGGAGAAGAGTAGCTGACAGGCTATGGAATCTCAGAGTTATACACTAGAGCAGTACTGACCTGAAAAATATAGAAGTTAAAACTTAAGGCATCAACAGCAAGAATACTTTCATATGGATTTCAACCTAGTTCTTCAGATGTCCTTGTATTTTCAGGGCATTGCACAGGGTATTGTTTGTCAAAATGACACTCAAGGACATTGCTGTGAAACTAATTTTGAAAACCTCACAGACCAAGTCGTTCCTCAACAGGGTTTGTCTGTGAGCAGTCGTACATTTGTAAGAGATTTTTTATTTAAGTAACTGCCAATGCCTTTAGTATACTTTAGGTATATACCTGAAGAAGAAGCAGGCATGGAATGAAATTTTAAAATCATCTTTGGTTATGTAAGAACTTTCAATTATTTTTATCTTAGAGTTTGGAGCAGGACTTAAATAAGGGAGGGGGAAAAAACCAGAAGGGATGATGAAAGACATACCTTCAGCTCAGTTCAACCTTTCTATTACTACCACACAATCAATAAACAAAATTATATTCAAGGAGGAGAGTATCCTTCAGGCATTCAAAAGGCTAGTTTGGGGAGTACTGGTGGGGTTCCGCCTTTCCATATGCCCTCTTTACTGAGAAAGGCATGGATTCTCATGAGATCTACCTTTTAATTTTTATTTTTTATTTCATTTCATATTTTGTGGGTATGATTGTCTGGTTTGATTTTTCCCCCACAAATTTCTTTCAAACTAGAGTAAGCTTTCCTAAAACTGCTGGTGGGAGGAAGAAGAAAGAGTAGAGAGCATCAGACTGTCAAAATGATGGGTGGGCAAGGAGGCAACTTAGCTCACCAGTGCAGCTAGTTCTGTAGCCAAGGGGAGCAAGCTTGAGATAAACGATCTTTTTCCTCACTGGCCTGAGGCCCTGGAAGTATGCTAGGAATGCTGTTCTCCTTCCAGAGGAGCTGATTCAGTTTCACTTGTGGCGGTTTAGTTCCCACTGTCATCACTCTCGCACTGACAGTTGCCATAGTGAGTGAGAGAGCCTTGCCTGGCTTTGGGTACTAACACAAAAGGCTGCCTGTCTCCTCTGCAATTTGGCAGGAGATGCTTTCGTGTGGGATGATGTGTAGCTGTGCCCTTACTGGCACATTCCTGGAGAGAGCAAGCAAGTACAAGCAGCGCTGACCAGCCATTTCCTCACAGGAAACCTACTGCAACATCTGCACTGGACTCAGTTTTTTTTCAGACAGGTATAAATTTGGTTATAAAGCTGCTCCCTCAGCACTTCATAGCCTTTATATCTGCTGCAGAAAGAGAAAATATTTGTTCATTTGAACAAAGCATAAAATGACTCAGCTGGCCACCAAAGATCCCTTTGCACAAAACCTGACCAATGTTTAACTCAGCCCTTTTGATGCAATTCAGTAAAAGACTGCACTGCTCTTTTTCCAGGGCATCTCGTCTTCCAAAATGGAATTTAGGACGCTTCATTTTACATTATTAATCTCCCTGTACAGGAAGAAACATTAAAAGAACAGCAATCTGAAAAGACAGATATTTAAAAAGAGGGAACACCAAGTCTTCAAGTTGCTATTTAGCACTAGCTGAGGATACAGGGTTCCTCTCTGCAGTGAGGTCAGATGTATCCATCCATTTGGAGCCAGAAAGTTACTGCAAAAGATACAGTATGAGTTTCTATTTCATGTAGGTGATTAGTGTTTTTCTTTTCAAAATGTAATACACTAGCCCTATAACACAGTATGGTGTTCTAGAGACTGGGTCACTCCCACCACCTAGGAAACCCAGTTTCTATCCCTTCCTTAGACAGAAGAGTTCAAACCTGTATTATCCCATTAGCAGAGTAGAAAACCACCAAAACAGAGGTTTCTCACAAGAGGAATTTGGTTACTTCCTTGAAAGCAATGAAGAGTCATTTACCTGTAGTGTCGTGGTCAAGGGCAAGATGCACAGATTCCAAAAGTTTTGAGATGAACACTGAACCTGGAGTGAAAAGCTGTTACTTCTTTTCCCAGTGGAAATGAAAGGGTTGGCCTTTTTCAGACTCAGCATTTTAGTATGGTCTGAGAGTGTCTCCATACTAAGCATTTCAAAGAACTAAAATGAAAAGATATTTTACTTCTAGCCTCTGAAAGAGACAGTTGTTAACCTCTGTCAGATACTGAAATCTTTTAAAGTGTTGAAACATTTTAAAATTAATTGCAAGGAAAGCAGATTTTGTTGTTGTTGCAAACCAAAGCAATTAGCATTTACCTACCTCTGAATTTGGGCAACAACTGGACAAAGACATTACTATTTGCTGATAGAAAATATTGGTTGAAAATATCTTGAAAACCACTTTAACAACTTTTTTGCAAATTGAGTCAAGTGTGACTAATTTTGGAACACTTAACACAGGTGCTTCTGAAAATATTCTGCTTTTCTGGTTTTGTGTAAGTTGCTTCAAAGAAGAAAAAAAAGCAGAAAAAGCAGAAGAAATATACACCTTCATTTTACGAATACCTGACCTGAAATGGAACAAAAGAATGGCCCCATGCTTAAGGCGTTGAACAGTTATTCAGGAATGACCCGGAGCAAGTCATTTAATCTGCCTCTACTCTGTTTCCATAGTGAAGATTTCTTTTCCTTTCCCAGCAATTTAAGCAGTAAGCTTTTCATGAGAGACTTTGTCTTACTTTGTGCATTTGTATCTGCATTACATGAGAGAACTTCTTTCTGCAAAAGCTTCTAAGCACCACTTTGTTACAAAGATAAATATATGAAATATAAATGTAAGGTAAACTGGGCAATTTTGATGATCATTTCTGAGGACAACACTTTAGATTTTGGTAAAACAGGTTTTCCTCTGGATATATTTTTGAAGACGTTGCTTTAGTTATATATATCAACTACTGCAGTATACAGTTTCATTTGCACACATCTCAGTTTTCTCCACTCTAAATGAACATTGTGTAACCTGGAAGGATGATCTAATGCCATCCTCATTTGGTGATAGTTTATCATGGGTTATATTCCCTGAAAGCATCATTATTGGAGATGTTATTATTACTGCTATAGAAATTAAATTATCTCCAAGAAGGAGCTATACATTTTAAATAGAATCAGAGCCCCCTCATCTTCATCAGTATTTATGTTATAAATGATCTCAGGGACCCAAATTAGAATGTCAAAGGAATTTGGCAGTGGGAAACAAAGGAAATACATAAACCTCCTGAGGACAAATCTGGTACTTCATTCTTGCATGTCATGTAGACACTGCACTTACCATATAACCATCAAACCCCACATCCTTGGCTGATCCAAGTCATCCTCTCTCTGCCAGTGGAGCCCTGGCCGCTTACCCCAGATGAGGATCTGACTCACATGTAATTTATTGTGAGCTGCCATGCCCCAGACTATGCAGCAAAATGTCTTTATTCAGGGATCCTTATGGCAGTCATGATCACATTTATTGAAATATGGCAATTAGGATTTTTATGCATGGAAACAAAATTTTGTTCTTTCATTTAAGTCAATAACCTGTAAATGGATACTATAAGTTTCATGGCTTAGTATAAAGAGCTGAAATAAGGTAAGTGGGCAGAAAGGTCAAAAAATACTTTCTTCGTCATTATTATTATTGACTGTATTAAAAGAAACATCACTGTGTACCAGGTCTGATGCCAGTGTATCACTTGGCAGGAACTGCTTTGAATATTTTATTAACAAAATCAAAACTTAAATAAAAAAACTTATGTCATGTATAGATGACATTAAAACTGGCAACATTCCTATTTCCACATAGTTTTATGCTGAGTCAACTGTGAACCCAAGATTTTCAACCTGAAAACACTCCAAGAAAGTCATCATTTGGAGAAATATCAGGATGCAGCCTTTTGCTGAGTAACCTAAAGGTCAATGTCTTTGCCCCAAAAGTGGGACATTTGACTTCCATGTCCTCTTCAGCTTGAGTGGGTTTGCAGTTCTTGTTAGCTGAGTCCTACCAGCAGCTACCTATGCATTTCCCTGGACAGAAGTGTTCTGCTCACCCTCCAGCTGATGCTAGGCCACTCTGTATACCCTAGAAAGAAAGGTTACTTGAATGCAGTCAGTAGAAAAAGACTTCCATCTGTCTCAAAATTAAGCATATTCACCTCTGATTGTAATGCTCATTATGGAGTCAAAAGAAAGGGGATGGCCAGGAGCAAATGCCTAGGAATGAAAATTGACACTGTGAAAGGGAAACCAAAATTCAAAGCTGTGAGCTGAGGAGTCCAAGTAACTGGAGTCCCCTTTCATAACAGAAAGATCCCAATGAAATTTGAAGTCCTGTAGCAAGATTTCACAGCATACAATTGTATCAGGCAGCAGAAGGCAGTGATATCTGGAGCATGGTATGCAGTTCTGGTTCCTCAGGTGCAAAATAGATAAATTTAAGAGGAAAAAGACAGAAAGAAGGCAATCAAGGTGTGAAATTAGAACACCTTCCTCCAGTTGATTTGGATAAAAAAGAATAAGATTTTTTTTTTCTATAAACATGTCAATAAAGTTAGCACCAGGAGGATAAAAAAAGGGATTTTAAGCTAACAGTGTTGGCACAGGAACAGATGGATATAAATTTGTTAAAAATATGCTGAAAACTTCATTACTGCATCAAAGGAGTGAGGTTCTGGAATAGCTATCCAGTAGCTGTTGTAGAGACAACTCCCCTGAATCAAAACAACAACAACAAAATTAGTTTTTTAAAAGGACTTTGACTGCTTCATAAAAGAATTGATGACCATAGCTGACACAGGTAGCAGTGCATGGATTTCTGTGATCCAAGAGGGCCCTTTCACACTTGCATTACTCTGAATTTAGAAGTTGTTACCAAAATAACAAAAACACCTTAAGGTAATTTGAGTACTTAAGCAAATTGAATCGGTAGATTCTGTTCCATGAATCTAAGACTGTTCATTAGCACCACAATGATTATCTTTTATCTGTATTTAAAAGGAAATGGTTTTCCATTTCCCACTGTTAATCTTTCCTTGCTGCCTGTATTAATTATTAATGTCTGTGTTTTAATTCTTTTTTCAGTCTTCTTAAATGTGTTCAGTGGCCAGTTTGGCTTGCCCAAGGGACACTGAGAGATTAATGAATCAGCTGCTACTATTTCAGCTAGAAACCATGTTCTGTAACAGATTTGTATTTTGATTTGATCAGGTTCACAGAGCTCAACTTGTAACAAAAAAAGAAACCAAACAACAACAACAACAAAAAAAAAAAAACCCCAAACAAAAAAAACAACCCCCCCCAAAAAAAAAAACCAAAAAACCCAACCAAACCAACCAAACCAAGAAAAAAACAAAAACCAAAAACCCAAACCCCAAACCAGCCCAACCCAAAAATGTAGTGACCATCATGTCATATCTGAATCTCTGTCTGCCATATAGAACTGGCTTATTTCCTTCTTTATCAAATTTTTTTTTTCATTTTGAAGTTTATCACACCAGTAGACACAAGTTACTTCTGAACTTAAAAAAATCTCTACTCTTCTTCTGCACTCTTTCAGTACCTGAAGGCTTCAGGAACAGTTTTGTGACAGTGGACATGACCCAAGTCCTAAGTACAAATATACTGGGTGGCTGCTGCACGTAGTTACCAACACCTTTTGTCTGAAAGTCGCTGATTACCGGCAGGCAGAAACAATGTGGGGAGCAGACAGCAAGTGAGTAATTAGATTACAATGATTCCTTGTAGCTGGGGTTTCTTGTGAGCCCTGACCATGTTTTGCTTTCAGCAGCAGCTCTTTGGAATCACATTACCCTGTAACAGACCTGGTTCAGTTTAGTCATGAGCAGCTGGATCTGAAAACCTCACATTGGCCCATATGTTCATAGTACTCAACAATGATTTTTTTTCCCCCTACATTTATTTGTAGTAGAAACCTCTTCTGAGACACTTTTCTAAGATTTTCTCAAGCTTCAGGAATCTGGGCATGGCAAGCAATGCATGAAGTCTACTACCTGGTTAATTTTATTTCAAACTGCAGTAAACTCATCTCAGTCTGAAGAAAGATGTGATAATGGGTACTCATCTCCTCTCACTTAAGCATTGCATTCCAGTTACAGCAAGAAATTGCAGTGTAATGGAACAGGATGGAGGTTGTCAGGACTGTGAATTGAAGGCAAATGACTGATTCATAGACTTTAAAAAATTGGCAGCAACAAAGAGCTGGTGAGCCTATGTTCTGGTATAAAATTAATCCAGTCTATGAAACTTTTCTTCTTATTTCATGCATTTAGTACCGTTTTGTAATGTTTGCACATGCATAGGCTAAAACTCGGTTTATGAAGGAATATTTTTTAAGTTCTCTGCGTTTTCAAAAATATTCTGTTTGTCTGATTTCTTCTCATTTATTCTTCATAAAATTTGTAATGCTATTTTCCAGCAGAACAAAATAAATCAGAAGATCAATAAGAATATTTTTTGTCCCCTTAGGGAAATTGATATGAACAAATAAATGAGCAAAATTAAGCTACAATTTCTTACAATATTTTTGAATAATCTATCTCTAAGTGATTTTTGAACTTTAGGTTTTCAATTAAAAATCAACATCTGTTTATCAAAAGTTCTGAGATGGAGTAGAATGCCATACTCAGGCCTTCTGGTTCAATCCTCCTCAATCCAGCTACCACAAACAACATCTTTACACCAACTTCATTCATGTTAAACAGTTGGACAGGGCTGCTTTCATTTTATTTCATTCATATGATTTTAATATTATCGTCTCTCTTCTGTGCAACTTTATTAATGATTAAGAAATGCTGGTAGCTATTCTGTATTTCATTGTAACAACAGATACTACCTGCAACTTTCTAATAGAAATTATTGAAAATTTCTACATCACAGGACCAACTGTCCTTAAATATTTTTTTAAAGTGTCAAAATTCATTCTTGAAACATAGGGGTTTTGTATTGGCTATTTATATCAGAAAATCTGTTAGATCCCCCTTCTTTGTTGGTGTTATGGTATTTCTTGCCTCTTGGCAAGGTTTTTTTTCCTTTTTTATTTTTTAAAATTTTGTTTGTTTGCTTGTTATGACAGCAAAGCCATTTATTTTAAAGTTTCATTTTCCCCCTAATTGCTGCATTATCATTTTTTTGAATCAATTATTTTATTACCTTTTCTCTTCCTTAATTGTATTTAATGTAACAAAATAATCTTCTCCAATAACTATCTATCCTTCAAAAATCATTCCTTTAAGGTTTTTGTAAGACTTGTTAATCTGTCTGTCAGAGATAGTGTTTGACCATTAACAGCAGAACAATGCCAAAGTTTTCCTCCAGAGAAAGATTTCCAGACATGTTTTTCCAATACTTTTAAGGCACCAGTTTAATGGCCACAGAGAAGAGGTTAAAAAGTGTTTTTTGTTAATATATTTTTAAAACTGGATGGCAGACTACAGGATTATACTGTCAGTAATTAATTTATCAGCACTAAGAACTATCTCTAAAAACCCAGCATCATGTGGAGCATCTATTTCTGATGGATCTGCCAAAGGCATAACACAAAAACTTCTCTTTTTTCTACTTAGAAATATTGGAATTTAAGGAAACACAGTTGGAAAACCTGAAATATAGGACTTCTAGATGAATTAGAAAAGGCACAGTGTCTAGTGAAGGAGCTAGCTGAATTGAATTTAAAAAAAACCCTCTGTGAATCAAATTCAGAATGAATCTGTCTTTAGTGGAGTCATAGAGTATATCAAGTTAGAAGGATCCTTTAAAGTTCAGCAAATCCCATGTTCTGCTCCTCGTAGTAATACTTAAAACTGAACTGATCCTTAATGCTGACAGACTTTGCTTCTGTGACTCCTTCCGTGGGAAGCCTGTTCCAGTGACCAACCACCCTCCAGTGAAGAACATTTTCCTCATGTCCAACCTGAGCTTTCCCTGTCCAGCTTCGTTCCATTCCCTTGTGTCCTGTCACTGTCACTGTGAAGCTGGACTGCACATGTCTAGCTCACAGCCCTCTTCTTCATCACCTTCACAGGCAAGGCTAGTTTCCATGCTATTTCAACTCATCTCTTAAGTTTTAAAAAGTTTGATAAAACCAATGCATTGCAAAGCCTGGTTTGGTGTTAGTTTCTTTTTATACTCAGAGAATTTTTGTGCAAATATAAGCAATTCGGCTTTGGGGTGATTCTGTGAATTGAATTACATCTTTGTATAATTCATGGTTTGTTATCACTACTCTGTTCACACCTTACTGCATGGAAGTTTACAAGAAATTCCCTGTGGTGCAAAATGCAAATGAGCTTCAAGAGCAAACTCAATGTGAAGAGTTGCTTTATGACTTTCCTAGCAAGTAAGATATTCTGGAGGTATGTTTGATACCAAAAATTCAGTCAGGTAATCATGAATTATAGAACTTTCAAAAACTTTCCCTTTTATTTCCAATTCATTTCTTTATTTGTAGTGTTGCAAGCTTGCATATGCCTGTACAGCAAATGCCAGGATGCCTCTGTGGATTTAAGCAGTATAATATATTTAACAACAGTGTTTCAGTGTGTAGAAAAAATATACACTTTTTAATATGATACAAAGGAAAAGAGTATGAATGAAATAAAAATAACTTAGAAACAAGGAACTATAAAGACAAAAGGAAAGACTACTATTTTCGAAGGGAAGCCCATACTTTTCTAAGTTGTCTGTAGGTAAGGGCAACTCCCTTGTGTAACTCATTTGAAATTCAAAGGGAGATTTCTATACTCAAATTGTATCAGTTAATCTAATTAAATTTTTAAATTTAGATTTAGTATATATACTAAAATTAGTAGATATACTAATTTTTAAAATATCTGTTTTGCCATCTTAGACATCCCAGAAATTCCCTTCTTTTCTCTCCTGAGTGCCCACCAAGCCTGGAACAGTGATGACACATAAAAAGCCACTGCTGTCCAGGTAATGAGGATGTGTGAGGAAGCTCTGAGCCAGCTCCAGATCCAAAATGAATTGTAGGATCCTGACAGTATGTAAACAGCTACAGATTAATCCCTTCTGCTTATTGATTCTATTCCCTTGAAGCCATTTGGTAAACTGGAGTTGCAAGGCGTGATTTAATGACACTATTGGGGAACTGTTTTAATTAAATTTATAGAATTCTTTAATGTTTTGGGGATAAATTTACACAGAACTAAGAAATGTGATGTCTACTTTTTGCTCCGTTGCATGTTATCTTCTTTGAACTTAAAAAACCAGAATCTCTAACTCAAAGTTGCTAACTTTGTTAAAGCTCATTTTCTGTGCTTCCAGATTGTCTCTCCTAGAGAGATCTTTGTGCAGTTTGTGTCTGAAACATATCTGTGGCTTTCTTGTAGAATTCCCTGAAGTGTTTTGTTTATCAAATAACACAAGGGTCTGACAGAGCACATGCTAATAAACCCCCCTGCCTCATAGGCAGGCTGTGGGAATCAGCAGCATTAAATACCTGAGCTGCTCAATAGTCTGGTGATTAGGACCATATAAGTACTTGCATATTGAATCTCCCTATGGTTAGAACATTATTAAAGTGTGTGCTCCGTGTATCCCTGTCTGATGTGACATTTTCCTAGTACCAAATTATCTGGAGACATTACAAGCAGAATTTTGGAAGGATCAAAAACAGCTCGAGTGGCTCACCCAGTCTCTTGTTGCAAGATAAAATGGCATGCAGCTGACACAAAACATCTCAAAGCCCTTGATTTGCTTTAGTGCCTTTTAAAGTACTTCTTCTGAAGAAGGAATATGTGTGTGCACACGGGAGTTATTACCAGCTAAAAATTCTCTCTGCTGATATCCCAGGTTAGAACACTGCATGTATCTATTCCAAAATCAGATGCGACATTGAAAAAATATTTGAGAGGTATGTTTGTCTTTTGATCTTTATAAATTCCTCACATACTTCTACTGATCGTGACCTTCCTGCTACTTTCAGAGGTGTACAGAAATGAGAACCATCCCTTATGTGCTGCCAATTTTTATCTTACCAGTGAGTACAGATAATTTTTTTCTTTTGGTACAGGGGGTCATTCACAGGCCTGCATGGGAGTTTTAGCTACATCAACCAGAAGAATAACATAATCATGATTATTACTGTAACATGTAATGGCTGGTTCTATTATATATAGAACTATATATAATAGTAAAGTGGCTTGTTGTCTTGTGCATTAATATTGATTTGGAGATGAGATCACTTGCCATAGAATTTACTGCAACTTTGATTCCAGTTGCAAGTAAAATTATTAAAGCATGTCCTATTTTTAAGAGGAGGCCTTTCAGCTGCAATAGAGAGTTTCTCAGTGCCTGACCTAAACTGGTTCATATGGTAAATATGAGCTCACTGGAGCTGTTGCAGTTTTGGGATGATGACGAACCTGATAAGCAGATGAGATGCGCATTTGTAGATGCTCTGTGTTGCTTCTCTGTCAAAGTTTTTAATTTGTCCACTTATTCTTATGCTTGCTTCTTCTCTTGCTTCCTCAACCAAAAATAATTTGGAACTTTTGAGCGGGGTAAGAGCTCAGGTTTAAAAAATTAACAGACAAGATCAATGGACACATATTTTTTTTCTGTTTGCAGCCCTTTATGTGAAGAACTGCAATGCTGTGATATGTCTTCCATTAAGCTGTGAATCTACTAATATTTAATGAAAATAATCTGCTGTCTTTTCTAGCAAAGTTTTTTGTATGTTTTTCAGATCATTGACAAAAATGTCGTATGGTGTAAGAGCAAATCTGATACATTAAAACATATTTACTGCTATACCTCCCTATGTCTAAACTAATCAGGTTTTCACGCACTCATTTGATGTCAAGTTACTGATTTTGCTAATCACTTCTTAATTGAAATGTTGACTAGTTCCGAATTTAATACTTTGTTGGAATCCATTGTAGCAGCAGTCTTGCTTGTAAAAATTATACTTTCAAATGTTTATATACAATAAACTTGGGATTGATTTTTAGCTGCTCACATGATATTTATGATTTAAAAAAAAATCTATCTCTGCCCATTTTCTTCTAATTCTGCATTAAACACTCATCAGCTACTTTATTACAGATGGAAAATGTGTGAAAAATAAAATAAAGTTGTCTTTTCCATTTCCCTGTCTTTTTAATCTTACTGCACAGCAACGATAAAGAAATTGCATATAAAATAAAATAAATATGCGAACTTTCGGAAGGCTTTAATTTGCATGCTTGATGGTCAAACATTCCTTCTACCTCTGACTCTCTTATCAGTTCTAAAATTCTACAATATTAATATAAATTAGTAATAAAATTATAATAATATTTATTACTGTTATTAATATATTTTTTATTGTCAATACAAACTCAGATTTCTCATATGTGCATACATATGTGTGAGAGAACTTTTGTATATATGTATGTGTAACTGCTTTCATTTCCAAAATCAGCTTGTGTTTTCAACCACTGTGGCCTTTCACAGATGTGAAAGTGTATTTCTGAATACTTATTAAAGTGTTCTTTAACAATTTCTGATTATTATTCGTGTGTTTTTAATTAAATTCTGCCTCCTGCCTGATCTGGTTCATAATTGTTTTCAGCCTTTTGAAACAGGCTCTTTGAAAGTTCAAGTGTAGATATTGCTGGTATGGACTTCCTTCCTTTGAATCATTGCAAGTATTAAACAAAATCACCTCTCTCCCAGGCTAATGATATTCTCTGTAAAGAATAATTAATATCAAGTAAATTGTTTCATATCCTTGAGATTTTTGCATTTGCATTCTTATCCATGATTGATTTATGTAAATGAATTTGGGAAGAATTAGCTTGTTGTAATGCAGCTTGGGTAAAAGTGAGTGCAAAGTAGACCCATTTAAGGAGCAGCAGAAGCCAAATCATTTCTGAGATGAAAGCTCAAGACCAGACTTTTTCCTAGGAGACCTGAGCTTTTCTCTGCTAGGATTAGTCTTGTACTGATCACCTGCCCTCCACACTCATGTGTTACCAGCATGCAATTCTCTTACCTACATGTTTTGAAAGAATTCAGTCCATCAATTTTCCCTAAACGCTGTAATAGAAATATAATCTTCAGCATCAAATGAAGAAATTATGTTTATGCTTTTAAAGAGATACAATTCAGATGCTAAAGTGGTTTGGTTTGGTTTGGTTTGGTTTTTTTAACCAAATTCATGAAAGCTGAAAACTTGGATAAGGAAGACAATTTCTGTGATGACAAAATTGTCCAGTTATTTTGGTTTTTTTTAACAAGGCCAAATTAAACAGAGCTCCCAGAATTTTATCTTACAGTGATAACTGTCAGCTGTGGTGTGTTAGAACCGTTCTGCAGGAATCTGACAGCTGGAGAGCAATGGAATGGAAAACGTAGGCTTATTTTTCCCTGTGAAATATCTGCATTTTGGGTAGATCTTTTGATCATTCATTGAACTCTGAAAGACAGAAACTAATGGTACAGTAGACATAAATAAGCCCAGAGACACCAACATGTGCTAGAAGCTTTCACAGAAAATCTGCTCATCCCTCTCTCACCTGTCTGCAGGTGCATTAACTTCCAGCAGTGCCCTCAGCAGGTCGGACAGGCAGATCTCCAGGTCATGCTGACAGTAGTCTGATGTTTTCTAGTCTTCATCCAAAGGACTTTGGGCCTCACAGTCATGAAATCTGTGGTGTCTATTGTTAAATGTGTCACCAGTTCACCCTTTCATCCATCTGGTTGGGGTTCACAATTGCTTGGTACCCCCAGACCTCCAACGTCTTCCACCAAAATCTCTCCTTCACAGGATGAACATGACAAACCAAAGCCCACACCTGTAAAGAAAGCTACAGTGGAAGAGACAGGGTGGTTGAAGAGACATGGGTGGGTTTCCCCAGGTGCAATGCAGAGAAGGAACAGTGACTTAGAGCATCACAAACCTCCATCTGTCACACATGAGTGCCTAAAGTGGGTCTACTGCACCCAGGAAAGAGTGGTTAAATAAAATAGATGGTTAAACCTGTATCTTCATCTTTTGTGCTTTTGCATATCTGACTTGTGTGGGCACAAATCATTGCCCTGGGTGAGCAGGGTGGGAAATGGAGGAGAGGTGTAGAGTCTGGCTCTGGCAGGCATCACAGCTCTCACAGCCACTAGAAGTGCAGGGAGCAAAGGTGAACTTGGAAATTAAAATCTTGATCTCTGTCACATAAAAAAACCCCAAACAAACAAAACAAAACAAAATTTAAAAAAAGAAGAGCACATTATGATATAATTTAAAATAAAAGGTTTTGCTTCAACTTTCTTGAGATGAAATTAAAGTACAATGTTTTGCAGAAAAATATAAGATCTTCCTGCAGAAAAATCCTCAGTCAGCTGTAATGAAGAGATTTCCCAGTTCCTTCTGTCTCTGCTACAGCTTTCTGCACTTTATCTGTGACTTAACATTTTAAGAGGGAAAAAAACCACACACAAAACCTGTGGCTTACTGAGTCATTTACTGGCACAGAGCCTTGTTTAAATATCTTCCTGAAGTGGTTGTCTTTGCTCATCCTTTCTCTGAGGATTTCTAATGGATTTCTCTGCCTGAAATTAGGCCAAGTAGTTTCCTCGAAAAAAAAAAAAATAAAAAATAAAAATTTTAAAGGGTTACTATCCTTCCTTTGCAGTTTAAATTTATCTAAATTTAGCTGATTTCATCCATGGTTTTGCAATGCTTTTCCTTCCCCCTATCCAAATAATGAGTTCCTGACTGTGCTCTATTGCATTGCCTCTGTTCTGAAAATAACCCAGAATTTCTGTGGCTACACCCATGGGACTGGTGTTCACCCCTGAAACAGAGGACTGCTGCCTCAATAACACAGTATCAGTTCAATAAACCAGCTTTCTCATACAATTCCCTAGAGGATGGTCAATTGAATTTCTCATACAATTCCCTAGAGGATGGTCAAGCAGTGAGCAGGCTGCCCAGAGAGGCTGGGCAGGCTCCATCCATCCTTGGAGGCTCCAAGCCCTGCACAGCCTGGTCTGACCCCGTAACTTCCCCTGCTGTGAGCAGGTGCTTGGACCCCTCTGGAGGTCCATTCCAGTGTGCATGATACCAAAATCCTTTCCTGGGTGTCTGTTCAGCAACTGCTTTGTTTTTATTTTAATACAATATTCAAATTCATTTATAGTTAATGATCTTTGTCCATATCTTGAAATTCAACCATGGTTTCCAAAATACACAGCTACGCAAACATAGATCACTGCATCATCAAATTGCACTTTGACATTTTCTTTGTGTAAAATTAGGTGAATTATCAGAGCTATGTGGACACTTGTCATAAACATAATACTTCTCTTAGAGGCTCTATATCAATTCATTCTTCTGCTTCTCCACTCACCTGGCATTTTTACCTACTTGACTCTACTGAAAAACAGCAGTAGCACATAGCACTACGATATAAATTGCTATTGAACTGAAACTATGTTTTCCCAGAACAAAAACCTGCTTCCATTTTTACAGATACACTCTTACCTTTGAATCTAATACTTTCTGACACTGTCTGGCAGAGTCTAACCAAATATGTTTCTTCAGATTTTTGTCTTCAAAATGGGTGTCAAATTTTCTTGTGGGAACTGATTATCACCACAGAAACATAAAGTAGCCCAGCTCATACAAGTGTCTACAAGAAGGAGCACATTTTCCAACTCTACAGGTATATTTTTCTTGATATGTGCCAGAAATTAATATTTTTCTGGCACAAAGATTTTCTTTCCACTTGAGATACTCCAAAGCAATTATTTTTACAGCCCTATTAAGAGAAAGGATGTTAAATAAACGATAGAATGCCAAGTACCAAAGCCCTTGCTAAAGACTTGATAGCACCAAAGTCTCAGAAATTAATAACATAATGTACAGATATGTCCAAAAAGGATTTGTAGGAATCTCACCTCTGTTTTTAAGTTCAGTTTTATACATGGAAACACTATTCCAAAAAATTCTCACTCTGAAATTTTCAGACAATTTGCTATGTATTCTGTTCTGGAGACAAATATAAATATCCAGTACTGTGAGGATTTGCATATAATCAGTCTCTGCTGTTTATTTCAATCTCACTACTTCTCATAATTTATTTGAAAATTCATTTTAGTATAAACCTCCAGGAGAAGTCAGTGAGTGCACTGCTTGTATCTTTGGTGTGTGCTAAAAGTTTGGATTTATTCTGCTTAAGGCAAACTGAAAATATAACCGGTAATGTTGAAGAGTTGATTTTTACTGGAAGGCACAAGACATAGCGAATGTATTCCTGAAATATTTGTTAAAAATAGTTCTGGTGCTTGTGGAATACCACTTTCAGTTCTATATAAAACAACTAACACATTTATACTAATTATGATAATTGCAATTACTTATATAAAACTATAACAAAATCCTGGACTTGTGAAATTGGTATGATTTTTGGCATTCATTTCAGAGAAAAAAAATCATTCAGTGTGAATTTCCAAAAGTAATACAGTAACCATTCAAAAGTGATAACATACTAGTTCTTGGCAAAGTAATCTGTAGCTCAAAATATACGGCAGAAGAGGAGAAAGGTCTTTGGTAGGATTTTGAGTCTATTCTGTGCAACAACAACAAATGTTCTAAACTGTAAGTTATTTAAAAGTGTAGCACACCATGGCATTTCTCTAGTTTCAAATCAGTGAATTTGTAATCCAGTCACTTCTGTAGACAGAACTATTTCTGTGGGATGTATGGAAAATATGTCCTCATCAAATTAAAAAATGTAGCAAACTGTGTGATATCCAGTGAGACCACTCATTAGCCTAATCTAAGACATCATGGAGCCATAGACTAATGAAGAAAGGATTGAAAAATTTAACCCAGTTTTTCTCTATCAGTGGACACTAGGGGACCATGAGTTAGGTGAAGACACTCGGACCTTGATTCTGCTAAATCTACAGAATTGTTGAATGCCATTATTTTTTTCCTGAAAAAACTATATGTGAATACTGTGTAGCTTTTATTCTTTTTGCTCTATCTCGAAACACCTTGCAAATGGGACAGATAGTTTTATATAAAGAAAAGATTTATTTTTGTTACATATCTTAACATTCTTATTCCTTTTACCTTATATTGTAAAATATATTTTAAAAATTCTTTATAAAAGCAAAATAAATCAAGTGAGAGAGGAAAGGTGTCAGAGTGCTTCTTTTGATGATGGGACTGTTCATATTATTACAGTTCAGTAATTCTCCAGGCTGGGCAGAATCCAGGTTGTGATTTTTGTCTGTCGAGGCACTGGCATTGAGATGTGACTTATTTGTATCAGCAAACCCGGCACCATCTCCCAGGTATAAGCACATTTCTATCAGATTGCTATTGTGAAAAATGTTAAAGTAGAGGACATGTATCTTTATATTTTTTCCTTCAATATTTATAAACCTTGTCCCATTGGGCTAGCAGCAGGTTAGCAAGAATAACTAAAGCTTTTCAGTATGTTGAAAGAAAAAGCCTTACACAGTCAGTAGCTCTCATTTGCAGCTATCCCTCACAGCGCTTAAATGTCATTTCAAACTTCACTTCATCACCTTGGTGAGCTAATGTGCTCTACAGCCTCACCAGATGTATTTCTCTGAGATGCAGTAAGCACTTCACATAGCTTCACCCTCTCACCCCCCCTCCTGAGAAACAGTCTTGAGTGGTTATTTATATGTTAAATTGCAGGAGAACTATGGGTGAGAAATACCAGTTCTAGTATAGCCTATGAACTGATCTACATTTCTTTCAATGCAGTGAAATGGGGTCACATAGTTAGAGACACACAAACCAGGGACAAAAAAACTGTGGATTACTTATTGCAAAACTGGAGCCAGATGCCAAGGATATACTTGAAAGAGAAGAAAACAAGAAAACAAGAGAATTACACTAGTAAAATCAAATAAAACACTTACTTGTCTCCCAAGGTACATTTGCAGTCAAGGCTTGGTTGTGTTCTGAAATGTATTGCCTACAAGTATAAATCCATTGACTTTAATTGCATTTATTTCTGATTTTACCAATCTGGTCAGTGACAGAGGTCCATGTACTGATGCCTAATCATTGTCTTTTTTTCTAGGATCCACACTGCATTTCTGTCAAGTAAAGGGTGTCCTTGGGCTTAACTTCTCATAGAATCACAGAATCATTTAGGTTGAAAAAGAGTTTTGAGACCATCAAGTCCAACTATTTACCCAGCACTGCCAAGTCCACCACTAAACCATGTGCCACATGTCCCCAAGTGCCACATCTACATATCTCTTAAATACCTGGAGGAATGTGACTCTACTACTTCCCTGGGCAGCCTGTTCCAATACCTGGCAGTCTTTTTGATCAGTATTTCCTAATACCCAACCTGAACCTCCTCTGGTGTCTTCCTCTTGTTCTGTCGCTGGTTGTTTGAAGAAGAGCCCGATCCCCACCTGGCTACAACCTGCTTTCAGGGAGTTGTACAGAGTGATAAAGTCACACCTCAGCCTCCTTTTCTCCAGGATAAACACCCCCAGCTCCCTCAGCAGCTCCTCATATGACTCAGTATCTAGACCAACTCATGGCCCTTCCGCAGACACATTTCAGCATCTCAATGCTCTTCTTGTGGTGAGGGGCCCAGAATTGGACACAGCACTCGAGGTGCAGCCTTACCGGTGTCCAGCACAGGGGGACAATCACTGCCCTGGTCCTGCTGGGACCATTATTTCTGATACAGGCCAGGTTGCCATTGGCCTTCTTGACCACCTGGGCACACTCCGGCTCATGGTCAGCTGCTGTTCACCAACACCTCCAGCTCCTTTTGTTCTTGGCCACTTTCCAGCCACTCTTCCCCAGCCTGTAGCACTGCAGGGATTGTTGTGACCCAGGGGCAGGGCCTGGCTCTTGGCCTTGTTGAACCTCAGACAACTGGCCTCAGCATCAGTGCAGCCTGTCCAGATCCCTCTGCAGAGCCTTCCTGCCCTCCAGCACATTAACACTCCCAGTCAATTGATGTCATCTGTGAACTGAATTTCCTCAATCCCCTCATCCAGATCATCAGTGAAGGTATTAAACAGGACTGGCCCCAGTAATGAGCCCTGGAGAACCCCAGTAGTGACCAGACTTCAACAAGATGTAACTCCATTCACGACCCCTCTCTGAGATGTGTCATCCAGTCTGTTTTTCACCCAGCAAAAAATGCACCTGTCCATACCATGGGAGGACAGTTTCTCCAGGGTAATGCTGTGGGAAATGGTGCCAAAGTCTCTATCAAAGCCCAGACAAACAACATTCCCAGCTTTTCCCTCATTCTCTCAGCAGGTCACCCTGTTATAGAAGGGGATCAAGTCTGTCAAGCAGGACCTGCCTTTCCTAAACCCGCACTGGCTGGGCCTGATTCCCTGGTTGTCCTGTACATGCCACATGACGGCACCCAAAATGATCTGTTCCATGAGCTTCCTCAGCAATGAGGGATGAATCCTGGGATTCTTCTGCCAACCTTTTTCCACGAGTTCCAGCCAAAACTCTCTGTTCATCTTTGGCTGGACAAAGCTGTTCAGCCAGTTCTCTTCCTCACCATCTCCTCTTTCAGCACATGAAAGGAGATGAAAACACCTCTAAGATTTTCTTCTTGAAGTATGTCATCAGCAGAAGACATTGACAGTCAGGGTAGTTTTTGAGCTTCACTGAATTGCATGCATACGTGGAGCAGATAGGTGGAGAATTACCAAGCAGCTGTGACAGCCCAAATCTGGCCAGACTTCCTAAGCTCAACACTGTCTGGGAACAACTCCAACCAAATCTACTGCAAGCACTTCAGATGTTGACACCACACTTATTCCACATGGGAAACAAATGAACAACCTAAACAAAATCCCTGACATTTAAATGTTCTTAAATTTTCAGATGATTTTATAGCAATGTTATAGATACTGTCACAGGAGTATGCTGTGCCATCATGTCATTATTCTATAAGGAAATATTTCAAACATAGACATGCACTTCCTCAAGAATTTTCCTTATTCTTGAAATACACTTTTATAACAGCTCTTGGAGTGGCCATCAAACATTCCTTTGTTGAGGTAATTTTGAGAAAACTTATGAAAAGTATTTTAAAAATCCAGTCTTTTTGAGATCACTGGACAATAAGCGTTGACTTTGCTGACAGAAATTGTGTCTTGGCAGCAATCCACATGCCTGGAGACAGATTCTTTAATGGATTTGAGATGGAATTGTTTCAGTGCTATCTCCATTCAAACCATCTAGGGGCCTGGACCACAGCTAAACCTCAGATGTACTTCTCTAGTTTGCTGCCTGCCTTAGGTGTGTCATAACTACAAAGCTGTGTACAGTTCTTTATATCATGCTCACAATCACTGAAAGGAGCAGCAGAGCAAACAATGCTTATTAGAAACTTCTGTAAACTAGACACATTCCTAATATCTGAAGTATAATATATTATTAACAACTAAGTAAATTAGTAACGGAATACAGGAAGATTTTAACAATTATAATATATTCCCAAAGCAAGATTAAATAATCTCAAGCATGTGGCATGGTGTGTAGCCAAGCTGATTTATTCACTTTGGCAAGTAGTTTTACGTCTTTAACAGCCTACAGGCTACAAAATGAAAATCAAACATTGCTTTTTTTGTTTTCTTTCATTACTTTCCCTGCTTTCTTCCACTTTTTAGCAGTGCTAAGAGTAAAAATTATAAAAGTGATTGACAGTAATTAAGAGAGAACTCTCATGCAAATTTGGACCTCCTGCATGATCAAAAGCAACACTGTAATGTGCTACTGCTGGCACGTAGCCCATAGGTGGAGTTTGGTAGGTTTAGAAGGAATGCTGGAATCAAAGCCACTGACCACCATTCTCACTGCCTTTAATTGTCAAGCTGGATTGTGCTCTCATTTCACTTCCTAAACTGAACTAGAAAGAAACTATTTTCTTTTGCTCATCCCTTAGATGAACAAAAGATTATCATTAGTCTGTCAGCACTTATGAGACAGTCATTAAAATCTGTCCCCAGCACAGGAGTTCCCTCTGATTTTACAGGAATCCCAAGAAAATATTTTCAGTGGAGGTATATAATAATTTCATGGAAACTAGTAGCATTATACTAATTTACACTATCTAAACAGATAAGCTATATATACGAGTTTAAAATGGGGTTTTGTTTCCAAAGCACCGAGAAAAATCACACAAGGCAAGTTTCTGGTTAAAGGATTGGAAGGAATATCCTGTGAGGAGCAGCTGAGGGTTCTGGGTTTGTCTAGTCTGGGCATGAGGATGCTGAGGGAGGATATCATTGCTCCTGAAGATTCCTGAGGAGGGGAAGTAGAGAGGGAGGTACTGTGGTCTTCCTGGGATCCAGAGAAGGACACATGGGAAGGGTTCAGTGCTGTACCAGGAGAGGTTTGCACTGGACATTAGGAAGCATTTCTTTACTGAGAGTGTGATCAAACATTGGAACAGTCTTCCTAGAGAGGTGGTCAATGCTCCAAGGATGTCAGGGTTTAAAAGACATTTGGACAATACCATTAGCAAAGTGCTTTAACATTTGATCAGCCCAAAATGGGTGAGGCCCTTGGACTGGATGTTCACTACAGGTTCCTTCCAACAGAAATAGACAATTCTGTTCTCCTCTATGTGTTGTAAATGATAATTTTCTTATGACTTACTATACAAGTGCATCAGGGTTTATTTTTTTTTATTCTTTGCAGTGCTACAGAATGCTGTTACAACACTATATTTGAGACAAAAATCCAGTTTCAGAAAACATGATGACAGTCATGTAACCATGGCTGCAAGAACATTCAGTTCAGCCATAATTTAAGCAAAAAGAAGGGTATTAAGCATCAAAAGGGGCACTTCACATCTTCTGATTGGCATTTGTAGTAGTTTAAAATATGGCAAACCTGACACCACAGAACAGGATAAAATATTATCATAAGAAAACTGATTGATTAGTTAATATCTGCATAGCACTTTTAAATATGAAACACTGCCAGTTTAATGCTAAGAAAGGAGTCAGATTGCCTGACATGTATAAGCTGAGATGAAAAATTACCCTTCTAATGAAGTAATGTACCTGTTAGACTGTAGTATTTAAAATTCCTTTCTATTCCCGCCAATTATTACTATGGTCAAGCATTCCCTGTTGATCCAGTGAATAAATGGTCAATTACCCTGTGGTACAAAATACAGAGAAGCAGATACTGCGATTGCAATAGATCTAGAGCAAGCTTTATTCATTAGCTAAAGAAAACATTTTTCCTTAGAAAGCCAGTCATGGTTCTCCTTAAAGAAAGCATGCAGGAAATGACAGCTTGCAGCAGCAGCTTTCTGCTCCAAGTAGATGGCTAAAGTGATGGGAAGCTTTATGGGAATCCTGTATTCTGGACCAAGAGAAATTGTTTCTCTCTAATGTGGTGAATTCCATTTAACAGAGTAAATACGAAGCCAATATACAAACATCCTTTAGAATGCTTAATTTGCAGGAAAATGGAAGGGATAGGGGATAAAAGTAGAAATAATCAAGGAGTTTCTCAATCAGGCAATTTTAGTAATCTGAATGATACGGCAAAGACCAGTGACTTTCAGGACAAAGGTTTCCAGACCAACAGAATAAAAGTTTTTCATGGACTATCAAAATCTCAATATTCAAGCAAATATTGTCCATGTTCTACACTCAGATGTCACAAGCATGACTACAGAAATAGCAGTGATGAAAGGCAGATGATGTCTTATAAATAATAAAAATTATAATTACGGAATTTTTATATACAATATGCAGCTAATCCAATTGAAAATCTTGCTTTCTTTTTAAATAATAATAAATTATAGTGAGAACTGACGTCATTGCCTATTTCACAATTGTCAAACTACACTACTAGGAGCTATTATCACATGATTTCTCACATAAGGCCTCACATAATTTCTAAAATAATCCTTTATTTAATGCTCCATGCTGGGTTTCCTCCTCAGACTGGCTATTTCTGGGAAATTTCAGACAAAATTGTTTTCCACTTATTACATTCTGTTAAAGTTTCCTTTCAAAAGCCGTGTGCTCCTTTTCTCCCGGATAAAGGCTTGGCAATTTGACAAGTTGTGTGTTTACTACTGTGCCACAGAAATGAGCACGGAGGAAACCAAGGTAGGAGGCTCTGTCAGAGCTCTTTGCTGCCGGGAAGGACACGCTGGGTGGGTGTCCCAGGCAGCTGCAGGAGCTCGGTGCTGGCTGCGCTCTGGATGTGTGGTGTGTGCCAGACGGGAGAGGGGCGATGGGGCTGCTCTCATCCTGTGTCAGCAGCCCTGGATCCATCCCACCGGCTGCTCAGCCAGGCTGCAGGGCTCGTGCTGAATCCCTGCTGAGTTCGGGCTCTCCTGATGTGATCTTTATCCAGGGGGCTGGGATCAGGCCAGCAGAGGTATGCCAGTCATGCATATCCACTCACACTCTGCCAGGACGCGCTGCCGGTGACCAAGCACTGATGTAACTCACAGCCTGCTCAACCTTCCCAGAGCTGGCCTCGCTTGTTTTGGAAATTGGAGCTATTTTCAGTTTAATAGCAAATACAGCTTGAAAGGAATTCTATATATGCCTGTTCTGATCTCTTCTTTAATGTGGCTTAAGTTATGACCCAGTTCTGTATAAACTCTAGCTTAGTGTCTTCCAGATGGGCAGTAAATCTGGACACAAGGGAGAGGTTCTCAGCTGCTCTAAGTCAGCACATATCCAGATGAAGTAGCTTGTGTTAAGGGTTATGTATTCCAGGGATTATAAAGCCACAGTTTCTGTAAATTATATACACAATCTTGGTGGTTATTTGGCAGTGTTGCAGGTTAGGGAAAATCAAAGGAAAGAAGCCCAATCTGGAATTCAGTAATTGGAAAACTCAGGACACTGCAAGGAAAATATAATCTATTTCTTTACCTGGTCATTAACCATTGATTCTAAGAGAATGTATTACATATTTATATTGAGTGCAACAGCTATGATTTTGTCCCAGGTATAAATTTTACAAGAGGGGAAAACAATTAGATATAAAAGTATAAATAAAATAAAATGTCACATCAATTCTCTGTAACGACATTTCTGAACTATTTTGTTTTTCTGGTAAGACACTACTATTTAATGTAAATGAAATGTGTAAGTTTAAGGTGTCTGGACTTCACTAACGCATTCAGTATTGAAAAATGTGATGTTTATGAGCCGAATTGGAGAGGATGGTACATAAGGTACACACAAAGTGCAGAAGGAATTAGCCAAAGGGATAGCCAATGACAGAATTATCCTGAAAGGGGAAAGAATGATTATGAGAAAGATTATTTGTAAAGTTCTCTGTGGATGACCCTGAAATTTTGTTTAATTGAATATTTTCCACAATGATCTACATTACTGTAGTGACATCTGCTAATGATACAAACATGAGAGATGTAATGCCTGTGTAGGGACAGGAGTGGTATTTGAGCACAGCTGGGAACCTGGTAAATGCACTCCCACTTTTGCAATACCACAGGCAGTGGCTTGTAAGTGCTCTTTGTTGCTTACTCAAACACAAACCAAATCTGTCTGAAAAAGTAGCTATGTGAATAAAACAATGTTTGGGTTTCATGCTCCTATTCTGTGAAAAGTCTAAACTAAATAAATATCTAATGTCAAGAGAGAACAAAAAATGTGACAATAAACCGAATTCAACTAAATTTTCATTCAGAATAACGAAAAAAGTGACAAAAATAATGAAGTCATTATCTCTTGCACCCAAACCTGTGGTCAGCTGAACTGGGTGGAAGAGGATTGTTGAGAGGATTTTTGTAATGAGCCCAGACAGGTAAATTACCTTCATTGTGAAACACACATATTTGGTGACATGCCATGGATATCTTTGGAGCTTGGATAGATAAAGAATGACCAAACTTACTAAAGTGAAAGATGTTGCTTGGGCCTTACTGCTTAAACCATCAAAGAATAAAAGAATTTTTCCAAATAAGAAAAGCAGGGTCAACAAAATAACTATGAGGTGGGAAACTTTACAGTATTTAATGATAAAAGACTAAACATTCAGAGATGGGAATGGCTTACAGAAGGAGCTAACAAGATCACTGAAATGAAACAGTGGAAGGAAAGTCTAAAAAGTTTTAAAAGACAAAACTCCTGAGCCATCCAAAAGCGGATGAAAGTGTTGCCAGAACCAAGGGTGAGCTAAAGTGAGAGATCTGACTACCATTCAAACACTTGCATGAAAAAGAAATAATTGTGATTGTGCAGGAACAGGGTCATATTCAGCCAGGAAAAAGACATGCATAGTAAAGGCACAGATGCATTAGATTTGCTTTCATATGGATATAATCTTGCAATCCAAAAGGAAACAGCATTATGGAAGATATGCATGAAATGCCACAGGTAATTTGTTTGCATAAGTCTGCTACTAAGCGAATCAAAATAGGGAAAACTTTGTGGAACAGAAACACACTGATAGTACAAAATTTCTTTAGGCTCATACTGTAAACTAAGAAATAGAGCAGATGTGACTTAATAACTAAATAACTCCAAAGAGTGTGCATTAGCAATTCAGTAATTTCCTTTCAGGTAGTTATTTTATATTGTTTCGCAGATTTCCTTCACTGTGATATTTTGGATACCATTTTCAACTAAAAGGATAGAAATCACACAGAATTCAACTTTGCATGATGCTGGAAGGAGCAGAGTCAGATCTCTGCAAGACTTTGACTCCATTCAACTCTAGTTTTGGCCTAGTTGGGTTTGCCTGAAACAGAAGCACCATCCTCATGTTTGGATGCCCAATCTGTAATGCAGAAAAAACACCAGTAATTAGGAAAGCAGCAACATATTTTTAAAATCAAATTGATTGAATGCAAATAAATACTACAAATTGAGCAAATACCTGGACCTGTGCTGAGACTTTAGAACAAAACCATCCTTCAGAAATATTTTGATTTTAACTTTGCGTCTTGTAAGGACATCCTGAGAGGTGACTTTCCTGGGAGGAAAACCACCACAGAAGTAGGTGTTTCACAGTCAAACAACAAAGAGGTAAGTCCCACTAGGCACAAAATGCCTGGGTTTGAATCAGGGGTGTAATATGAATCCCTAGACTTTATAGCTTACACTAGTTATCCCTCATGTTCCTACGAACAGGAGTTGATATGCTGTAGGCAATGAAAAGAAGGAGGCTCTGAGAGGGAAAAGTACAGATAAAAGGAAAGAAATATCAAGGAGCAACTCTACTTATATTATATTTGGGGGGAAATTGTTAGACAGATGCAAATTTAAACATTTTAACAAAAACCAGGCCACTCCATGCTCTCTTTGCACTAGTGTGAGAACTTCAGTATTTTGATACCTTCTAAAGTATTTGATGAGAGACTAATAGCTTGACAGGCTAACACTTCACTTCCTTCCAATTAGGAGACTTTAACATCAAAGCCAAGGTCCTCTACTCAGCAAGGGCTTACTTGAATGAATTATAGAGGAGAAAAGTCCAGTAGTTTCTTGGTTCTTCCCTTGCGGACACACAGTCCGGCAAAGGCTTTAATAAGATGTTTGAGGTCAAAAGGTTCAGGTTCCTCACTGTGAGCACTAGGAAGCTGCCAGAGTGTTTCAATATGCATGGTGTTGGCAATGCAATCAGACAAAGCTGAAAACTCTATTACAGTGTCATGTGCCTGACTCCCTTCTGGAGCGCTCTCGTGTACAGCCGGCAGCCGAGTGTGGGACTTGGAGTTCACTGTGAACCTTCCCTGTTGCCACCTCAGCTGCTGAAACAAGCAATGCCTTCACCACCTCAGCTTCTGGCTGCCAGGAGGGCTGTGACCATGGCTGCCTCCAGGGAATTGTGCCAGCTGGTTTGTTATTGATTGGTAACAGACTTCCAGGATTCAGAGGTTTTCAATGAGAAATGATGAGTGTGCTTGAAGTATGATGTACATCAAACCAAAAAGTATTAAAATCCCTCTGAGATAAGCACAGAAAGTGCCTTGCTTCTCCTTTTTATCAAAAATATTTTTGATTTTTTTCCCTGTACATAATATCTATTTTTATTTTTTTTTATTATTAACGTTTCCTACTGTCACAACTACATCTCTCCATCTTTCAGCAACAGCTTTTATTCTGAAGTTTACAAAGTATATGTATCGTTGATAGTACAACACAGAACCTCAATCATTGACAATAATTGTAATATGGCAATTGTTTTTTTCAGTAATATGACCAAATGTGGGGGGGGAAAGGGGAAAAAGAGACAAAGGAAATATCTTCAGTTTAATCACACAAGAGATTGGATTCCCCTCACCTTGCTTTAAGTCCTTCGTGGTCAAAGAAGACAGATCAACCGTAGTTAACATCAAAGACTCATTCTATGGCAAACAGCTAAGGTATAACAAAGACCAAAGACCATTGCAGAGGTAAAAGAAGTGGGAGACAAAAGGCCTTTCTCAGACAGGAAATTCTCATAATCAACATCTTGAGAAGAATTTCTACCGTAGATGATTCCTACCTAAATAATCAACAAATTCTTGGGTGAAATTTTTTAATGTAGCAGTTCACTAGTCTCCAAAAGAAATTCTTCGGGGTGTTAGTTTCCAAACCACAGTATTTAAATCCATGCACTTTACAGACTGCAAAAACAATCCCATCAAAGAAAGTGCTGCTCATTCCCTGCCCTGCAATTCACAGGTAAATCTCTCTTTGTTGAGTTGGTGTTGGGCTTTTCAGTTACTTTTCTGTTTTTATTTTTCTCTGCATATTCCTAACCCTCATCTTCACAAAACAAACAAACAAACCCCCACAAAAACACAAAAACCCCCAAACAAACAAAAAAGCAAGCAAATCCAACTGTAGTGATATTAACTTATTTAAACCATGCACATTCCATATGCGAGGAAAAAGAATCAGCTTCAAAATCAGCTTCTGTGTGAGACACTTTTATAGCAATACTGATGTAGTCATGAAAGTATAGTAAAATATACTGTTTTCATTTATTTTTGGATTTGTTTGAAAATGGCAGTTATTAGCTGGAATGCCATTACTGATAAAATAAAACCTATGAGTATTCGGTTTCTTGCATTTTCCCTCCAATAGTAGTACCCCCAGTTAATGCAAATTACTGAAAAAAACAATAATTAAAAAAATTTGCTCAGTGGATATAATAAACCAAATGCTTTTAAAAGTCTGTTTCCTTAGAATTTCTTGATGCAATTGTTAATTTTCTTTCAATTTTTTTTTCATCCTCCTTTTCTCAACACACTTGCTTTTCTTTTTCCTTCCCTAAATTTTTATTCGAAGAAGACAAAAGAAATAAGATGATGATGATGATGATGATGATGATTACTATGTTTTGATCAACGGTTTAGGACAGTGGTTAAAGCCAGTTAAAACTCTTTGCTATTCCTGAAGGATGGGCCCTCAACATGAAGACTTTGGTTTTGAAAAGATTGTTGGCAGTGCTCATTCAGTGTTGGCACACCCATAACTACTGCAAAATTCAGCTTCCAGAAAGTTGTATCATAGATTGTCTCAAGGGTGTGTCAGGCCAAGTCCAAGGAAAACCTTAATGAGTTCAGCTGAGTGTTGGAAATATCTAGAGTACACAGAAGAGAAAGAAGGGAATTGGAAAATATACTTAGCTTCTTATTATTATTTAAGTTTTTGAAAGTCTGTTTTGAAAGTCTGTTTCTTTGTTCCTGAATGACCATGTGTAATTCACGGAAATTCACCACACGTGGCTCCCCTACAGGAGCCCAGCTTCTAAACCACTTTTGATAGAGGAAAATGTTGACTAAGTTCCAGCTGTTTGAAATTCAAAAAACACCTAGTCATAAGGTGGTCTAAATACAGATCTTTTATAATCTACAGTATCTTGAAAAGATGAGGAGATGCAAGTGCACAGCCCCTTAAAGGCTTCTCTTTTCAGTAACTTTTCTTCACAGCTTCTTGGTGAGAACACAAATGAAGTTCCAAAGACACTTTTATATTTTTCATCAGTCTTTAAGCTGAGGCTTCTGACTGATTTTCACACTTAAAGACATTTTCAGTTTGCATTTAACTCGTAAAAAACCCCATTGATAAATAAATCTCAAAGATAAAAAACAAAAGAAAGTTCCCTTATGTACTTTGAGAAAAAATGCATGCATGCAGAATGTTTTGATTAGCATCAACAGCATATAATTGTTGCCATAGATGTAAATAAATGTTACAAAATATTCAATTAGTCATCTATTATTGGACTATTTTTAAAAATAACTATAAAGTAATTAATCTCTACTTTCAAGGCAAAATAAGAAAAGCTTTCTTTTCTGTTTTCACTTCTTGAGATCACAAAGAAGTTTCCATAGGTAGACTTTTGAATTTAGAATTCTGAATAATTTTTTTTTTTTTTTTTGGTTTTGCAGTGCTGTATGGACACAGATATGACTCACGCTGATTTTGCCATACATATATACTACATTCTTCTGCTAAACAGAGGTTGTGTGACACTACTCAGATAATATTTATCTGATAACTATTCTTTTTCAACATGTAAATGTGTCTTCAAGGTTTTCACTTTATTTCAACAAAAATGAAACAGATGAACTGAGAGTATATTATGAATAAATCCTTGTTAGATATAACTTTAGGCTGATCATGAAAAATTCTCTATGGATAAATTTTGCGTGTTTTTAGTACACCATGGAAGTCAGTCTAAGCAAGCTTTTGTGTGATTCCTTGATGTGCTGAATAAAAGATCATCCTAAGTATTATTTACAGTCCATTTCCATTTCCATACTAATCGTATTATTACAAAAATTCAGTCTATATACACTTGTCAGTCCCCGCCGGTGAAAGACAATCTTTATTATGTTAAAAAATAGACATCAGAAAATTGTTTTTGAAGTTTAATGAAATGATTTAATAACAATGTATCTTCATATTTCCTAAATGATTTCAAAACCTTAATGCACTGCAGGAGTCTGCCTCAGTGGCATAATGAAATGGGACAGTTCAGATTGCAACCTGCTGTGTGAGGTTCCCCCCGTGTTACAGAACAGCAGGACAGCTCTGTCTCCTTTCCTTTTCATCTTTCTTTTGCTCTCCAAGTGCTGGGTCATGTTCTTGGGGAGGGGGATGTCACTCAGTATCTCACACATCCAGCTGGTGTTTAATTTGCACAGAGTAAAGATGAGGTATTTAGAGCTAAACCTACTGCTACAGTTTGATCATGAAAGTTGGCAAAAGATTCAGAATATAGCTCTGCTAACTACTGGGTTGGTGGAAATATTGGCCATTTACTTGTTCCAACCAGCAAATTGGCCTCTCCCCACACACCCCCCAGACATTTAGAACAGATATACAGCTTGGCATAAATGTATATTTTGAGAGAAAGCAGGAGCAAAAAAAATGTGAACACTCAAGCCCACATATGCACTGCTGACATGATGATTCTACCTTGTCTAAGAATTCAGCTCACTGTATGGGGAAAATGGATGTGCAAAAAAAAGTGTAAGTGCACAGTCTGAAATAAGTCCACAAGGACTTGGGCAGCACTTACAACAATGAACCTTTGGACTTCATACCTATAAATGATCTGATATCCACTGCATTACAACTATTTTTATTTATATCCTTGGGTATAATCCTGGAGCCTCCTTTTAGGTGTGGCTGTGCCTGGACACAGTAATAGCCTGAAAAGAATATACAGATTGCTGCTGCAACCTTCTACAGAGAACGATTGCAGAGCAATAACATTCATGAAGGGAGAAAGCAAGAGCAGTTGTAGCTAGAAAAGACTTGAGCAGGGACTGTGAAGTGTTAATACTGACTGACTATACCTGTTAAACAAATTGTCTCAGCGTAGCTTTGCACTGAGGCAAAAGTCCACCTGAATCTACTGGGTAAGAAACAGCATTGAGTTTTAAGTATTATTTTACTCAAATGAGTCAAAGTACTAGTCCTGGGTTAGAAATAAGGTCTATTAGACATTGCACAAATTCAAAATACAAGAAAAAATTTAGTTCCAAACTGCAGAGAGCCTTGACTAGACATTCAGGGCAAAAATTGTCTGTCCTAAATTTAGTGCATAAATCTTTGCATATTATAGGCTGCTGTTTGAATCAAAAGGGCAAGTCTGGGCATTCCTGGACCTAGTTTAGAAGTCTGCTTAAGGATAAGATGGATTGGACCCTAGAAGGGCCAATCTTCTTTGACAGAGAGAGACCCTGGGGTGACTGTTCTGTGTGTAGATGGATGAATCCCTACCCATCCTTCCCTAGAACAGTGCTGCAGCAGGATTAATGTATGTGGTGGCACACTTTCTAGCAGAGATACATCACAGCATCAGGCTTAATAATGTAGGGGATCCTGCTCCACGAAGAAGGATTTCTTTACTGAAAGATGAGCCAAAAGTAATTTTAAGTCACATTTTATTTTGTATTTAATAGTAGCACTCCAATGCTCAATTTTGCTGTGAGTACATTGTTTATGTATCTTTTCCAGTTATTTAATTGACACAAATAATACTTCAGTCTGTAACAGGTTTAATGAAGAGGGAATAACTTGACCATCAGCAGCTGACCTGCAAGTTAGCAACACGTAAAATAGCCCATCTTTTGCTGCCAACCTGTCCTTCCTGGCCTAAACTGTACCTAATTCCATCATCATCTTTAACACTGGATTTCATCTCTTTCAGGGCTGCACTTTATGAATACTGTTTAAATAGTGACACATATTGCTTTACTTGTGAGGTAGGTGGCAGAAGAAAGATCACTGGACTTTTTGTCAGGTAATTTATTGAGAAATTTTCCTGATCTAAAGGTCATGAAGAGAGTCTTCCTATATATATTAAAGAATCTTAACTCTGTCCCCTAATGGTAACCCTGAACAACTACAAATAATCCAAAACATACTCTCGGCTAGTTTTTTAGACATAGTTTCCTTTATAGAACCAAGAGCTATCTGTGCCTTAGCTCTAAGTGTGGAGATACTTTTTCATCCTAAGCTTCTACAGCCATGAAGTCTAGTAGGCAACTGTGTGACATACTTACCTCAAAGTACTCATTTTTAATGGTGACACACTTTCTAATATTCATCACTCGTAGATCCAGATCAGAGGGAATCATAGAATCATTTGTGTTGGCAAAAACCTCTAAAATCGTGTCCAACTGTTAAACTAACTCTGCCAAGTCCACCACTAAACCACATCCCAAGGTTTGCCTGTAACCTCTATTGCTGCATTTCAATTCTGCCATTGCTTAATCTTTATTTTCCTTTCAGTTGTTGTTACACCTGGCCTATGAAAGCAAGAAAGGAAGGTTAAAAAAAAAAATTACTGTTCTGAGAAAAGTCTTTTAAAGTCTAAGGCATAAAAATCTTGAATCTCACCATAGCTTTACCACTAATAGCAATGCCAAGATGCTAAGATTGCAGTTAAGGCTTCCCCAAATTGTCATCTGAAGAACTGATTTCTTCTCTTGTGCATATTTGCAGAGATGAACAACAAATATGCTTGTAAGAAACTACTTCTTGTATGCATGATCTTATTAACTTTTTTTTTTTTTTTGGCTGAGGGCTAATTGAAAACAAAATACCTAAATTTGCAATGTTGTACATGCATGAATACAGCAACTTCCCCATTCTAATTAGCTGAGCCAATGATTGAGGTGACTTGCAAATAGAGACCTTGCATTCTTCTTTTTTAATTTAATAAGAAATCAAAGCACCTAAAGGTGACTCACTCCCTTTGAGATGTCACTGAAGAAATGCTGCCCCGCTCCTGCCACGCCAATGAAGACCAAGGTGACCGCGGCCCTCAGACAGGGGTCTGCATTTACACAGAATAACCCTGGCCGAAATTTTGAAACAGGGAAAACAGGAGCATTGCCCTCAAGCTGATGGCCTTCCCCTGGCTCTCAGCGCTGCTCAGGGCAGCAGAACCGGCTCGGGAGGATGGGGAGCAGCCCTGGGCTGCCCCGGCAGGTGAAGAAGGGGATGCTGCGGGAGCACAGCTGGCCCAGGGACCAGGGGGCAGGAAAGCCATTCCCTGCTCAGATCCAATCCTTTCAGGGACCAGGGGGCAGGAAAGCCATTCCCTGCTCAGCTCCAACGTGTTCAGAGACCAGGGGGCAGGAAAGCCATTCCCTGCTCAGCTCCAACGTGTTCAGGGACATGAGGGCAGGAAAGCCATTCTCTGCTCAGCTCCAACGCGTCCAAGCAGCATCAGATAAGGAGGCAATTGGTATGTTCACACCTGCTTACATTCAAGCTATCTAACTGCTGACACGAACCTTCTATCTTCCTACTGAGACATCAAGATAAATTCAGAGGAAATGGAGCTGTACAGGGGGAAAAAAAGCGCTACTCTTTGCTAAATTGAGTGATTCCTCCAGGCTCTGACCAGCAGCTTGAGGTCAGCATAAGCAGAAAAGACAAAAGAGAGTCCCTCAGGGATTTTTCAGAAGCTAAAATAGAAAATTTGCTCAGCTGTTTATCACCTGAGTTTGACCTCCCAAGCAGTATCTTTTTTTTTAGAACAAGTAGGCAGTGAAGGATTTGGTAATGAACGAAAGGAAATTCATCTTCCCGACATTTTGTTAGTGACATTCTGAGACTCTGTTTCTGACCTGCATTTCCTTTGGAGTTAGATCCTTAGGCTCGTCATGCCCCCCCCCCCCTTTTTTGTTTTGTTTTGTTTTGTTGTATTTTGTTTTACTTTGCTTTTGCTTTGCTTTGTTTGAATGAGGTGAGTTTTATGTTGTTTTGTATTGCACTACACCCACGAGCAACAGTGTCAGATACTGTTCGTCTTTGCAAGGTATGACTGGGGCCAGGCACTACCTGTGATTTTTTTTTCATAATTCCTCCCAAAAAAGCATATCAAAAGCTTTTCCCTCCCCCTCATATCATTTTTTTTCCTATAGTAAATCTGTTGTCATTGAAAGGACTCATCTTATAAGATGTCTCGAATCCTCCGCTCCCATAGATACTGTCACAGAAGCAGGTGCTTGGCATCTCTCAGGATCAAACCCTAAAATGCTAGTTGCCATGGTGACTGAATGTGAAAGAACAATAAAGAGCTGTTTACCACGGAAACTTATCAGCAGGGCTCGACAAAGCACCACAAAACTGTAATTAGGGTTGCGTTAAAACAGCTTTATTTCTGCAGCTAAAACTAGGCAACAGCCTTTGCCTTTGATTTCTTCTAGATATTATCCCTTGCACATCCCTTGCATCCCTCGTGTAAGATCCTACCCAAACTCTAAGCAGATTATAGCAGAGTAGGCAAAAATTAGCATTTTGAAAAATCCATGAAAAACAAGGCTGCAAAACTGTATGCAAATGACTGTATGAAAAATGATGCTTTGAGAAGCAAAGTGCTTTGAAATATCCTACACACCCAGAGGTTGCTACACTCCACAGCAATCTGCAGAAGATCGTGATAGTTTAGCATACACGTTTGGATCTAAGGATTCTTTTCATATTTGATTGAAAGGGCAGTATCCCAAACAGAACACAGAGTCCTTCTCATGTTAAATTTTGGTTGGTTTTATGCTTCTTAGGATTCTAGTTTCCCTTGTTGTTAGTAATACTGCTGTCATGGCTGACAAGTTAAAACAGAGATCGTTAATAGCAGTAATCAATGTTAGCTTGGCAGCTCTGTGTCCTGAATGAATTCAGAGGTGCGCTGTGAAAAGCATTTCACAGATGCCTGTGAAGGGAAGGTCTTTACAGAGAGGAGCTTTCGCTTTAATTAAGCAAAGCAGATGGTGCTGGAAGGGAAACAAAGGCACACAGAGGTGAAACATCTTGCTCACAGCTGATCAGTGACAGGTCTCAAATTGTTATTCCCAAATTGTTAGAATTCTGAAGGAATGCCAGTCATCAGCAAAAATGATGGTGCACCTTTAGCATTCAGTTTAAACACCGTGTATGGGACCTGTGTCTACAGGTCAGAGGTGATGATGTGGAGCACCAGCAACCCACAGGTGGCTGTTCAGGAGTCTCTGTGTTAGATGTACATCAACCCTCCTGTTTCTGCATGTAGGAGTTGCACACTGAGGAAAGTTTCACTCTTCTGTCACAGCATTCAGGAGGGTATTGGCATACTTCAGTAATTCAGCAGGTATTGGAAAAGCCTCATGCAGTTGTCTCATTTATGTGCTGGGTTATGTAACGAGAAAAGTAATGGTATAAAAAATTATTTAAATAAAATCCTATATTAAAGATGCCAGAGATAATGATCTACAGCATTCATCCTTCTTGCTCTCCCACAAGGTGTTTTTGTGATACTTCTATTGTTTCTGCAGGTTGTGTTGCTTCCAACTTTCCTGCTAGTTCACCGTGTGAATCCCAGAAATGTGGAATCTGTTTGTTAGTGCAGTGTTTGAATCAGTTAAATCCAAGACACGAACACTTCTATTTTAGTTTGCAGCAGCAATGGATACCTAGCATGTTCACCTGAAAATAATTCTGCTGAATAAGTAAAAAGAATATCTTATGCAGGATCTAAATCATTCCTTTATGTATGTAGAAGAAATGGATCATCTGTGCTTGCAGGCAGCACCCTTTAGCTGTACGTAGAGAATGATCTTCTAAGGAAAAGCTATTTCCTTTGAGCATTCAAATCTCTGAACTGATTTTTCTTCCACTTCAATGTAAACCCATTGCCTTTGCTTCGGTGTGTTGCAGCTGGATGACAGAGAGGAAGGTCAAATTCTTTGAAGTGATATAACCTGAATTACAAACCAGGTCTGGAAGAGATAGTGGGTGGAAAGAACACAAGCCAGGACTGATCTCTGCACAAGCTACAGCTGCTGTCAGTATTTGTACCACTGGTCTCTGATAATTAGCTGCTATGTGAAGTAAAATGTCTGCTGTGCCCCAGGTAACTGTTGCTGTTGTGAGAAACCAGCAAAGATAATGATATCTGTTTCCTGCAATCGTTTCTGGTGTTCCCTCGTTTCCATCACTCACCTTTGGTAATCACCAGGAAATCTCCTGGGGTTCATTCCTCACCCTTGGCCCGGGGTGCCTTGCCCCAGGGGCAGGGCATGGGGGAGGCAGTGCCTGTTCATTTCCTGGCACGTGTAGAGACTTCAGACAGAGTGGGAGAGGGAGGAAAAAATACCTGCTGGAGCAGAAACTGCTGCCAAGATGCCATGAGTAGGAAATGAGAGACAGGAATTAAAAGCTGGATCACAGAACTGCAAATGATTGTAATGTGTTCTCTCCTCAAAAAAAGCTACAAAAAAGGTTTGTTATTAATTGTATTTTTTAAACTTGGAATATGGAACTCCAATGCTTAAGTGTCCAAACTTTCCTGGCAGTGAAAGCAGAGGCAAAGGGCTTCCTCTAAGATCCAAAATACATGGGGCTTGGGGCATGCTGCAGTTTCACAGCTTCATACACAGATGCTGCCTGGTTCTGGCATAGCTATTCAGACATCCCTTCATTCCAGTGAAGTCCTGCCCTATTGGTCCATGTGAGCCTTGAAAAGACACAGAGATCCTTGTGTTAGCCCTCTCATAATGAATTACACCCATAATGAAGATGATTTCTTATGTCATTTAGCTACACAACATCTGAAATTAATTTTGTGGGAGCAAGGAAGTTGTTCACATTGGGCTTCAGGGGCTGTAGCCCAGTGACTGTTAGCTATCAGAGGCAAATTAGGATACCATCAAAGATAAAAGAGTTTGGTGAAATGAAAAGATGTTTTGGTTAAGAACAAGAGCAAACACTCAGTTTGGTGGGAGACATCTCACACTGTTGTACCTGGTTTAAGTTAGGCTTCTTCTGGAGAAGGGAAATGCTCAAGCCTGCTACAATCAGTGATGGCCAGCAGACACCTCAGGTAGTTCGCCAGTTTTCAAATGAGGGTACTTTTTGTCCTCTGCAAGGAATGAAGTAATATCTTAAATCAGAGGCCTAATTTTGAAGGGTGAGATGGGTGTCATCCTGTAGAAGAGACAGAGTTCTCATGAATGGAGTGTGTTAGATCCAGTAATAAAAATATATCAGTCAGTGAGAGTTTATCAATTTAACACAACAGGTGGAGCATAAAGCCTCATTATAAACTTTTCTCTGACACACACACACACACACACACACACTAAACCTTTCCACTCCCTACTTTTTCTTCTTTCTTAAAAGCTTCATTTTCCTCTTGAGGTCAGGAGTTTCATGAAAATCCATCCATTTGAGAACTCATTAGGTTCCATTTAACTGAATGGGCAGCTGAGCCTGGCTGTACCTTGGTGCCTCTGAACTCAATGTCTGACAACAGGATATAGGGATGGATGGGTCAGTGGTGAGAGAAGAAAAGCACTTCACCCACCTAATAGGAATTTGGGATTTTACTCCTGAATGATTTTACTCCCAAATGATGACGACCATTTCTTTACAATGAGTCTCCATATATACACTCATGATGAAGGAAAAAATTCATTGCTGAAACCAGAAAAATAACACAGAAAAAAGTTTAAAGTTAAAAGTATGTGTTGCACTATGTTGAGTGTCAGCCTGTAAAATGGAAGCTATTGCTTCTTGGGGAAAACAATCCAAAATACAAATATTCCATGATATCTAGAAGTCTGTGAAAGCAAGGGCAATACTGATGGACTAAGGCTGGTAGTAGACAGGAAATTAAATGTAAGTTTACAGTACATCCTAAAAAGACATCTGGGGCTCCATTCAAAAACTTGTTATTGCCTCATCAGAAAAAGGTCAAGATATGGTAGGGCTTTTGCTCAAATACTGTTTTTAGTTATTGACACATAGTTAACAGATAAAAACAGGAAAACATCACAGAAATTATTGTGATAGAGGAGAAACTCTCGGGGGAAAAAAAGGAAAAAAAAAGAAACACAGTATGTAGTTTCTTTCTGCTGCACATTACTGTGAAAGTCCCACTGAATATCAGCTGCAAGACCTCTGGTCAGCCTGAGTAGAGTATTAACCCTGGTGGAGGGAAGTAGACACAGAAATTCTATTAATATTTGTCAGAAGTACAACTAGGGTGGAGTAAAACAACAAAAAAGAATGGAGCAGCACAAGGAGAAAGTGTCAAAGAACAGATTCAGAGATCTGAGTTATTTCCCAGATATGATGTTGGCCAGAATCAACAAATTTTTTTTCTCAATTTCCTTCCTCTCTAAATAACTAAGTTGTTGTCTTTTATTTTGCCTTCTAAGATTACAAGTATGATCAGTCTCTATCCATGCTGCTTCCTATAATGAGACACAGTCTATATTACTACTGTGGCTTCTACTGCTACTTAATCACTTTCCTTGAGACAAGGGGTAATGTGGAAGAGAGGAAATAAATGTGTTCTTATGGGCCCCAGGGGTGCTGCAGGACCTGTTGCTACCTTTGTTTAAAACTGAATTCAATAAAATACTGCAAAATTTGCTTTTAAGTGCCCTCTGGCAGTAGGAAGTAGGAGACAAGACATGTGCTGACATTTCCATCCAAGCGAAATAACCATGTGAGCATATCACTCTTTTCAAACACACACTTGCAAACACACTCACAGGAATCTGGATTATAGAGTGCTAGCAATCAATCTCTAAAGATTTTTTTAAAAATACCATTTCTTGACAGGACAGAAGTAACTGTCATTCTATTTTTCAGTATTTTTGTTTATTTCACTATCAAAAGAAATCCATAAAAATATCTCAGACTGCCATATTTTTCTAGTGTTCACTTCCTATCAAATCAGATTTAAGTGAAAAGCTGCTAGGTAGAAAAACTAGTTGTAATTAATACATTATTAAGGAAAATCAAAGCTCTTCTTCAGACTCCTGGATAAATTCTTCAAGTTTCCCTGTCAGTGTCCCAGCAACAATTTAGCTCACAATCAAACATAAAGTTAGAATAAATCTTCTGAGTTTCCTCATTTGTTGTTTTTCCCCTTTTTTCACTTCTGTCAAGATAAGAAGACAGAGAAAAGCTCAGAACTCTTTTCTTCCAGAGGATGCTGTTTTAACATGTGCTGTGACCTCTAAGGGAAACGCCACCCCCGCCCCCCGTATGCATACACAGAAAAAACAAAAACGCATCCCTCAGCTGCCTCCCAGATCCTTACTAAAGCACTAATTCCAGCTCACATTATTTTCCTGAGCATTCAAATTTTGACAATAAAGCCATTTATAGAGTAAGCAGATTTATTGTTTCACTAAGCACACTGGCCTCTATGGTCTGTACACTTTGAGTGAGCCTAGAAACAACAGTGGAAGAAAATACTAGATTATTAGGTTATGCTTCAGAATTTTATGTCAACAAATAGCTTCTACTTTTCTAGCTATGCTACCTGTCTTTCCCTGTCAGCTGTCAATGGCTTGCTTCTTTTTAATGAATGCTGGGCCCTCCAAAGTTCCCCCAGACACACATACATCAAGAAAAATGCTGAGATTTGTCAATTCCCCTAACATCCATTTAGGATTATTGTCAACATTTATAAATCTATAAGCAAAACATTCCCTTGAGGCTGATTCTTTTTGACAGTTAGTTGAGGTAGGTCACCCAGCAGGGAAAGTCTTGTTGGTGTATGGCAAGGATGTGCTGCCTTTAATGTCTTCTTTTCATCAGTGATCTTTCAGTCATTTGGCTGCTTCTAGAGTAGGATTTATCATTTCTGTGGGTGTTAACCCCCTTGATTTTGTAATGATGTTTGTACATTTTTATAGATTTGGTTTGTACTTGGTGTGGAAACTAAGTATGGAAAGGCATAGAAAAACCTCTGTCCTTAAAAGTAACATATGGGATTTTTAAAATATTATTATTTTTTGCTAAGGCTCCTGCATAAATGCTTAGCTTGCTGTCTACTTTTTTGATTACATCTTGCATTGCACCCCAAGACTCTTGCTTGGTCAGAAAAAGAAATATCAAGTAGCTAAGAAATTGTTTTAATTTAAGTTTGCTCAGAAATTTGTCTGTTCTTTTAAAAAGGGAAGGGAAAGTACTGCTCTAATGCAGCATTAAGGAAAGTAAGTACACATGAAGGAAACTGATACTGTCAGGCCATCAGTTAAGGGGATTGATATCTGTATTTTACATCTAATATTAGAAAATAAGCATAAAGGATCCCTAATGTACATCAGAATTATTCTCAGAGATGGCTATCTCAACTTTTTTAACTGCTCAGACATTTACCAATTTACTAAGTTACAAGGAAAGTCTCATGGCATTTTAATCAATGAAACAACTTGTTTATTGACAAAATCCTTAGAAAGTCCATTCAAGATCTATACATAGATTTATAGGTAGAATCAATGCTAGGAAGTGAATTCAAAATCTTTCCAACATCCCTGAACATGCTGGTCAATGCAAAGTATCTGGGAAGAGGTTGAAAAAAAAAAGAGAATTCCCAATGTGTAGAGGAATCCAGGACAGAACAAAGCTTCAGAATATAAATGGGTTTGTAATGGCTGAGGTCCAAAGGCCCCACCCCAGGAGGAAGAATATAAAGACCAGGCAGGGCAGAATAATTTCTCGTTTGCATATGCTCCAGGTCTCCACAACCTAAGGCTGACAGACTTCTCAAGCTGGATGTAGGGATGTTACAGCTCATTCCTCATGTGGGGAGCTGTGTAGCTCAGTTTTGATACCCTGTAAACTGTTAACTTCAGTGTCGTGAGTTTGATTTCACATTAAGCAGAATTGTGTGAATTGTCACTTTGTGAACCTACCATCTACTTGCTACCTAGCTCATGGGGATTCTCAATGAACCTGATATATTTGTTTTTAAGGAATCTTAAGACCAGAAAAGGAGAATGGTGCATTAGTTCATAGACTGCAAAAAGCATGAAGAGTTAAACAAACAAATTGCAACAAAATAGAAGAATAAAAGCACTTGAAACTTTTATCTGCATCTGAATGCTTGTTATTAGGAAAAGCAAGTGCCACACCTACAAAGCCAAAATGGTTTTGAAAGTTTGCTGAGTTGGGAAAGGAAAACCAAAAGGTTCAGACACTCAATTCAGTGCAGTGAATGGGTGCCTGTTAGGATAGGCACCTTGTGAATCCTTGTTCAGAAGTGGTTGTCCCATGTGCCTGTCATTTTCCTGCCCATGCAGGTTGGTCTTTTAAGGATTTAGATGGTTGCTGAGGCTTTCAGAAAATGAATGAATACCAGAAAAGGGAAGAGTTTTGTGCAATCAGCAAAGCTTGATTAAGAGTACAGACAGAACTGAGCTCAGTATGTGATTTTTCACATGTAAAATATGCAATTTCACTTCAGCATTTCTTACCAATGGTCGTAAGTGAACTTAATACCAACTGTGGGAAATGCCTGGTTGCTAGAGATAAGGAAGCTACCAAACCCAGTGTTGTAAGAGGAATTTAATGAGACCTCATATTTGATTGATTGTGAGGCAGCAGGGTTTGAGTAAAAGTAGACCTTCTCTGCTTCATCCAACTAATTAAAATTTGTGCCAAAGGCAAATGACTAATAATGATATGGAAGGCAAACACCTCAGTGAGGAAAACTGGGCTACAGTAGAGAAAATTGCAATATGTGGTTATGGCACTAGCAGAATTTAATCTTCGTGATGGAGTTTAGTGCCATATCCATAGGGAAGTTCTCAGGGGTACCCATGCAAAGTGCTCAGGCAGCACGTTTATGTCTCTGTAGCAGAGAGAAGGGGGAATTGGAGCAGAAAGTGAGGGAAAGAGACTTCAGAGCATGGTGCAAAAGAGAAGCCTTAGAGTTCAGAGAAGGGAAGCAAAAAGAAAGGCATGAAGAAAAATGACCTATGAAAGGTTAGAGCTCACAAATAAAAGGATCATGTGTATGGCAATCAGGGGAGCAGAAAGTCCTCCTAGGTTGACTAAGCAGAGACAGTTTAAAGGCATTCAGTCATACTAGTGATTATTAGTCCTTTGAAAACTATTAATCCTATTATGAGGTTGTGGAGTAATTTTAGAATTTAAACTTTGTTGCCATGTATTTTCTTTTGCCTTTTTTATTTCATTTCCAGGTTTCTTTATTTTCAGTTTGATTTTCTTTTTTTCTCCTTTGCAACTTTTCTGTCATCTTGTTTCCTTACCTCTCCTGTTTTTCCAACATTTTATTCATCTGAAGATTAAAGAGGAAAGGCTATGTGACCTTTACTACCAGCATTCCTCACATTAGGAGGATGGGGAGGCAAAATAAAGCTCCTGCAATCTTTCAAGCAAAGCAGAGTATTATTGCATACACAGTAAAATAGTTCATAAAAGGAATTTAGAAAGAATACAATAAACACCAGTATGAGCAGCAAAGTTTGGCCTAGACCCACAAACTCTGCCAGGCAGTTGAATACTCATCAGGCAAAATGGCAACATAGCCAAACAGCTGTGTGTTCCTCATAGAAGCATGTAGAAACACATGGTCTTAGAAGAAAAAGGAGCCTTTCTCTTTAGGGTTACAGACATTCTGCATAACAGTCAAATTTTTAAGAAGATCTCTGTACCTGGAGAACCACTGTTTCATGAACTCTGTTTTAGGTAGTTAATATTTAGGTAGTTAATATTTTAGTTAATATTCATATGTTATATTGAATTTGTAATTACTCTCCAAATTGTAGTGAGGGACGCTTTGCCAGCCTGGGCATGTCCCGTTCCCTAACTCCCCTGGCTACTGCCACACATTTGTCATCAGTGCAGAATGATCCTCCCCTGGGCAACAGCCACTGTATTTCATTCATGTTTGCTTCCAGTTCGGAGGCCAGAGTCATAAGACACATAGGAAATTGTTCTGGATCAGTTTTAGTCCATGTATATATAGCACACCACTTTATAAATCATAACTGGTGCAGCAAAGATATTCACAGCAAAGTATGGGGGTGCTGTGAAATGCAGGAGCACTATGCACTGTGATCTGCTGGCATGAGGGACAGCTTGCCAAGTCATACAGGACCTCCAGGATCTGAGGGGATGATGGAGCCAAGGTGTTCCAGTTTGGTGTAAGTGTATGTGGAAGCCATGAGAGGCTCAGGAACACTTCCCTCTCAATCTGCAAAAAAATACACAGCTGCAGGGTTGCAAAACCAGCAAAGCAGCATTTGTGGAATTCACAAAGGGCAAAGTGCTGTTCTCCATAGCATGCATATTTGTTTTGATGTGGTTGTCTGTGGGCAGCAGTGTATGAAATCAACCACACAGCTGACATTACATTATGGCAACTTCACTGCGGTCTGGCAAGGGGCAGAGTCCTGAGAGCAAATACAGTAAACCTTGCTGTCCTCAATGTTCCTTCTTATAGCTCGGTGTAAATGACAACAAGAGCCAAGCAGTTGTATTAACAGTCTTGCTGTAACTTCTGGGGAATTGTTTCCCCATTCACTTTTTTTTTTTTTTTTTTTTTTTTTTTTTTTTTTTTTTTTTTATGAGGAAAGGATATATCCTTCTGGTGTAATTAGGGTAAGAATCCTCTGTTTCTTGGGGCCTATTTTTTGGGGGGAAGGATCTGACGTGAAACACTTTCCCCATGCTAATGAATGCCTGTAAAGCACACATATGGGTGAGGGTCTCTGTTAGGTAAGTTCCTACCTGCTTATCACCAATGTCTATAGTGCTGAAAATGCAGACAGTGGATAAGTGTAATAGGCTATCTCAGCTCTTCTGCATATGTTAATACTTTCCATATGAGAAAGAAGAGTGGTTAGCCATTGGAACAGGCTCTCAGTAGATTCTGTATTTCCTGACCTTACGAAATAAAAGCTATAAACCTTGCCAAAAGTTGTGCTATATTCAGATACAAGTTACTGATCTCACAGTATTAAGCAGAAAATATTATTTGACTAGATAATATAGAATGGCCCAGGTTGGAAGGGAACATAAGAGATCATCTTGTTCCAACCTCAACATCATGGGCAGAGACACCTTCCAGTAGACCAAGTGGCTCAGAACCCCATCCAGCATGGGCTCGAAAACTTCCAGGGGAGGGACATCCACAGCTTCTCTGAGAATCCTGTTCCAGTGCTTCGTCACCCTCGTGGTAAAGAATTCCCTCCTAATACCTAACCTAAACCTAACCTCTTTCAACAACCTCCCACATTCTTAAAATTGATGAGTGTATAAAATCAGGATCTGAACATAAGAAAGAAAAGATTCCTTTATAGCCTAAATTCTACACATGATATCTATATAGCATGTGTGACAATACAATTTGTTAGTTGTTTTTTGAAGAGATATTTTGTTTTTGCAAGAAATGCGTTGGAGAATAGTACAAATTTCAGCAAACATGAAAAAGAAAAAATAGGAGAGACTTGCAATTCAATTAAAATTATTGAACTTAATGATAATTAGTAGATAATGGACACTAAATATTTTTATTAAAATAAGTGATCCTTTATTATTTAACTAAAGGGAGATTTAACATTTTATCATTGAAATTTATCAAATACTTCACTATTGTTCGCTAATGTTTGTGGAAGGAGAAGAGCTCTAACAGAAGAAATTGGGATTGTACTTAAAGCACTCACACAGGACATTGGGGACCTGATTTTAAATATCCACTCCAAGTCAGATGGTTAAAAAACCTTTGGAAGCTTAGTATTTGGTTTTCTTATATTTCAAAACCAGGAAAGAAATTATTATCTTAATAAACAAAAATTATTTCTGTCCTTTGTCCATCAGAAAAATTTCATAACAAAATCCAAATATTTAATTTCATAATTGGAATTTGGAATTTTATTTGGTTGACTTAGGTATCATGTAACTACTATTTTTCTTTGCTGTACAAGTATCTATTTTAAAAAAAATCTGTTTTACTCTACTTGCTATATTTTATTGCCAAAATAATGATCAAACTAAATGATCAAGCTTAGCCCAGCATCTGTTCTCTGACAGTGGCCAATGCTTCAGACAAAGGTACAAGAAAATCAATTATCAATTATGCCACAACCTTCCCAAAGTAACAGATTTTTTTACCTTCTAATTCTTGTTAGTTAGTAGCAAACAATAGCTTGCTCTTTTATGTCCCATATATACATATCTACATGTGTGTATATATATATATATGTTACATATCTTGTCTGATGGATCTGTGAGGTTCCCAGTCACCATTCAGAACTTTACACTCCTTAAAAATCCTGTTATGTACCCAACTTTGACATGTGGTGTGGAGTTCCACAGATAACTTCTATATGCTAAAATCAAAATATTTCCCTTTTATCAAACAGAAAAAAAATGTAACCTTTCAATTTAAGTGCACTTCCTTTCTGTTTTTAAGATGTAGTAAGAACATTGAGAAAATACACTGATGGCAGAGGCAGTACAGGTCAGTCTGGATTTGATTTAGACCTTTGTTCCTGATTTAGGAGGCTTTAGCCATTACTGGATCAGAAATACAGATTCTCACTAACTTTTTCGGTGTTGTATACACCACAATCACTCCACTTCTGTTAAATTATATAAATTTAAGGTCCAGACCAATGTCCTTCAGTACCAATGGTTAAAGCAAGAAGGTGATGCAAAAGAGCACGTTCTAAACACTAGAGGTGAGGGAATTAATTAAGCTTAGGTTCCCTGTTCTCTGAGAGCATCACTTTGTCACATTGTGAAGAGAAAACTAGAGGAAAACCTAATTATGAACATATTAGTATTTGTAACTCTTATTTATACCTTAAATTTTGAACAATACTAAAGCCACATTTTTATTGTATTTCAAGCAACACATGTAATTTCCATCACTAAATGGAAATATTGTTATACATACAATATATAGAGTTAGTAATAATGTATATTTTCAAGGTGTGATTCTCATGGAGCAGGAGACCATGGATAAAGAATGTCCTTTGAATACACAGTATGATCAATGGCATAATAATTGATACCTGTTTTCTTGTGTGTTCTCCCATGTATAGGCTTTATAGGCACACAAGAGTCTTTACAGTCTCAGAAGAGCTGAGAAGCAATTTGGGAGCCTCAGGTTTGTAGGAGGTACTTTCTAGGCACAGACAGGAAGGAGATCTGCATTCGTATGCATCTCTCAAGGGGAACATTGTGTAACCTTTTGAAAGGCCACACTTTTCTTCTCTTCACATGGTTTTGTTTTGTGGGGCTTTCTTGGACGTGAAAAAAAGAGGAAATGTCTAAATAGTTAAACTGACTAGATACAGAGAGACAGATTTGTAGGCTTTGGATCACATTTTAGGTACCTAAATAGGGGGCCAGATTCTTAAAAATTTGCATCTGTCAGGTCCTGCTAAGACCAGTCTGCTAGGAAGAATGGCAGCTGCTGCGTGCCAAGCCCTTTCTAGAACCTGGTCTGTGTGCCACACCAGTTTCAGTTCTCCTCCTGTATGGTCAATTAATGAGCTCATTTTCCCTGGTATTTATGGGGGCCTTTGGTATGTCACTGAGGGAGAAGAGAAACATTTCCTGAGAGCAATTACAGTAACCACTGACAATGACTTAGTAATAGCAATACTACCTGACTCAACTTTGAATGTATTGTTCACACCACTAAGAAGAGTTGTTGAGGTCTGGAACTCTTAGACAACATTTTTCTGGTTCCCAGTCCCCAAATCTGAATGAGTGTACTCTGTTACCTTCTGTGTTACTGGTCTTGTATGAAATTGATATGAAATTGGTGCACATAAAACTGGGCCCTGTTCATAAAGGAGCCACATAAAGCAGAATTTTTCACCTTCCTCTGAGGAAAGCAGAGCTCTTCTGAGCTCTGTGCTTCAGCTTCAAAAAGGACGGGCCCAGCCACCATCAGTGGATTCCTGTTACAATAGGATTAGACCAAAAGCTACTACAAAAGATTGAGAATATAATGATACTCCTGATGCTTTCACTTCTGATGCCTTAAAAGCTGTCTTTGCATTATATGCTGCTGGCTCCATTGCACACTCTGGGGCATTAGGGTAAGTGAACATGCAAGGAAAAGGAAAATCAATCTCCAGCCACAGATAATGGAACTACTGGTGCAGATGGTCACTAAACACCAGTGGTTTTTAGACCTCACTCTAGGGCTTGAGTTGCTCAGATGATTCCCTGTGGAAAAGGAGGAGAAAACTTATGAAAAAATGTGGAATATCCTTCTCCTTGGGATCATATATATTTCATTACACTGATTTTTTAGCATTTGATTGTAGCCTGCTCTTCACTTACAGCTTGATGCAAAATTGGGAGGGTTTCCATTTTGTTTGTTTTAGTTCCACATTCAATCTCTGCTTCTTTTAGGTCTCAGATACCACAGTTCATGCTGGAAAGTGTCAAACACAGAGCCAGTGTCCACGATGATGGATTGCAATGTTGTGTGAGTTACACAGGAGAGCGCCATTGTGTGCAGTTTTCATGTAATTAGCCAGAAACTGATCTTGTTGGGCACATACAGCCTTTGGAAACAGAATTGTGATCCTCGCTACTGACCCTGACCAGAGGTATCACCAAGGTTTCATTAAACACAGCAACAATAAATGCTGATGTTTTTACATATAGGAAAAAGATCAGAACTTAATGAGCACCACTCTGTATGGTTTAAATAAGTGAAATATATATTTAGGGAAAAAAGACAAATTTAAAAACATGTTTCTACTTCCCCACTTAGCCAGCCTGATAGTTTGAGTTCTTAACAATAAAATTCAATATCCAAATTCCTTTGGGCTTCCAATGACTTTTTCTTTACTCAGGCATGTTTATATATTAATTAATCTAATGATGTATTAATGAGGACCAGAACAATAGTTACAGAGCTATGCTAATTTTTATTTTCAATTTCATATGGGATTTCCTTGGAAACAAAACTATTTGCTAAATTATTTTATTACTTGTTATGCAATTTTCATTTATTTTAATATTTTGGCTTCTTTAATTTCTACAGACTTTTAGAATTAAATTATGGGGGTTTGAATATATTCTGCTTTTTTTTTCTTTAATGGTTCTTAAAATTAAAATATTCAAGAAGGAATTTCTATAGATTCTTTTCATGATTTTTATAAAGACTTTGTTGATGCCACAACTGTTTTCAGGGTCTGGATAATTGAGCTTGTCAGTTTTGGAAGTCTTGTCTGGTTTTTTTTTTTTTTTTTTTTTTTNTATAAAGACTTTGTTGATGCCACAACTGTTTTCAGGGTCTGGATAATTGAGCTTGTCAGTTTTGGAAGTCTTGTCTGGTTTGTTTTTTTTTGTGTGTGTGTTCTTCTGACTTTAGGTGGTTTTGGGCATCATTTTACACACATCAATACAAACCTGCATTGAAATACAGCTGTAGGGAAGAAATCTCACAAGATTTCAGTAGGTTTTGCTATGCAGGGGATGGAGAATGAGAGAGTCCTTCAGGGAGGAATTCAAAATGTGGCTCCTTTCTCTGTCTCTCCTCTGTCCTGACAGTATTACTGCAAAATCAAGAGAGCCTAAAAAATCAATAGTAGTGGTCAGAAGCCTAAAAAATATTTCTCACCAAAAGTAATAAAAAAATAGATATTTTAAAAATACACAAATCAGGGGGAACATGGTGAAATTATATGTTTTGAAAATCAAAATTATCTGAAAACAAAACTCCAGGGAATATGAATAGGAACTTCTGTTTCCTGAATTAAGAACAAGGATGTATAAAGGATGGGAAATTCAAACCAGAAAAATCAAAATGTTTTTCCATGCAGCTTTGTGATTAAACAGTGGAATGTAGAAAGTAGATGAGACCAAGATCTTGGCCAGGTTGAAAAATGGATGTACATTCATATGACTGCTGGGACCTCAAATAAGAAAAATTAATATTTCCAAAGTTGTTTTGTTTTTTGGGTTTTTTTGGTTTTTTTACACATTCTTAAACCCATTAGAAGACAGAATGTGGTGCTGCTAGGGCTGTTTTATTCCCTGTGTGCTGGCTACAGAATTTTGCTAAGCCTTACATGGCAACAATTTTAGTCCTGATGGGAAAGGTGCACTGCCATAACCAACTAGGGCTGGCACTGTGCCTGTGCTTAATTTCTAAATAAATACATAAAATTTCAGGTACTTGTATTTGCTGAGATGTGAGCATTGGCCCCAAAATAGCACGAACCTCTTCGTACATTGGATTCCTCCAGTTTCTCCTGTTGCAGTTTCTCACATGTTGCTACTTCACTTTAGAAGTCTGAGGAAGGAAAGGAAACATCTGGAGCAAAGGCAGAGGGTAAAGAGGTTAACAACTGATGGAAAATAGTGTACTTACCTCCAGTTCAGTAGCCACAAGAACTCCTCTCATTCTGCATTCCTTTCCACAGGAAATACTCATACATATGATCACAAAACCCTCCATGTTTGGTGTCAAAATGCCAAACCTCCTTTGCTTTCTTGTAACAATCTGGATGTTAATTTTTTTCATATATGTAGGATCCAGCTAAGTGATTCAAGGCTGATGCACTACTTAGTGACTGGCAAAAGAATTCTGCTCTCTGTTTGAAGTTGGAGCTCAGCAGTCCCAGGGGTGCAAAGGCAATAAACCAGCAGAAACACTCTTTTTAACTGCATCCCCCAAAATTGGCAATGAGCCCTCTGAGTGGTCCAGTTATTAGTTAATAAAACAATACCAATTATAACATCAATTTATAACACTTATCATTGGGAGGACTCCTGTGATAGGTCTCAACAGGAATTTAATTTTGGTAGTGAGAATAAACTCCCCTTGTGTTGAGTGATTTTAGAGCTAAAAACTTTTCCTTTTTTTCGAAAAACTATGCAATCACTTTGTCTTCAAGGCACTGCTTTCTCTGCCTAGAGGAAGTTTTACATTGCCCCGTGTTCTTTAGATTCTTTGGAAAAGGTGAAAATGATAACATAGCATGATTTAAAATGGAGATGTCTTTTAGACAAACTACTGTACATTATAGACTCACTTTGCCTCAGTTTTGATTCCAAAATATTGCTTCTTCTAGCACATTAACTTTGTCAGCCCTGTGTTTTGCTAAGGCAGTCAGACTGCTCTGGATTTATATCCCCCTCTGAAATCAATAAAATAGTAATGAAGCAACCGTGGACACAGTCAGGGCCTTGCAACAGAGATTCAGACCCCATGCTGGGTTAATGTACTAAGAGATTTTGCAGCAGCTGGATTTTCATTTAATGAATTTCCTCTTTCTTTCCCCCCTTTTTCCTGAACACCACCCCCATTTCAGTTTGCTGCCCTTGCTCTTATTTGCTTGCTCCCTTTCATGTGACAGCAAGTGGAACTTTACCAGCTGTTATAAAATAGGGGATGTGAGAAAGCTTGTAGGGCCAGGAGGGGCGATGATGGGTGCTCCAGGCAGGGGGGCTGAGAGGAAATTCCCAGTTGTGTCCGGCTGGAAGTCACTGCCTGTCAGCCTGCTGAGGTGTGTGGTACAAATGTTATCAATCCCCAAAGCCAGCAGGGATGTGGCTTAGAGGAAAGGTCCCAACAATATTTTTGCATCTCATGAAATGCCCTGGGACAAGTAATAAGGCTTATTATTACAGTGCAAGAGTAGCAATCATTGCTGCTATACCTAAGGTTGAATATAATCTTGTCTTTTCTCTCCATGCCTGAAGTGACTTCAAACCCTGTGAAAATATTGCTTCTTAGGCTTCTCAGGCTGAAAACCTCCAAACAAGGGTTGTGTCTTTAGGTGCATTTCATTTTGTTAGATATATTGGGGGTCAAAAAGAGTCAAAGAATTTATGGTCTTATATGACAATGAAAATTTCTATTTTGAGATGTGCCATTTCCTCCCCTGGAAAAGGAGAAGAAAAGAAAAATTCCTGTTCCAGAAATACTCAGAAAGCTTCTGCTGTGTGATCTGCTATGACTGTTCTTGCCAGCTCTATTACATTTGCATGTTTTGTCCGTGTGTATAGAATATCTCTGAATGCTGGGTGTAATCTAAGGCACAGGCACAGAGCAATCCTGTCTCGTGTGCAGGGACTCTGACACATCTGGGTGCATTTGGACATGCAGTCCACACATCAGCCACCACATCTGCACTTGCACAGCAAATCCCACCTTTTGCTTGTTTCAGAGTCCCTGGTAGACGTCAGAGTCCTCTGATAGATATTTCTTTTTGCCTAAAAAATGGCAGCTGAAGAGGCAGGGTCCACTTATGAATTTTAGAAGTTGGCAAGCATGATAGATTTGCTGAAACATTGGAAAAGATTGCTGGCTCTCAATGCCAAAGCATATAAGCAGCACATGGGTAAGTGTAAAGTGTTTGGCAGTGTCTTTACATCTTCTTCTAAGCCTGTGTGCACCCCTCACCTGGCTGGGGGAGCCCAGCCCTGCTGCTTTGGGAGCACCTGCACAAGCTCCTGCCACTCAAGTCCATCTTTGAAAATGTGGAATATACTTCCCTCATAACAGGTCTACCTTGGATATTCCCAGCACTCAAAATAGGTTGTTAAAGCTGACTTCTGACCTTAACAATAACTTTGAAAGCACAGAACTGGTTCAGTTATCCAGGGCATAAAAAGTGTGTGCTCTCTTAAATGGCCTATGAGTAACCTTTCACATGGACCTATTTCTACCACTATAGAAAAAAAAAAATCATTAGGATTGTTGTCAAGAACACTCTCTTGTTTAATCATCGTTGATGCTTTTTATAGTAGTAAATTCCATTGTGCCATCTATTTTTGTGTATCTTTTTTCACATACACTTTTGCAATACCCAACAGCAATCTGCACTGGATTGTTAGAGAGGATGGTGAAATTTCACCACTGAATATTTAATCCTCTCATATGGAATAGGACCAGAAAGAATTGAATTTGCAGAGTGGAAAGTCAAAGGATACAAATCATCTTCTAAAATTATCTCTTTCTTTCTATTTGCAGTAAGGAAGTAATTCTGGCAACAAAGTTTTCTAACTATGACATGAATAGTAGACTTAGAGAGAGCCAGAAGAACAAAATTAGGTTGGTAAATTTACTAGACTCACTGTTGTCTTGTTAGGTATTTACTCACCAGCTTATGTCAAATTAATTCCCTAGCGGAGGCAGATGTTTAATGGGAGATTTTTTTTATTATTTTTTTTCTCTAGGAAGTTCAATGATTACCTGGGAAGCAAAAGATCTGGATCTGGCATCTTCTCTGCCCATCCCACTGTACAACTGACCAAGAAAACATCAGAAGGAGCACTAAGTGAAAGTGCATCTGACTGTAACACACAAAAAGGACTGTATTGGGTGCTTTTCCTTATGCTCTTTATATTCATTTTAATCCATGATATTAAAATGAAAAATGCATGAGGAGTCTGTTAAACAAGATGAGATTCCCTCTTCTTTTCTTAGGTCAAAGTAGAGGAACCAGAATAATCTGTTGGGCTTACAGTGGACTATTCATCAGTGTGGAAATTAAAAAAGTTTCTAGGAAGTTACTTTTTCTGATGGCATTTAACTACATGTAATTTTATTTCATTTGTGTCTCCCTAACTATGTATGCAACTCTGGAATGCAATAGGGATAAGTTTTAAAAGTAGATAAAGTAAATGACAGTTTGAGAAAAGTTAAACCCTGCCTAGATATATCCAAACCTGTATGATTATAGATACCTGGTCTCTGAATCCTACTTGTGGCACAGTCTGGTGGTAACAAGTCGGATGGTAAGTTTCTTGTGTTGCAAGAAGTATTTACATGCACCCCTGTCCTGTGACAAGGATCAGATAGCCTCAGTAGAGCAAATCTGGATTTGACATCCCTGTAGCTTGAAAAGGGAGGACAATTGCTCTCTGTAATGAATAGGTGCCTTTTACATTAATATACAAATTATTTCATTTGTTCAGACAGTTTTAAATGGAACATAGCAATCAGTATATTTAAAAAAATATTTTTCTTTTATTCAATCTGAATAGAAAAGAGCTAAAGACATTTCAGTCTTTACTGAGGCACAACTTCCACATTTAAAATTATTTTGCCAAACTAAGAAATAGCAAAAGAAGGAAAAAAAAACCTCCAATAAAACACATGTACACACACACTTAGAAAAAATGTAATCAGTAGAGTGTATATCATGTCTTTTAATATGAATAATGCTCATATGTTTAAAATCATGCATGTTCTCAAGCCTTATTGAGAGCAAGGTTTGACAAAAATCTGTCTATTTTTCTATGTCATGCAACTATGTCATATAGAAGTGCTTGGTATTACTGATCACACAAGTTTCGCATGTGCAAACCATACAATTATAAAATGCTTTTGGTCCTTTTTTCCTTTTCAGAAATGTGTCCCACAACACCCTGTCCTCTGTTTTTAAATAAGAATAGTGTTCATATATAGATTTTTTAAACTCCAGATTAAAATCCATTGAATTACCTTTTCATGTTGACTTGCACATGTATATTTTTTCTTTAAAGCCTCATTTACTTTCTTGCTTTTTATATAAGCAAAAAATAATTTCATAGCTAAAATTGCTTTTTTTTGGTACAGTTTGATTCAATCAGCTTTTAACTATGCTGATATTTACCGGATGGTCATAAAAAGAAAGCAAAGTGAAAATGACAAAAAGCCCCATGTTTTGCAGAAGTTCACATTCAGTGCATCCAATCTGCAGTCCCTGGAGACAATAAGAGAAAAGAGCAGGTCTGTAATGCAGCTGCCAGTTTAGTGATCAAACCCAACAGATTGCTGTCTGGCCAGATCCGGTGTCCAGATAAAAATGGCATTCATGCTAACCATCTGCCTACAGGTCAGTGGGGACAAAAATTAAAAATAATTACCTCTAATGAATGAATAGACAATGGCAATCCTGTATGAGGTATGGTATCATCTCTGTGCATGCACACACACACACAGAGATCTACACACACATATATTGAAGAGCCATTGGGCTATTTATTTTAGAATGCTCTCAGCTACAGTTTTCATTTATGTTTTACTCTAATTGCCTCACTTTCCGGCTTTATGTTATTGTAGTTTTAAAATACATAGCTGGTTTTTTTCGGCAACTAAATTGCACCAGTGGTGATACAAATAATTAATACCTTGTTTATGTCCAATTCAACACTCAAAAGTCAGCTTCTGATTTCTAAAATTCTAAAATCCAACTAAGCAGAATTCTAGACTCATAATCTCCAAAAAGGCAATTTGGACTATTTACTTTCAGGTACCAGCTCTGTGGAGAATTAGGAGCCTTGAAAGAGTTAAGCTGAGCACTGATTACTGCATCTGGAGCTACTCGAGGGGGAAAAGGAGAGGTCCAGGCTGGGGTGTGGAGCTGCCTGGGGCTGTCCGATCTGGCTTTCATATCTACAGATCCGAATCCACCATTTAGAGCTGCAGCTGGCATCTATGTGTCACAAATTCGTGGTTTTTTAGAAAAGGAAAGGCTTGTATGTGGTGAAAAATACAATAAATCATGGAGATTCATGAGCGTCTCTTCTTAATAGCCCCTGAAATGGGCCTGCTGTTGCTACAGAGAGACTACACAGTTGGTACTGTAATTTCAAGAGATTGCACTTTTTTTTAATTTATTTCTACAGCTATGGAACAATATTTATTCCTGCATTAACAAATACGTTCTTCAAACAAAATTATTCTACTGTCTTCTATACTAAGCAGCCACTAACTCATCATTTTTCCAAACTATTCTGGAACCAAATGTGCTCTGAAGATATACTCCAATTTAACCAAAGTGCCTTCTTTTTACATTTCCTTATAAACAAATCTGAGTGTCCATGTAATTAATTTATTTATAGAGGAAGCTAATAAGAAGCTTTTAAGAAGATTTTACTGCTGTAAAGCCTAAGGTTTTGAGCAAGCTAAAGGATACCTGTGCCTATTAGAGACTTGTAAGGGCCCTTATTGACTTCATCTAGATTTAAATTACCTCTTTTCTACATATATACGTATTGCATAATGGTAAAAGATGAGTTATTTGTAAAAGCCAGGAATGACAGAAAATGTACAAGGAATATCTATGCAGAAATGTGTGCTTCAGCTTTGAAAGAAGAAGCCGAAATTTCCCAACTGCCAAGGAACAACAATTTTTTGAAATCAGGATGAGCTTGGCTTCCTTATTCAACTTTGCACTGTGCAAGTTTGCAAGAACCTCTAATCTCAAGCAGGTTGTTATAAATTAGATCTTCATCAAAGAAAGGTGAGCTGGTTTCTCTCAGNCAGGCCATTGGTTTTTTTTCAGTAGAATATTTTACCATGGAAACCACAGCAATTTAAAAAAAAGCAAAACAAAAAAAAAATACTACAACTCAAAGTGTAGGCCAGTGTTAATTTCAGAGTTGCTTTCAAATTCAAACTTTATTTATTTATTTATTTGGAATTGTCATTTCTACACAGTCCAGAGAGCAATATTTATGTATATCTGCACAGATGTCCACAGACATTTATATATAAAAGAGAATATATATAAGAAAAAACCAATATATTTCAGAGTGGATTAGTGATTATGCATGTGACTTGTTTTTGGGATAGGATAAAAGAATTCCACGTGGCAAATGCTATTGCACTGTGTAAAGCAGACAGGAGGCACTCAGACATGATAGAAAATTAACTGTAATATAAAAATTTGCACATAATGGAGTACTTAATAATTTCTTTAAGTAGTATTCAAACATTATGTTGTGCCTGTTACCACATGAGATCAGGATCCCAGAAATCCACAAAAAATATAACTAAGCTGAAAAAATTGTTTGTAAAACAGCATGGTGAACATGTTCTTCTTTGCAAATTTTTAAATGTTTCTTCAAACAAATCAGGTTGACAACCAACATAGCAACCAAATGCATTTGCACATAGCCAGTCCTCAATTAATTCAGTAAAACTGAAACTGGAGACTGTTGGAAGTTCAGAATGGGAGTAATATTTCCACATGTATGCTATGAAAGAGTATGTATACACCTTGGAGAAGTTAAAAAAACAAAAAACAAAGTCCCACAAATTTGGATACAGAATTTGGACTCAGAATTCATTTTTAGAAATTTTCCAGCACTTTTGTCTCTCCTGGATGTACAGCACAGACTACTTTCCCTTCACAGGTATTGAACAGATGTAAGAACCACAGGAATAAGGAAAGGTACAGTTCTAACTTAATTATTTAGAGCTCTGTAAATATGTTAGCATTCAATGTATTTTCTTTATTTGCTCACTATTTACGTGTTCTGTTTTGTCCTAAATCATTTTTATGGCTACTCTAGATGTTTTTTTTTCCTGCCCTGTGGAGGAAGGAAGAGATTATATCTCCTTTATGAGTGATAGGATGTGCATAGCCTGTTAAAGATGAGTCTTATTAGCACAACCTGGAACAAACTTCTAGAGAGTAAGAGGTGGTAGAAATAAAGCCAGTGACAGCTTGCAAAGAGCCTGATGTTTGAGAGGAGATTAAAAGAGTGTTAAGAACAGGCAGCCAGGCATGGAGGAGGTGGTGGAAGAAGGAAACAGCTAAAGCTCTCCCCCATAGGCTTTGCTGTAACTCAGAAAAAACAAATGTCTGTAAGTGTAGAGCAGAATTACAGGAAAGTGTTCATCCTGTCTTGCTCTGTGTGAGTCCCTATATTTTGAAAGTGTCTACTTCCATATTTGGTAGAACTAGCTTTAAAATGTAATAGCTTTCCCCCATAGGTTTATTGAAAGTGAAAAAGGCTTTAAAGTTTCATCTAAGTCATAGGCATCACATTTATATATTCCCTTTCTATTTATTGGTGCTATTAATGCATCTCTTTTAAAGCTACCTACAAAGACAGTCTTTGTCCCATACAGTGAGACAAGGACTTGGCCAAACTAAATAATTCTATGATCATGTAAGTTCTCTTCTTTTTCCTTCTAGTTATTTCTCATGCATTAAATCTCATGTTACTGTCTCTCCTGATTTTCACATCCTTTCAGCTGCTGGCTAACCAGGTTCTTATCCCTTTGCTGACTGCATGTTTTCCAGGAAATGAAGACCATTTGCTTGAGACAGCAGCTGGTCCTGTGCTTCTAAAGTGGATTTGCTAGCTGTGTAGTTAGCATTTGTCCATGCAAGCGGTGTCTATCCCCACCTTGTCACACAGTGTGCACCAGCCACAATGTTCCCCTCTAAAAATGTAATCATTTTGAGCTGAACACCAACTTGTATAGGATATATTGGAGACTCCAGAACACAGGCTTTTTTAGGCAATATTTGCTTTTGGGGACTCAGTAATCCCAAATGATGTATGAAGAGACATTTGTTTCTAAGCTTTTGTGCCATGCTTGGCACAAAATTGAAGCCTGTGACACTTTATATGCAGTGTTACTCATACTGCCCATCTAAACCCATTGTTGCTCACTGTTAATGCCCAAGGCAAAAGTTTTGCCCAGCTTCTGCCTGGGCATCATGCCATCTCAACAGATGGGTATGAGTGTGACAATCAAGAAAGTATGTTTGTTCATCAAACAAGAGTGGTTGGGGCATTTTTCCCAGTTGACACCAAAAACAGCTGTCTGCCTTGAGCATGCTTATTTCTAGTTAAAAGGTCTGTGATATATTAGTAATTCCTCTCTGAACTATGCAAATTGTCAATAAATAAAAGTCATTTACAATTAGCTATGGTTACTATGTTTGAGGCTACTTTTAAAGAGTGGCCTCAAACAAGTGCTTATTTTTTCTTCCAGAATTAGGAAGCGAGGACCAAGTGTCCATGACTCATCTGAGTTGCAATTAAACAGAACTCAAAATGTGTTCTCAGACCCTGGGCAGCACTGTGCAGCAGGCTGTCCTCTCTCCTGCTCGCTGAGGTGACAAGGACCTGTGGTACCTGTATTCTCTTGTCATCAGTGCTGTTCAAATACTCCTTAACCTTAAACAAGATATTTGGTTTCCATTGTCCAGAGAGTGGGAAATACAAAAGATTTACCTTTATTTTCTAACAAACAACTTGTTTAATTTCATTTTTTAAAAAAGGCAGTTATAAAGTCCTTTTTGGTCTACAGATGCACTTCAAAATATTTCTTTTATGTTAAACAGAGTAACTCGCAAATTTTCACATTTCATAATCTCCACATGTAGCCATCTCATATTTATATTCCTGGAAAAGATTTTAGCCAGCAGCAGGAGGGAATTAAAAACCCAATATTGACTCATCTGCCAACAGCAGTTCTGCTGTTTCACAGTGTCATAATGATCTATATGCTCAAGATCATTGCTGTATGGTATAGAGTGATTTATAGACATCATGTGTCTGTGCAACCCCAAGCACAATGGCTCTTCATGAAATAACTTGCCATTTGCAACCTTTTATCACAGTCAAAACAGTCAAATTTTTTTCTCCTGTAAATTGTTGTTATTTTACTAAAACAAATGGATTCACATGGGATTAAAAAAATGATGAATGTATCCTAATGTGCCTCAGACTACAGCCACCATGGCACATGATGAGTGTTCTGAAATCTCTGTTATTCCAAACTATTTTTGAAGGACACTCCAGAAAAAGACATGAGACACCAAGTTTCAAAGTTCAAATCTCAACAAGCATGTTTCACCTCAAAAAGGCCTGTGTCACAGTATGAACACTGACTGCAGGATGCATAATATGCACGTAGACAAAAAAGAATTCATGGCATACAGTGGTTTCCCACACCAAAACGTTTGATGGTTGATGTTGTACAGAATGTTTTCATTTCCCAGTATTTAGCAGAAGAAGTCCAAGTATAAGAAGAAACCGAATACATGGGGCCACTGGGCTGTCTTCTTGGGATGGCAGCACTCAGTTTTCTAAGGAAACATGGCACTGTATCTATCACACATCCACATTTGGAACAGAGAGAGCTGGAATATTTACAGTGATTCCTCTGGGAATCAAAGCCTTAATTCACATGGCTATTTTCCCACAGGTTTAATGGGGAATATCTTTGTCCTTGAAAATCTGCCAGGACTGAGCCAGGCTCTGCAGCATTTACATCTACAGGGCACTGGCTGAGTAATCAGAGGGATGAGCATGCTCCATCTGGTCCTTGCCATCCCACTAACATATGCAGTTATTGGCTTCACCCAGGAGAGGCAGGCATCCATCCCAGTCCCTCTGCATGTGACAGTGCATGGCATGTCCACCAGGCTGTTCTCATCACCCCATTTTCCTGGGTGCCATGAAATAGAAAAACACTGAAAAAGGAGAACTTGGGTGGCTCTGGAAAGGATACTGGACAGGAATGGGACAGTGGAGCAGTACTGCCTGTCTGGGTGTCTGGTGAGTGAGACACAGGCATTCTGCAGTCATTGTATGAACGGAATAAAAATTCCCCGGAAGGGGGAATTAACCCTAGGCATTTTTTTTCCTCTTTTTTTTTTTTTTCCCTCTCTCTTTTGTTAGTCAATATAACATAAAACTTTTTAGAAGATTGAGATGATATTGTGTCGCTGCACCACAGGCATACCTACACAAAATGATGAAAGGCCAGCAGTTGTAACTTTTCCTTGTGTCTCAGTGATTGGTCTCTGATCCTCATCAAATGTGGAAGTGGGAGCTTTTTCCAGCAAGCTCATTTCAGAGCTAAGTGAAGCTATTTTAGCAGAACCATGGAGCACCCAGGAAGAAAGGTAGAGAAAAACTGTTTTGAAAGACAAAAATTTTAATCTCCAATTCTTTCTCCCATCATCCATCCACAACAATGTTTGAAAGGGGAACCTTCTTCCAGTTTCTTGGGGAAACCAGCTTCAGGACCACCCAGAGAGCTTTATTCCCTTCTCCTTGTCTAAATCACACAAAGAAAAATAAACAAATGAACACAACATTTGCTTTCTCATCCCTTCTTTTCACTAAAGGGTCAGGAAGGTCGGGATCCTTCTTCTGCCATCTCTGGACAGCCTCACCCTCTTCAACAGCCAATCCAGATGGATCATGGCCTTTGAAATCTTAAATCCTTTAATCAGTTTCTCCAACTTTCTCCATTGGCTCCTTTATGTCACATTCCAAGGCTAATTCAGGTACCTTCATACAGCGCAGGATTTGGATGACAGGAAGCACATGGGGAAGTACAAGTCCAGAGATCTGTGCAAGCGGTGGGTTGATTATCCTCAGCTTCATTAAGGTTGCTCAGCAACATGAGCTTGTATTAATCATGTCAGAGCAGCCACATCCTGACAAGCTATCAGCACTGCCAGGATACAGAGCCTTCCCTCACACTGCTGAGAAAACATTCCCATGAACAGTCCCTCTGCTTCCAGCGAGGCGATGGGGGAATAAAACTTAGACTTGTCAAAAATTTAATGAAGAATTATTCTTACTACAGTTATGAGTCCAACCGGAAAGGAACATAGGACGGTGCACAAAAGACTTTTTCAGTGACTACAAAAAGAGATATGAAAAGCAGCACTTGAAATATTAAATACTGCAGCTAAATGATCTAGGTAATTAAACAAGGGGTAAAGAATTCCTGAATAGATAGATCACTGGCTGCACAGCTCATAGCTTTTCTATGCCTGGAAAGATGGAGACAATGTATTCTTGAGAGACTCATCATCAAGTTTGCAGTCATCATTTCCAGCTGGATTTTTCCATTTGATAATTTTATACAGTTAATCAGAGCTCATCAAATACTGCAGAAATAACATTCAAGAACTTCAGTTTAAATTCCAAACAGCTTCCTCATGTCTTTCTATTTCTTATTAATATGATTATGTTCGCTCACAAACGTTCTTTTTTTATCTCAGCTTTTTAATGATTTCAAATTACCAGCCATTCAGTGGAGCAGCACTTCAAGTAGCATTACAGAACAAGGCTGACTTTTTCATGAACTACCCTTACAGTGTCGATCCAAGCAGGAATTTCTGTGGACTTCCAGATATTCAGTATTGATGACATCAAGCTACACCTGCTGCTTAAAATTTGAGGCCGGGCTTACTGAAGAATTACTGAAAAATGGATTTTTGTTTTAGTAATCCTGGACTTTAATGATATGTGGGTGAAATGAATGAGAGATGATATCAGCCTTTTGAAATGAACTGAGGGTTTCTCAAACACCTTGCAGATGATTTTAGGACCCCATCCGTAAAAGTCTGTGCAGGTAGTACAAGTAACAAAGCCCCACTAAAGTCAAATGGGATGCTGGAAAAACCATAGGGATTGTTCCCTTAATACAAAGACAGAGAATTTTGTGTTGAAGCACTCTAGAGGAGATATCCTCTATAACCCCATTCTCTAAACACATATACTTTATTGCCTACCACCAGCTTTAATTATAAATCAAAGGCTTGTGCTCCAAATCCTCTATGAATCACACACTGGCTGTTACTATACTAAAGGTGGAAAAGTGTTGAGAACAATTTGGTTTGGTTTTGGTTTTGGTTTGGGGTTTTTTTTCAATCTCTCACTTTATGGAACAGGAAAGACTATCATGTAATTACAGGGAGATTTGCTTAAAACGAACAAGCAAATAAACTCAGGTTTCAAAAAGCAGTTTTGAAACTCTAGGAAATATTTGCTTCTATATACTGTGAAAAGAGAGAAAGATTTCTATTAGTTTGTTCCTGCTTGAATATATGAGTATGAAAGAAGCACCTAAATCTGAGATACCCTGGAGGCAAGAGGGTTTTCTTCTGATTGTCAATTTTGCTGAGGCTTCAGATACTTTGAAATAAAGAACTCTTCAGGTCATTGAATGCTATGTGTACTCCCACACACTTTTTGTTTTTGTTTTTGTTTTTTTTTTTAAGTTACACATACTGAAAGAAACCACTTACTGGGAAGGAATACTACTCTTGGCTCACTTCTCTGCAGTTCAAACTCCAGATCTTTGAGTCTCCATTAGATTTTAAAAAGACACCTTAGATCTGTGTTCTCTGTATTTCTTCCTCTTTTCCCCCTGCCAGCTATAAAACTAGAATAGTGCAATTTGATTTGGCAATCACTATTTACAACCTGGCCTGTACATTTGGATGGCTGGGGACTGCCTCATCCTATACACAGTATTAGCAGGCAAACTTTTACTCTCAGTTCAATTTTGCTTATGCAGCAAACATGTTAATTTTATAATTTCTAAAAGAACTTTAGCTAGCCAATAGTTTTGGCTAATATAGTTAAATAGTTAAATATCTGAAGTATGAGTTAAATTAGTTATTAGATATTAGTTAAATATCTGAAGTATTCAAACAAAGAAATGTAACTTCCGGTAGTGATGTGGTTACTAATTATTTGGCTGTGGCATAAATTCAGTGTTATTAATAGTAACAGGAAGAAATTCTTTACTGTGAGTGTTGTGTAGTACTGTTTTCCCAGAGTAGTGGTGAATGCCCCATCTCTGAAAGTGTCCAGTGCAGGTTGGACAGAGGAGCTTGGAGCAACCTGGTCTAGTGGAAGGTGTCCTGGCCCACAATAAGGACGACTGGAATGAAATGATCTTTAAGGACCATTCCAACACAAAGCATTCTATGATTCCATGAATAGCTCTAAATGCCATTTATTTCTAGTTTAAAGAGGGATCACGTTGCTTATTAAACACATCTGCAAATTTTTGCATTGCATTTTCTTTCTCTGAAGCCTAAGCAAAGGTAATGGAAATCTGAAAATCAATATGATGTGTATATGTCATGTACCAACATTTTTTGGAGCAACCATGGTATTAATCCATAAAATAGAGTATTGTATCATCATAAAATAGAGTATTGTATCAGCATAAGTACCAGTTAAGGTATATATGTGTCTCAGGACATATATAGCATGGATAAATTTTTCATTTTCCATCTCAAAGTTCCTTTCATCCAGAAAAGTGAATCCTCTTGTTCATGAAATTCCTGGTTTTTCTGCTTTTATTTCAACCAATCTTTAATCTTAGGCATTAGGATAGAAGTTTTGCTCAGAGCAAATCATCTCTGTCTGCCAGCTGCAGGAGGTCTTTACTTTCATCTGAAGAATATCTCAGAGTTAAGATACTTGAGGGGGATGTATCTACCACCTTGTTGTACTAGGAGAATTTTAAGTTGGATATCCTTTTTTATATTGACTTTAAACATGTAGAAAACATCTAGCAGGGAAAGTAAATAAGTTTGTGGTGTTCTCCTGCTACCTCAGTGTCCAGGTCTGACACTCACAGAGATCAGTGTTCAGGCAGATCAGTCTATTCTACTCCTCTTCAAGGGTAGTGTGGACTTGCTAAGGGCAGAGTTTTCTCCTCCACACCCCACATCCAGACACTGCCCTCTGCTTACTGCATACGCAGAGATTTAAGTAAAGTGAAACAACAAAATAAATAAAGATAAATAAATAATTGCCCCCAAGTAAACAACAACAATTTAGGGAAACTATAGAACCTCTGAAAAACTTGAGTTAAAAAAAGAAATTTTCATGGACTGACTCTGGACACAATGTAAGATATAGCTAAAGAAAATTCACACAGCAGTGTCTCATCTCTGTTTTCTCTTTTGTGGTCTATAAACAAAAGGAGGATGCTGATTTCCAGTTCATGACATTATTTTCCTCATAGTTATTTATGTGGGGTTACCTCACGAACTGGCCTCCAGGGGAAGCAACTTCTTCTGTTCTTTTAAGTCTAACACTTGAATCTCTCAAGATGGGCAGAAGAGTTCAAAAAGACCAAGTTCTCCTGTCCTTTCTCGGGTCCATTGCTTCCATCTGGCAGCTGAAGTACAGTAACTGTGTGGGAAAAATAAGCTGAAATTATTGCTGACCATTCTGCTGACTGAAATATCTCTCTGAAGCATCTGAAATTAGGATCACTGACTTTCACAATGGTTTGGGTTGGAAGGGGCCTTTAAAGGTCATCTAGTCCAACCTCCCTGCACTGAGCAGCAACATCTGCAAGTGGACCAGGTTGCTCAGAACCCTGCTTTGCCTGACTTTGTAAAATCAGACACTTGAAAGGGGGAACTGAGGACTCCTACATCACCAGAACGATGTAAGCTCCAATTGTAGCAGATGAGTTATTATGGCTGTCTGTGACTTATCCCATTGACTTAGCAGGGATCATGTCTCTCTCTCTTCTCTGAGTAAGCTGAGATTTCATTTCTTTTGGACTGGCAGTGTGACAGGGCAGGCAATTTGGTTCCACAGAAAAAAATTCATGAAACCCCCCTCATGGAGAGTTTGCATATAAAACCATTTTAAACACCCCCAAAACAACAAATCAAAGTATCTTTCCTTCCCTCTCAGACTTTCCATTTCATATGCATTAATGGGGTGTATTACATTGAAAATACAGATGTATACATAAACTTATCCTAGAATTACTCTGGGCTATGTAATATAATTATCAGTGACCTTCCTTCTGTCACTTTCTTTTGGATGGAGGAGTCTTTCCTCTCTTGCGAGTGCTCTCATTGCGGAGGGAAACCCATCAGATTCCCTCCTCCTCTGTGTCCTCTGCAATCCTTGCCCTGCTGCTCTCACTGCAGAGCTCACCCCTGAGACATCCCCATGCTGGTGGGAGTGAAGGAGTGCAGAACTCTCCAGCTCCGCCCTCTTCCAGAGGAAATGTCATGAGAAAATGTTTTCTTGAGGTCTTTGCTGTTAAAATGCTATGAGAATGCTTGCTATCATGTGTGCATTTTTATGGCATTTTGACTGGAAGTAATGTGAGAATGTTCTTTCTCACATTATTTCTAGTAGAAATACCCTGAGAACACTGTTGTTTGTGATATTTCTACAAAATGTTCTTGGAGATTGGATGTGACTAAATTTGCCTTTGTAATCGTGGGGATTTTTTTCTTTCTTCCAGCTGAAATTGAAGCAGCATCTAATGTTTCTCTATTTTAAACATTTCTTTTATCATTAAGCCTTGTCCAGATTTGTGCAGAATGAAGCCTTTAGCTGAAATAGCTGATTTGTTTCTTTTGTGCCCTAAGACCTACCCAAACTGAATCAGAGGTTAAGAAACCAGATTAAACTCCATAGTAATTACAGTATTTATAGGATTTTCTTCTGAGATGAAGTTGTTTCGACTGCCCTTTCTGTTTGAAAGTGGACCCACAATGGGGTTGAATAAAACTGTGGAGGAGTAGAGACCTGGAAGAACAAAGACCACATACTGTAAAAAACCATTCTAATTAAATCAGAATGAAAACAGAAGAATGCCTTTGCTTTCAGAGAAACAAGTGACCTAGAGAAACTTATGACTTGGCAGTCTACACTTTTCTTTTTTAAAAGACAACTCACATCTTTTAAAGGAAATAAATTCTGGAAAAAATATAAGATGTGTCAAGTCAATCGGCTATTTATGCCATTTCCTCCAATCCTGATGTTTCCTTCATGAATTATGCACTTTCAGCTGCCACTACTCACATATGTGGGCCCTTGTGGCATATTTCCCAGGACCAGCATGTGATTACAGATCATAAAAAATGAACATATACATTGCTCCTTCACTAAAGGCTGAGATGCTCCATGTTAGAAATGTCTCTTCTATTTGAAAAATAGCAGCTGTTATTAAAAATATCCATAGCTATAATAGCTGCAGCTATGAAAACTTATCACCATAAAGAATTAAGAAACAGATGCCCGTGAAGAATGGCATAGGTAAAGTAGCCACTAAGAGTTTTCCCATAGCCAGAAGGTGGTGCTGCATTGTAATGTAGTTGCAGGGGGTCAGGTTTGCATCTTTGATAACTTATGCTGTTTGATTCACTTTTAAAAAGTGAAAGAGTAGAAGAGATTAAATCATCACAACTGAGCTCTAGGGTAGTGTTCAGCAGAGGCAAAAAGAAGCATAGAATTTAGTTCCTCATTATTAAAAGCCTGTGATTGCACTGGTGTGAGACTGGCTGTCAGCAGAAGCTTTAAGTTCTCTCTGTTTCTTTTGTTGCTGGTTTTAGTGAGCTCTCCTACTTTCTTAACTCTCCTGTTTCATCTCAGGACACTGAACAACACAGAAAAGGAAAATCTGGTTAACCACCTTGTGATGTGTTTCCTTGAAAAAAAACCACTTCCTTCTTGTTGCAACATACTGCATAATTTTTGCTAAGAAACTTTGAGGTTTTTCCTTTTGTTTAATAGAAGCTGAGATATTCAGCTCCAGGTAGACATTGTTGACTTCAGTGAAACTCTGCAAGACTTTACCAGCTGAGGTGGTGCAAACTCCTTCTTTAGCAGGAGGAGAGCAGGAGAGCAGAGCTGCTGTGTCCACACACTGCACAGTGGTGTTGTGCAGAGGAACCCGGGGGTTTAGCTCAGTGTGGGTGCCTTGGTCTGCTCAGTGACACTCCCTCAGCCAAACCACACCCTGCTCTGCATGGATGCACCTGCATTACTTAGGATCATGGATGAGCTTTTGAAACATACCTGGATTGCCCCCACCTTCTGCGCCTTGCTCTGTGTTCTGGAGTAATCTTGGAGAGCAGATGCTGGTTGTCAGTAAATGGGCAGATGTGCTCTAGCAGCCCACCCTGTGCACTGCTGCTCCGAGGGACAGTCATGACACAGGATTGCTTCCTCCCTCCCTCTCTCCCTCTCCCAAATTCTGCAGGGTTGGATGTAGGCTCTCAGCACCAAGTGTTTCTCTCCTACAGATTCATTCCTGTTGATCTGCTTTGGGGGCTCATATAGCTCATGGGTGCCTGTGCATAGGCTAAGGGTCATATGGACAAATCCCACGTTCTCTGATAAGAAAGATATCCAAATTTGATGTGGGTTTTTTTGTTTTGTTTTGTTTTGTTCGCTTTGGTTTTTGTTTTGTTTTTTGTTTAGTGGGAAAAATGCTAGTAAGAATCAAGCAGCTGCCTCATGGGAATAAAGTTTTGACTGAGAGGAAAATGACCCTGACCATCAGAGCAAATCATCTCAAGGACATGGAAAATTATTGCCAAGTAATGCCATTGTTGTTTGCATTACTGAGGCACGTTAAAGTCATGGGCCAGCACTCACTTTTACTAACTACGAAAAAAATGTGATGTTTTTCATGCCAAGGGAATGAATCTGGAGGTTAAAAATTTCCACAGATTAAAGGAGAGACACTGTAAGTTCATGGAACTGAAATCCACTGAGAATTAATGAGTGCATAAAACCCACATCCAGTTCAGGAAATCGCTGGGCTGAAAGTAGCAGGAGGCTGGGAGAGCAGTGAGGGGGATGGGCAGATAGATTTGCCCTCCTCTTACTATTTTCTAATCGCTACTTTGACCACTTCTCTGGCTGCTCTGAGGCAGATAAGAGGTGGTTCTCTCCCCTGAGATCAACTTCAGCCCCTTTCAGGCTTAGGGCTGAACACCTTCATCCTCCCAGTGCTTCCCAGAGAGTTGCCTGGGCAGCTCCCCTGAGTTCAGCTGCAGCAGCCTCTGTGCCACTGAGAATCAAAAGCGGATTTGGTCACCTGAACTTACAGAAGAAAATTTTCCCTCAACTTATTATTAATTGGGGCTAATTTATCCTTGGCATGACCTTTCTGAGTGATGGCTACTCTCACATCAGCATGGAACTTGTGATTATACACCGACTGAGATATGCTTATGTCAGCCATGGAGAGATTATCCAAAATGGAAATCCCTTTTCCACAGGAGATGCCACCTTTGCACTGTGGATAATGTCTTTGACAGGTTGTAGAACCTTTATGGATTAATTGCAGATTTTTTTTCCTAAATTTAGGGTGCCAGAAAGCTGCTTCCAGTTTGGAAACATACCAGTTATTCCAATGGGGATTTCTAAGATGTGCAAAAATGTACACAAATTTGACAGAGATGAAAAATAAAGAGTATTTTCTTTTCTCTAACAAGGTCATGTAGTCTGACCAGACTTAGGTAGAATAACTTCATAAAAGCTTTGAGTTCACATAGAAATCGATATGGCTTCATTTTTGTGAGTTTTTTTTTCAATTTAAATATAATTTTCTCTCTATGTATATATACAATACCTTTTTAAATCACCGGATGCTTAATAACTGCTTTTAATTTGAAAAGGGGCCCATAGTAGGTGGAATAGGCCTAACCATTCCCAAAGTCATGGCATCTTATTGTCTTAAAAAGATAATAATTTTGAATAATGAGAGGAAAAACTGAACCTTACTTTAACTTACATAATGAAAAAAATAGGCAATTTATTTAAATAAAATATTATTTAAAGCATCTAGAGAGCTAAGACCTTTCCAGGCAGAGATGTACAACTTGGTGTAAGTGCTTGTGTGAGAGTTTCTTATTGCTGGAAACATGGGCCCATAATGGAAGTGGTGACAGACCTTAAATTAGTGCAGTGCTACTGTACAATAATGTGTATTCTCAGTGCCATATGGTTGTGATATGCAGCTGTTTTCCTACGATGATTATAAATTTGGATTGTCTGGCAGACATTACAGAAGGGAAAGACATCATTGATCATTTTATCTATCCACTCTGGGTCAGTGAAAGATCATTACTGCCAGTCTCAATTTCTGGTTTTTAATTATTTGCATTACTGTGGTGTCCCAAATCCCCAGGCAGATCAGTGTCCCCTTGTTCTGTTCATTACACACATCAGGGTAAGTGTTGCTGGCTTTGAAAATGCAGAGCAGCTAATGTGCAGATGTACTCAGAGGCAAGCAGAAACTGAAGCCATGATGACACGACACTAAATGTGAAAATTGCGAATTCTTTGCTGCTTCACCCTCTTTGTTCTTTTATTATAACCCGATTATTTTGGTTTGCTTACCAGGTCACCTTGGCTGGCTGAAGGTCCACAAACACCCCAGCAGACCTGGTGTGTGGAGAAGCAGCTCCCTGTGAACAGATGCAGAGACACAGACAAATTTGAATCATCCATCTGAGACCCCAGCAGGACAGAGTATCACAGGGAAAGAAGAGGAAAGGGACTGTCATGGGACAAAAAAGTGTGTAAAAAACATTTGCAGAACTACTGGAAATTTGTCTATGCTCTGAAATGGTCACATGGTAGATACCCCACAACTAGTGGGAACGGGTGCCATTAAGTGCAGACTGTACATATAACACAGCCCTGTGCCACAGTGACCTGTCACTGCATTTTCTCGACAGGGCTGATTAGCTTGGGCACAGCACTGTCTGATGTGGGAATAGCTCGTCAGATGTGAGCTGGCTCAGGTCCAGACAGCTCAGTGCATCCCTGTATCACACGCCCCAGCACACCAGCTCTGGGATTAACTTGGAGAGACCTCACTTGGGTCTGTTTTAATTGGTCCATAAATGATAAGAAGTCCACATTGCTTCTCTTATCCAGCTAATCTCCAGTTTAATAAAGAAAGTTATTTCTGATGATTAGACAGATCTTTTCCTTTTTAAAAATATTTCATCCTAGTATAAATTAATTGCCCTCCAAACCTAGAAGAGAATCCTTTGAAAAAGAGACATCCTGGCAGGGCAAACAGCCGTGTGTTTTGTTGCCATTTGAGGGGACTTGCACTGAAATCCCAGCCTTTGCTGCCTTTCTCCTGCTAAGGAAGAAGTACCTCATATCACAAACCAGCAGCCCCTTCAGGCAATTGCCATTTAAAGAGTGGCATTGATGGACTCTGTAAGGAGTCCTATTCAGTGCTCTCTGGCTTGGCAGCATGATGTCAGTGATGTGGGCGGCAAACCCCTGAATTTGCTTTGATGGTATTTGTGCTCTTTTTTTTTCCATTTTTCACGAATGAGTGATTCATTTCTTTAAAACAATGTGTTTGGAAAGCCTGCCCCGCTAAGGAATTGTCCACGCAGTGGGGGAGGCTTGGAACATTGTATGTCCTCATGGAAGTACCAACAGGGGTTGTGCCAGATCCTTAGTGCAAGAGGTAACAGGGATGCTTGTATCAAAGCCAAAGATTCATGAATCAAAGGCGCTGACTCTCAAGCACAAGTGCCAGCATTTGGGCAGATAACCCAGCCCGTGCCAATTTAGGGTGAGAGAAATGCCCCAGACTAATCCTGTGGATTCAAAGAAATACAACGTAACAAATTTTGAGTATCCCACAGCCTTGAGAGTCTTCATCTATAGATATTAAGCAAAGAAATAAGGGTAATGATCTCGTTTCCCTAACAAGAAAAAGCAGAAAAAATTCTGCTAAAAACTGATGTTGCTTCACGTGGTTTGTTCTAAAACACAGGGGGATGGGGAAAGCAGCACTGGAAGAAGAAACTGTGAATGTCAAACCACGTGTTTTGCAATCAACTACAACATAAATGCTCATGTGGCAGGTGACCAGAAGCAGATTTTGGCCAGTATGAGGGCTGTTGGATAATTCTGTGCCATCTCCAGTAGTAAGCAACTGACACTTGACATTCACCAGCAGGGTGATTCAGAGTGCTTGGATTAGGCTAAGGCAAAACGTTATATACAATGGAGAAAACAAGACACTCATGGAAAATCATCAATTATCCTATATACACAGTGGAGCTGCAGGCAGCATTAGATTAAATTCTAAAATCAGGGTCATGTCTGAGCTGTTGTTCTCCATGAAATTCCTGGACTGGGCTGAAAACTATGTGCCTGTGTTCACTTAGAAAGAAAATGCGGAATCCCCTTCAATTCAGAGGTGTGTAATCAAGAATTTCTTGTTCTCTTAAAAAGCAGCTAAAAAACAAGGTGACTGCACAAGTTTTGCATAACATTTTTGTGATTATAAAGAGAAGTGTGAACACAGCTTCAGACAAATACAAGTATCTTAATAATTTAACTTTGCATTTTATATATAAAACGCTAAGTGGTTTATTGCAACAGCTGATCTCTACCTTGCCGAAGAAATTGTCTTCCTCTCCCAACAAGTTTTGCAGGGGAAAGTGCCCATGAGAAAACTGATTGCCTGGCTTCACATCACAACCAGTATCTGGTTCAAAGGATTGTTCCCAAATAGTAAGACAGAGGACTTTGTGTTTGCAATGTCCAAAGCAATCATATAATCAGTGTTTCCTTAACCCATTTCATATTAGCAAACTGCTTAGACAGCTTATGCAAAAAGTGGAAGACCTGACTCCACCTTCTTCTGAAGTTTAAATTCCATAACTCCTACATGACAGAACATGTTGAATTGGAGAATCTTAATGATTTCTTTTAAAAGCCAATTGGCAGATGTCTAAGTTCAGTATCCATATTGTTTAATTTCTGTTTAATGTGTCCTGGATAGAAGTGGATGTATATGCACTTTACAGCATAAACATAGAGCCTGATCTGCATCATTATTAAAATGGTCAGCAAAATTCAGTAAGTCAGAGCTTGGTAACACATTTTGGAATGGTGAGTTTACAGAGACAATTTTATGAACTCTCTAAACCTACAAGGGCAGAAAGCATGCTGCTCTCCTCTTCTCCTTCTCTCTCCCAGAATATAACCTGTGCAAGAAGATGCTGTCCACAACAGCTACTGTGCCCTAGTTTTCCACCTCATTTTGTCTGTTGGGATCCTCAAGGTCAGTGATGCTCAATGAGAATAGAGAAAACATCATTCTTAAACATTCAAAAGCAGTTCCATATTTGTCCAGCAGTTATATAAACAACATAAAGTGATAAACCCAAAGAAATGCTTTGAAATCAGACCCTCTATTTTTAGTTTTGGCTCTGCAACTCGGTACTCCATATACAGTGAGTAGATGTTTCCTTCTGGTTTTGACAATGGTAAATGCCATTACGAGTCTGAGTAACCTGCCTGATGGAAATTGTTGTCAAAATGGCACATGCAAAAATTAATTTCCTAGCAATAATTTTGGTAGGAATTCCCCAACTGCCCCCCTTAAGTTACTTACAAAAACATTTTGTATTCTCTAATATGGGGAACATTCAATTTTTCAGTGCAAATATTATAGATATTATATTGTGTAACAATAGAAATACACTTTCAAGAGAAGATATTCCTTGAATCATTCACTTCCATGTGTCTTTTCACAATATTGATGAAAAATGAAAAAATCAAACATTCTATAGAACAGAAATTCTGAAAAAGTTTACTAACATTCTTGTTTAAATGATATTGAGTTGATATAATATTAAATATTAAATATTATCTTTAAAAAAAAAAACCACAAAAACAGGGGGGGTTATATTTGGGATACTCAATTTACATTATCAAATCAAAACCAAAGTACTTTCCTATTTACAATAATAGTACATTTGAAAATTCTAGCATTGACAGATTCCTGACAGGCATTTTTGATTTTGTGGAACTGTATTTTCTGATGGAAATCAGCAGAGCTCAGAAATTTTCAGTCAACTTTGAAATTATACATAAAGACAAGTGAGGCTGTGATTTTCAACCACTTGTGGGAATGAAAATAGTATGGATCCAATTGAAGGCTACTGAGATTTGGGTACCATGTCCCAGAGGATCCCTTGAAAACCCTGAAAGAGTGTCTCAAGCACATACTTGCTTCCTATTACTTGTTAAAAATAAAAAGTGTTGGAGGCACATGTCTAGGAAAATTTGAAGCACTGTAGTGCTGTAGAAGTCTTTAACTTCTAAAGAGCTGTAGAACAGTACTTTCTTTTGCTAATCCTAATAGATTATTCCAATTAATAGATAGTAGGAATTTCATTATATGTTATATGTTATATGTTATATGTTATATATTGGTGCTCTGTGATTTCTGCTACACATTTGTATCTCAAAATAAAAAACCAAGGGAAAAAACCCAAAACAAACAAAAAAAACCCCCCAAACAAACAAACAAAAAAACCCAAACAAAGAAACAAACAAAAAAAGAAAACCAAAAAACAAACCAAAGAACTCAAAACAACCATTCAAACCTTGTCAGAATTTTATTGGAACTGTATGAAATAATTTGAAATTTTATTTGAAGTTCAGAAACTGATGTTAAGTCATCAAACAAGATTCCCTGCCTTTATATAACTGATTGCAATTCATTGTAAAGTTCAGTTGTGTCTCCCTGCATACTAACTTCGCAAACACAAAACTTCCCACTGCACTTTTATTCACAGGCTTGTCAATCAGGTGCTCACCGTTCCCTTAAAGTTTAAGCCTTATTAACCTACACACTGGATTTGACTGGTGATAGGCCACAACAAACAAAGAGCACCAACTCTCAGGTTCCAAATCCTGTCATCCTAGTTCAGAGGGTCCCTGCAAACCCCCTGTAAGAGATGAAAGGATCAGTCAAATGTCTGATTATTCAAACACACAGGCAATGAGGGCACATTGTGGAAAAAAAAAAAAAAAAAAAGTTAGTGGAGTCCCCTGCTGATTGAGATATCTTCTAAAAAAAATAACTTGTTGCTGATCTTTGTATGCAGATAGCATTGGTTTCTAGCCCAGGACTTCATGGGTTACGTCAAATGCACACTGGGAATACCATGTGGAAGGTCTGGACTGAACATATACTTGGCAAATATTGTTAAATTGAATTCACCTCATGCCAGTGTTGCCCAGCTACAATAGGAAGCCAGCATGTGAGCTACTTCAGAGGAACTGAAAAATCACTGCAATTCTGGCAACAACAATTTTATTTCATTCATTTTAATTCGTCACTTCATAGTTTATGGCTTCAGTATATACATACACGTATACCCTGATTTGATATAGTACAGAGATTATTTTATTATTACAATTATGCTCATTAATGGCTTAGGCATGTTGATCAAATGCAATCCTGCTGACTAAGCATCACTGTATTTTTCATGATTTTCATTTCTGTTAGTTAATATTAGAGAATTGCTCAGAGACCCTTCTCAGGCATGGGACCCTTTACATAAAAGGCAATGGTCCTTTCATGTTCTATTAGTACAAATATAAATAATAACTATGAACTGTAGAATGCAAAGTAGAAGAGCTGAGGGAAAGAGAACAATCATGTTAATGAAGAAACCTGAAATGTTGGGGCTTTTTTATGATTATTAAAAAGCAAATTTCTTTGGCCTTTAATATGAGATAAATCAACAGAATGAAAACCTTGAAACAACCATCCACCATGAAGGCAGACTACAAAACAGAAGGTGACCTTAGGTTTCCCCAAAAAATGTTTGCTTATATTCTTGCTTTCCTGCTCTTTTTTATTTTGGTTTTCTCCTAAGAATAATAATAACTGCAGGATTCCAACAACTGTTGAACCTGCATGAAGCAGCATTCAGCTTGTGACTGTAATGGCTTATGAGCTTCCCACTGAGCTAACTACCAGTTAGTAAAATGTAAATGACACAATAAACAGGGCTCATGAGAGGATCAGATCATATGCACATTTTTCTATAATACCTTTTGAGAAGGGGAAAACAAGTGCAGGTTATAGCTGAATAGTGCAGGGAGCACGTGGCAACATATCCTTTATTCTGTCTACCAAAGCAAAGTTTTTTACAGGGTGGGTTTTTTTTATCCTGGGAAAAAAAAAAAAAAAAAAAGGCATAACAAACAAAATACTTTTTTCACTGAAAAGCTAGTTTTCCATCCCAGAGTAACAGATTCAAAATCCAGATGGCTGTACCTACATGTCTCAGGACAATAGAAGAAATTAGGATAAATAAACAGTGACAAATATCCCATCAGAATATCGCTTTCTTGTAAAACGTTGAGTATCCCACTTATACAATCTTGTCCTTTTCCTGTGTCATAGTGGTATAAACCAGATTATCTAAAAATGTTTCATTTCATATTTTTAGTATGATGCTGCATCAGCTCTCAAAGTTATTAAAATGTGCATATTTCACTTTTTTCTGTAGTCATTCAATGTGTTTGACCATTTCTTTAGAAAATGATAACGCCAAGATTTTCATCTGTTTTCTGTGTCACCTACATCTTAATACTTCTATCCTTTAAGAAGATTCCTGCCCATTCAATAAGCATGTTAAATAAGGGGTAAATGTATGAATAAACTGGTTCTTATATGATTCAGAAGCTCACAGCAAAAAAGCAACCAAGCATATACAAGTAATATGCTGTTCCTCAGGGAATACAATACTTGTACCATAGCTTTGGCTTTATGTTGCAGAGTTGGACTGAGCCTCAGAGATGAATGTGAAAGATAAAGAAGCATTGTAAGGTCAGTGACTGAGCTCCTCTTTTGCTAATCAGCTTCCCTTGTTATCCATCCAATTTACTAGAAGTTTAACCTTTTCAATACTGCTAGAAGTTAGCTAATTTTTTTAAATGAGATGGCCAGGGTAACAAATTGAACTTCTTGTTGTTCATACAGCTCTGTAATAGTAAATGAGATAACAAACAAACAAATTAATAAATAAAATTTCAGCAACTCAGCAGCATTTTTCCCTCCAAAGAGCATTCAAATGCAAATGGGTTTACATGAAAAGAAGTGCCAAGACTTCATAGATAAAATATTTCATGGAGGTAGAGCTTCCAAGGCCATGGAAAGAATGCCAATGTCACATATTAATTAAGAACATATTTAAGATGGACTGACCTGGAATTTTCCAAAGGAACATATTCCTGTTGAAAAATCATTTTCTTTAAACTAGAACTTTATATGGAGAATGTGTTCCAAATGTCTTTTAAATGTTAAATGCATAGAATATTGTATTTCAATATTTTTTAAATGTAAAATTCATTATCCAGGTTGAAATTATCACAAAAGTCACTAAAAAAAGCAGAATAGTTGTATATAAGTTAATCAAAACTCATTATGTATCCACAAGCTTTTAAAAGGTTTATCTTTTTCTTTTTGGATCAAGACAAAAAAGTAAATTTGTTGAAAAAAGTGCAAAATTTAGGTTTTTTAACTTATATTCTATATTTGAGAATGAAAGATAAAAAGTTGAATCAGGATGGGTAACCCAAAGATGAGGGCTTTACCAGTTAAAGATCAAGGCTGAGTGCTTGGTTCCATCACAAGATATTTTTGTGGCTTTTGCCCAGACGGTCATTCCATGTTCACCTGTCCTAAATTCACTACAGCAGTTAAGTCTCTAGGTGTCAGACAGCACCATTTGTCCCCTAGAAAAATACATACAGGGAATTAGTACCTCTGTTGTAGAGCATACACGAAGGACTGCCCCAAAAACTGCCTTAATGTAACACGGCAGATGGATACAGGCTCCCCAGGAAGAGCAGTCTCAGGAGAAGAACTGGCCCAAAGTTACAAAGACTTCGAAGAGGCTGACAAGGAACAAAAATCCCCAGGACCACATTCATTACATGTACCCCAGCTATGGCTAATTTACACAGGTAGCACAAACTGCAACCACCCTGCACTGCAATGTCTTGTATTAAAAAAAGGTGACGTGTAAAAGACTATTTTACTCAAACATCCTAGTTATTAGTGGGACCCTCTTGATATCTTCTACCACAAAGGATCAGTCTAGGGGTTAATATCTTAGGCAAATATTAGCTCTGTGGACATTGTGGTGATAGAAAGGAGGGAGGGAATTGCATTAATTCAGAAGAAGATTGGGGAAAAAGTCTATATTTTGCCTTTCTTAAAATATGTGTATCAATGCATAATATAAGGGAGGAGACCATATGAAAACACTTAAAATATGGTGAAGCAGAAGTGCAAGAGAAAACAAGAGAATTCAGATCACCTGTGATTATGAGGCATATTAAGCAAATTCAGCTTATGAGGGAATTGATGTAAGGACACCAAATACCAAAGAAAAAAAAATCTTAGTGGTTGTTCCATATTGAGAATTAAACTTTCAACGTTCTAAAAATGTGATCTTAACACTTATAAGAATAATATGAATTCTTAAATGCAAAAGATACATTTTCTAGGAAAATATCCATGGGCACTTTGTATGTCATATTCTATCGCAATGGTAAAAGAAGAAAGTTGAGAACTTTTATGAGAATTAAAACAAACCATTGGACTTCAGTCATTCCATTGACTTGGCTTGCAACCTCAGTCTATATACTTTAACCTTCTCTTTATCCTTCATTTCTTACCATGATACAAAACAACTTTTGGATAAATCTCTGAAAAATCTTTATCTTTTAAGCCAGGCTTGGTTTTAGTTATTCTTCTTAGAATATTTTAAAACAGTGATGAAAAGAAATGAGCTGTCGTGTCTTTTAATCTCAAGAGTAATAAAAGCATTTGAATAGGTGTATTATTTATATAGACTATATAGGTCTATTATTTATATACACTATTAAGATTATAAAATATAAAACAAAAAGTTAAGTATTTGTAAGTTTGGTATCAAGTCAAGATTAAGGTCCTTAGGCAGATGAAATGAGAAAAACCTTTGGGATAGTTTTCAAATGAGATAAATGGGAAGGATAGGGAAAAATTGTAGGAAAGTGTACAGAAATTTCAACTCAGGATCTCCACATTTAATAAATACTCCCACCCACTCCAAGACTTCATAAACCTAATCTGGCTTTTTGTATCTTCTGAGTGCACAAATTATTAATGAAGAAATAGTTTCTGCTTCTTTGCATAGTAAAAAATTTACATCAGTTTTGAACTCTTAATTCCAAAGTGCAGCATTTAGGGGCTTCATTCTCTGTTACGTATTGCAGGTGCTTGACATCTCCTAAGTACTGTGACTCCTCATCTCAGTCTGGATCCCCAACAGTTTAGCCTTACTATTTTGACTTAATGTTGGCATTTATTATAATCATGGATAATTATGTATAATTATAATTAAGCCCTAATCCTCCTCAATTACACTGACATAAATTAGGCATAAGGCATAATTTAATCAAAATTAATGGATTTGCACCAGTGTAGAGCTCACACAAGGATAAATCCAGATCTTGTATCTTATTATGAAGCATAACATTCCAAATATGCCAGAATGAACCCACTTTATGGGTAACTGTTGTTCAGTTACCTTAAATGTTTTTATTCATCGACTGTCATTACCAACAAAAAGGGAAAAGTGTATTGGTTCAGAAAATAAAGCAAAAATTTCAGAGAAAACAATGAAATCTGAAAGAGTTTCAGCTCTTGTACACAAGAAAAAGCATTTTTAAAATCATAAGGATGTTTATAAAGATTACTTTTGTTAAAAAATATCAAAGGAAAATTCATTCCCTTGGGCATTTTAAATGTATGTGGTAGAAATACTCACATCCAGATGCTAACTTTTATGGCTGACCAAGAAGGGCCTTAGAGAGGTGGTTGGGGAAATGATCTTTTACAAAACATGAGATACAAAGCTTATGTTGTTGAAAGGAGAAGCATGTAATCAGCTAAAGAATTCCTGAGAAAGACCAAGGGCAGCAGATACTGAAACCTTGAACTTCCTTACTTCAATGCATTTTTTGCATGCTTCCTGAAGAAAGGAGCAACCAAGGGAATTTATTAACTTTTAACTTAATTAGGTAGATGCCAAAAAAATGTTCATTCCTGGACCAGTCTATTTAGATGTTGCAACCTTCAAAAAATTGTAGCTCCTCTCTAAGGAGGAGCTCCAGTGGGGATTTTTTAAAGACGCTATGTGAGCTTTTTCATCTTCTAAATATAACAAAAGAGAAATTTTAAATGAGAATTTTAGGTGCTCAATTTCATGAGAACATATCTAAGGCAACAGACAGTATGGTGTGTATATATATGCATGTAAGTTTAATTTAGATGGTCTATGGAAATCTAAAATAAACCTTTACAAAATAATACAACAGTCAGTTCCTGTGAAATCTAACAGATCTCTCTCTCACACACGCACTACAATATATGCAAACATACTTTTCCCCTAGCCTTAATTCCTATTCATTGTTCTCTGTCAGAGAATATATAACCTAACTCTTAACTTTCCCAAGCAACAGAGTCAAACCTATAATACAGAGTTGTGCTCTTCCATAGCTAACTTGTGTAAAACTTAGGTTTGGTTTGGTTTGTTTCTTATTGTGGAATCATTGATGAAATAAAAAGGGACCCTATTTTAAACTTTTCTCTTCTTAGGCTCACAAAAAACCGCCAACAGAAGCAACAGAACTCAGATTCCCTGTTTCCCCCTAAGCTACAACCATTGTTTCACGTGGTGTCTTCTGTGCCAGTCAAAAAAATATAAGGAGAGGATGTTGACCCTGGCTGTGGAAACTCAGTGCTGGCCCTTCAGCCTGACAGGAGCCACAGGCTGTGTACAGAGCTAAGAAAGAAAACAGATTTTAAGAACCATTTCCACAGCAAAAGTAAGTTATAGGTGCAGAACAATCATTCTATGCTAAACATAATCAGATTAATTTTATTCACTGAGTTGATTTAGAGTATCAACGTTGCAAGGAAGTTTGAAACAAGTCCTGTTGACAAAAAGTAGCTAGTTCTCTCACCCAATTCACTGGCTGCTGGTGGTGAATCCATTGGACTACCTCCAAATAAATTAAAACGTGTGTCAATTAAGAGTAGGTAAATTACAGAAAAACCATCAGACTTCCTCAAAGCCAGGGCCTAGAATTCCAAGACAAAATATATATAGAATGATTTAATTTTAATAATGGATTCTTAAATCCATTCACAGGTATTCTCCGTCACACATCTTTAGAGGTATAAACACTTTACAAAGAGTAACACATAAATGAAGGCTGTCACGGTACTGGGACAGTACCAAAAACCCACCTGTAGTGACTCCCATGCAACTCCCTCTGAATTGTTAAAGACTGGGGATTATTTTGTCCACATGGTGCAGTTGTGTCAGCAGTCTTGCATCCCTACTAGCAAATCCCACTGTTGGCTATCAGTGTTGCAGCCCTTTTAATATTGTCATCAGCTGCATATTCAGTCTCTGAATCAATAACTTTAATCATCTTTATGGCTGTTCTTTTATTCATGTTTATTGATTATAGTAGCACAATATAAGACATCGAGGGAAGGAAATGGCAAAGGACCATTGGAAAAAACAAAACCAAACACAAGAAGGAAACCTTTGAAATTAAATAATTTTTCCAAAATGCGGTCTCTGAAGAATTTTGATGCACCAGGCATTGCAGGCAATTCAATCATTTATCTAAAGGCCTTGGTAAACTTTTATACACAATGTATTTCAGTAAAGTCAAGATTAATATAATTTTGGTGAAAATTTATATGCATGAGGATTTTTCTTAACCATGCAAAATAAATGTCAGATAGTAACTGAAAGGCAAATTAGGTTAACCAGCATAATTGAAAAACAGCTTTTGCTCCATGGTTTTTTTAGTCACCAAACAGTTAAGATGCCCAAACACTTATTTACTTTTAAACAAAATTACTTAACATGCCTGAAATAATTCAGTAGACTACTCCTCTGACTAAAACCACATGGTTGTACATAATTTAAGAAATTCCTGAGTTATTTTATAGAGATTATCCTGACTCTGGACCTAATTTTGCAAAGGTAGAAGATGCCCAATTGTTAATTTACTCATTTGTTTAACTGGTTTTTTAAAGTTAGATTTTTTGGTTTAGTCTTGGGAAAACCTTTTGCTCCATCTTCTTGCCACTCACTTAGGGGCAAATCTTGGGAGCATGACAGAAATTTTAATCTTTTGCTTCTATCATCATTATAAGAGTGTCCTTGGGGAGGGAGAAAGAAACTCTGACAACAATAATGACCCAATAAACAAACAAAAAAACCTCAGAAATTATGTTGCATTGCAAGAATTAATCTCAGAGGTTTGGTAAGATTTAGATTACCTTTGGGCTGGGAGAATTTCTACAGTAATCCTTGGTAAAGGCTGTGTCTGAGCAAATCAGAGTCTGTTAGCAATTTCACATGGGTGTCAGAAAACACTGAAATCAAACACTTAGATTCAAACCCTCAGATTCAAACCCTCAGCTTTAAACCCTGAGCAAGTTCTCCTCAAGGTTCACAGGAGTTTCTACATAAGATAGGATTTTGAGGTACACGCACATATATAGACCTTGCCATTTATATCCATTCTAAATAGTGAAAGAATTAAATCTATTTTGATGTGCTGGAAGTCAAAACAGCTTCCTTCATGTGATTAATCTAGCTCTGTTACATTACATGGAACTGGGTAAAAACAAGCTTTTTTATTTTCCAGATTGAAATGTGGGCATCAGGGGGCTAAAAGCACAGTTTTTTCTCTCTCTTTTTTTCCCCCCAAACATTTTCTTTACTCTTCTTCATTGGAAACATAATGCTGTCAGCTGTCCCTGCCATCTTCCAATTTCAAGTTCTCTCTCTCCATCTGTGTTCATACTTTTTTTAACTCTTAATCAGGTCCTGCCGTGTCTTTGTATAGGAATTCACCATCATATGGCACCAATTCAGACCTGTAACATGAATAAAGGTTGGTATTTATCATAACTGCTGTAAAGGAAGTGCCTTTAAAAGGAAAGGGAGCATGTAATTCCCTGCCATTCACTTTCTCCTCAACCTTTCACCTTTTAATCAGTAGCCATAACCCAAGAAGATCTCACAATGGAAAGTTAATTATGAGGTCATGAAGATGAAAGCATCTGACTTACATTTTATAAAGGTACTTTGCTTTTAAATTATCCTTGATTTACCTGCATGAAAGGAAAGGAAGTTCCCAAAGATTATTCTAAATGGACCAGACTTTCAGATGCCAACATTTCCAAGTGAAAATGGAAATGTGATCCTGTCACATGTCCTTTGAATATTTCTTAGGAAGGAGGCTTTACCAATATGACTTGACTCATAAATTGAAGGTGTGTTCATGGATATGAGTGTATGGAGCACCCAAAGACAATACTGTACTGTTCATAACTAGAAAGGAATCTAGAGTCAAAAATCCCAGAAGTTAGGTATTTGTATCTCTGAGCTTTGGGGATCTGGTGTGTACTATTTAGAACTTCAGGGAAAGTGTGTTTGAAGGGCATTGTCCCATCTATGCTTAAAATCCTAAACTTATTCTGTTTTAACATTTGCATACATTGAAGGTAGCAGAAATAACTGTAGAAAACCCCCAGTAGTTTGTTTTATAACATCTAGTATCCAGGAAGGTAAGATGGAAAGTTTGCCAGCTGTAAATAGTAACAACATGTATTCAAAAATGTCTTTTTTCACATAAGAATGAAGATACTCTGTTTACTTAGTGGTTAAATCATGCACCCAAAGACAATCAAATTGTTAAACAATACATTCATTTTAGAGCTATCCAGACTACAGCATACATGGTTTGTCCATCTGATCTGAGCCCTGTCAACTTAAGATCTATCCTGTTTGAGAAGTGAGGGTTGCTAGAGAGAGTGGCTCCATCAGAGAAGGGGGGCAGGAGCACCCCTGCCCACGGGCCTGTTAACCCAGACAGAAGGGTCAGTGCACGATGGACAAAGCACGAGGAGAAGTGGAGGCAGGGAATAGAAAGAGGCTGCCTGGGGGCCATCACACTTTCCTGAGGAAAGCACTATGGGTGAAAAACCATCCTTTCTGCATCCAACACATCAGCACTGGAGAGGATCTTGAGGATAAGACATTTTCTATAGGCAATAGTGTCTTTTCATTAAATTTCCATATGAATTACTGATTAAGAAGCAGACTATGTTTCCCTCTCTGTTCCTAAATAGTACAGTGATACTAATTTTCTATGATGTTATTATTGGCTGCACCATTCCTCTCCTAATACTGCTTTAAATTGTATCTACTTGGTTATTGGTTATTGGTCATTAATACTGCTTAAGTTGTTTTTGTTTCCTCTAAGGGATGAACTGAACATTTTTGTTGGACTTTTCATGACAGTTAATGGTAGGGGATGAATGGAAAAAGAGAGGTTGTGATTTGAGTTGGCAAAGTATAAATTATATATTGCTTTTCCTTAATTCTGAGAATTGAAATCAGCAATTATAAGGAATTGCTGCTCTTGTAGGAGCAAGCCCAGAATGTCTACACTTGATGAAGCATCTTTTAGCAAGTTTTTTACATGAACAAAAATATGTTTTGTGCAAAAAAAAATTCCTTCTAATGTTATAAACCATGAGGTCAGCTGAACAATATAAAAGAAAAGAAGCACAAAGCTTAAACAAGAGTTCCATGTCTTTAGTATTTCCTTGAAATGCCTTGAAATCATCATTTCATGGCACTACCCCTTTCTGTAAAATGCAATTGCTGAGTGAATGTATGTGTTCAGAGAACTATACTTATAATGCTGCATGAGGAACACAGAAAATATGAATTAATAAAAAGAGGAAACAGCACAAAGCCAATCCAAATGTAGTTGATGTAATTTGTTTTATGACATTACTGTTCCATGAAGACATGGAATAATGAAACTCCCTTTCATTACAATATTATCAGTACAGCTGTGACAGGAAGCCCTCTGGATACTATTCTCACAGCCTTCTTGTTCACATTCTCAGATAAAGGGAGTTTCTGATAGGTTTTGAAGTTAGGCATGATTCAAACCAGAATTTGCATGAATGAGCAATAGTGAGTTTATAATCTATGCATCTGGTAATCCATGCTCCTATCCCTCCAAACAGAAACAAGCCTCTTAAGTTCACCATGAATCTTGGATGTTTAGTAATTTAATAGGCTTAAGCTTTATTCCTTCAAGGTAATTGTGCAGATACCTTTAATAAAATACACTCAACATTGCCAGCAAACATTCTAGATAAATGAACACAAGAAATGTTAGATGCAACTTTATTAAACTGTTAATCCTTGCTGGAAGGCTTCCTGGAGTGTTTGAGGGTAGTGTTAGTAGTGATGATAAACTAATTTGCCACGGCTCTTAGGTTCATGTTATCTTTTCTTATCAGCCTAAGGCTAGGTCAGAAAAAAAAATTGGAAACATTTGCCAGAGACAGCAAAGTGGCTAATTCAAATACCACTGCAGAGTGTCAATCCATCCATGTCTCCACAGCGGTTACTTTAATGGTCCATTTAATTCTTCAAAGCAATTGAATTTCCACCCATATACTGATAAGGTGATACACCACAGTAGTGTTGCCAGAATTTATCTTTTTTACGTGCAAGATGAGGTTTATATGCAAGGCAGTCTAATTTCTCCAATTCAGATTGGGCTAAGAGCAACATAATGCTTGAGATTCCTGCTTTAGTGGTTTCAAAGAAAAAATAACCTCAAAAATTGTGGGTATTGTTGCCTTGACTTATGTTGTTTGGTAGGGTTTTTCAGTCAACTTAAGAAAGTAAGGCTCAAAAATATAAATAAATTGTGGAGTAAGACATAAAGAACAAAATAATGAATCACCAGCTGTTCCTAAATCTAACCATGTGTGTCCAGCTCAGTGATAGTGATGCAGTAACTCTAATTACCTTCAGCCTGTGGGGGTTACTATACCCAGGACCTCTCACATCTTTCGCTTTTTGCACTGGATTGCAAAATAAGGAATACTGAGCCTTCTGCTCTCTTCTACAGTTCCTTTCTATGCTACTTCACAAATCCTGCTCATATTTATTCCATGTCCTCATGAAGTCAGTCCACTGTTGGCTGCTTGATTCTTCTACTCTATTTAATCCAGGCTGGATTCCATGAAATCAAACAAACCTACCTGGTTACAACTACTAGAAAAAGAGTGAGACAAGACTTCTAGATGATATCCTTGAGTCTCTTGCCAATTTACAGCTCCTGCACAGTCCATCCATTCCTTTGGATTTGCAGCTATTATGTGTCATGATAACCTGCTTCTTATAGGCTGTGATGTTTTTATCATAAATACCTTCACTTATATATATTCAAGTGCAGGAATAGATGAATATAGTTTTCAAAATCTGATGACACTTTCCAAAAGGTTTAGCCTATTATATTGAATGGAATTGGTGCAATAGCAATAATTGCAGCTAGATGTTCCAGAATGCAGTTTTCTTATGTGGAAAAAGACAGATTCTTTTCTATGTAAGACTTTTACTTCTTATGTTTTACTAAATATTTTTGTGCAAGTTACCTTCAGCTGAAATATGGTTAATAAATATTCACTCAGTTTTAACAATCAGCAGAAAATTATGAGATTGTGTACAATAAATTTGGAAATAATGAAATGTCTTACATATGTCGTTACATATTTTAAATCTAATTCACACTGTAATGTAATAGCAGTCCATGAATATAAAAAACCTTTCCCAGATGAAGATATACTACGAGTAATGGTGTTATTATCAAGAAAAAATATTATGTTGCACTCAAAATTTGACACTGATGAAATTAAAAATAGAGTTACTTTCAAGTCAATACATCTGAAAACATTTTTAAAATGTTTTTAATCTCTGTATTTTATAGTTAAATTATTTTTGAAATCTGCTCAGAAAGGTGTCTTTCACACCTAAATATTGGCTCAGCAGAACTTTATTTAACTTGTGACTTATTGTTTCCAATAAGAGGTCAAACTCAGATTAAAAACTCAAAAATGTACCAAAGTCTCATCATGACTGAAGTATGCTGTATGTGCTTCTGAGATACTAATGAGGGTTGATAGGTTTGATATGCTGACAGTTTAGGGGAAAAGGTTAGTAAAAACGTTCAGGTTTTCATAACTAAGATTTGATTATAGTTTCAATAGTCTGGTTTACCATGGTCTTTTCCCCTTGTGGAGCACTATTTCCTGGGACTGTGGTATTGGTTAATATTGAAAAATAATATAATTCCAGTAGAAATGAAATATTTTTCAAGACTGCTGAGAAACAGTGACCAAAATGAAGAAAACAAGAATTTTGTCTCTAAATGGACTGGAATGTTGTCAGTTATGCATTAGTTTCCTCACTTACTGCCTTGCTCCAAACTTTGGCAACCACTTTCTTCTCAGAAAAAACATGATTTGAATGATTTCATTAATAAAGCAAAAACATATCTCGAAATCCTGCATGAGCGCTTTTCAAAAATTTGGAATAACGTTCTTAAGATGAAAGATGAAAGATTAAAAGACTAAAACTTCTCAAACCTAGGAAGAGCACTGCCAGCAGCTCACGGGAGATGATCACTCCTTGTGATGTGGCCACATTGGGAATGTCCAGTCTTAGGCTCCTCAGTAGGAGAGGGACATGGAACTCCTGGAATCCACTGGAGGACAACAAAGATGTTCAGAGGACAGCAGCACCTCATTTATGAGGAAAGGCTGAGAGAACTGGCCGTGTTTAGCCTGGAGAGGACTGAGGGTCAACCTATAGATCTGTGTAATTATCTAAAGGGAGGGAGTCTAAGGATGGACCAGGCTCTGCTTAGTGATGCCCAACAACAGGACAAGAGCCAACAGGGAGAAAGTGATGCACAGGGAGTTCCACCTGAATGTGAGGAAGAAATTCTTTACTGTGCAGGTGACCACGAACTGGAACTGATTGCCCAGAGAGGCTGTGGAATCTCCCTTACTGGAGATATTCAAGATCTGTCTGGACTCAATCCTGTGCCATGTGCTCTGGGATGACCCTGCTTGAGCAGACAGGTTGGACCAGATGACTCCACTGGTATCCCTTCCAAGGCTACTTCCATGAAACTAATATTAGGAATCTGAATGATATAAACACTTGTGTGAATATATGTATATATAACATTCTAGAACAAAGTAAATATTATAGCTATACTTCACAGAAATATATAGAGAAGACATTTATAAAACAGAGAAGGTAAAGTTAATTTTAAACTAATGAAATCTAGATTTGTATCTGCTTTCTTTGTCTTCATCAATTTTTTGTGAAATTGATAGAATTGATAAGTGACTAATATTAAATAAGAAGAGGAAATTAAATAAAGGAAAATATCAGCTTTAGGACCTGTGAATTATTTTCATTTTTGTGCTTTAATCAAAGGACATTTTCTTGCCTAGATGTCAGATTGGCAACTTTCTCATCTAGCATTGAGTAGAAGAGCTAAGAGCTAGTCTGGACATTACTCCATTATTCTCTTATTTTATGAGTGCAGCCAGGGAAATATGAGACTAAATTTTGTGAAACTCCTCACGCCTTGTATAAGGCACACTGAAAATAATAAAGGAAGAAAAGGAAAGAAACATTGCAGTGATGATTTTTTGTTTTGGTTTGGTTTTTGGTTGGGGTTTTTTTGTTTTGTTTTTTGGGGTTTTTTTAACATGGATGTTGCTTAGTCAAAAGGAAAATATCATTAGCTTCCTTAGTTTTCACACTGGAGTTTTCAATCAGAAGTTGTGTGGTACTTTAAAAAGTAAGCTGCAAAAGCATAGAAATCTTACATTACTTAGGACATAAACTTGTTTGTGTGCTTCTTTGGGCTCAAGTGTACAAATTGCTGGACTGCAACAGGTACCAGTCCAGTCCTTCCTACTTTTCAGAAGAATAATCTAGTCCTGACTGTAAAACTTTTCTGCCTACATAGAAAATGTGGTCTAAACACCACATTGTATCAAGATCTGTCTTTTTGGAAGGTTTTCCCAACTCCCGGGAAGGCTTTTGGCAGGAATCTCTTGATGAAGTCCTCAGGACCGTGCTACAGGAAGTCAGATGAGATGATCTGAGCAGTCCTGATGGTTTCAGTCTGGAAGCAAGTTAGACATAAGTCTTCTTAGACAATAATGGCTTTGGGACAGAAAATCAAAAACCTCACTGTCCTTGCTGCCTGCTACCCTTATCACTTAAGCTTATCTCATTTTCAGAGAAGGTTTGATGCTTTAGGGGAAAAAAATGTTCATCCTTAGTTTATTTGTGATGTAAATACACCTTGTAAATAGAGAAATTAAGACCTTATTTTGAGGGGGTTCTCTACCCAAAGTTAATGAGAGAAATGAATGCAAAGCTTCTCAGAACTCAATAGGGAATAGCTCCTGCATTAAACAAATACTGTGGATAACAGGGAACGAACACTCTTAATGTGCTACAACAACAGGAGAGCTAAAGATTTACCCACATTTCATTGTAGAGTCTCCATCAGGATTAGAGAAGTTTGTTCCTTTAATTAATACAAGGCAAAACTTTTACTCCATGGCTTCTCATCCTCTTCTGTCCTTTTTCATTTCTTTTTAACATTAGTTCTTTAACAAATCCTTCTTTTCAGAGACCAAAAGCTGATATGTTCTGGGGAAATGCCAGCAAGATGTTAGAGATTGGCACAACTAGCTACTGTCATTCTATCAAGACAATAGGATTTGAGCGAAAGGGGTAGAGTTCTCCATGCAGAATTTAGCTGCTTAATCCTCTCTTGTGGGCTGGCACAAAATCAACAAAAGAAAGAAACCAAATTACCCAGCTCTGCTTTGGCAGATTTAGCCACTGTCAGCAGGCCAGAAGTTAATTCCCTCATATTCTTGTTTGCCACCAACTACGGCAGGCCTTGCTGAGCCAGCTTTCCTGTGTAAATCTGTCAGCTGAAATGATGCACAGCATGAAGAAGGAGAGAAAGGACATGCAAAGAGTGTGGTCCTTTTGCCAAATCAAGTCCCCAGAAGTCAGGGGCTGGCACTGCCTCCTTGCCTTCATCCTGAGTGACATTTTGACACAAGATGAGAAAGATTCATAGTTTCTTAAACCACCATCACACACACACACACACACACACACACGTACAAACACATGCTTCCTTGCCAATAAGCAGGGATTTCTGTGCATTAAATTCTGTGCTTGAGAGGCTGTTTCCCTTCTGGCACTCAGAACAAACTTCCAGCTGTGCAGCATCTTTCTGAGACTCAACAGTGTGTAGGGTATGTTAATAATGAGGACTACACAGCCATCGAGGCCACTAAAATTGCTGTGAGGGTAGGAAATGCATCATCAGTTTGCTCTGTCACAAATACTAACTGAGTAGTCACAGTGTCGTTTTTATTGTGCCTTTTACTGTGTGCCTAAACTAAGCTCTAGGGTGGATAATGTGACACGGGGGAATCACGCTGTTGTGTGTCATTCATTATTCTCCTGCTCCCTTAGAAATCAAGTAGGAACATTACTGTGAGATGAGGTAAGTTAGGTGCAAAATATTTGCAGCAACATGGAAAACAATTCAAATCACATAGCTTTTGTCTTCTCATTATGAACCCCAAAATGGGTATTGCTTCATGAAACCTTTTACTTACAGAGGTTTCTTTTAAAGCAAAGAAAATCCTGAAAGTTGGGAATTTAGGAAGAGAAATACAGTCTCCTTAGGAGTGAAGTGAAAGAATACAGATTTTTTTTTAAAGGTAATGGTTTTCACATGGAAATCACAAATTTCCAGGGATTTCACAAGTTGTTAGCACAAAAATGGACATTTTCTTTAAGTACTTAATGAACCATGTTTGACAGAATGAGCAATCCTGCAAAAATGTAGATCGGTGTGTGAAATTCTCAGTTAAATTATGTGTTATCAGTTTTGGTTGATTTTATTCTTGTACTGGAAACATTTTTCACTAATATTAGACCAGTATATGCTGTGTATGATGTATTAAGATAACAGTGTATATTGCAAATGAAAGCACTGCAATTCCATGAGTTCTTAAGTTTGATAATTCCTGTTTCAGATTATGTAAGTGCAAAATGATTGTGCCTGTGTAGAGACAAATCTTTAGATGCTCATCACAAACACATTTATTGATTGCAATAATTGCATGAAATGAAAGGATAGATGAAGTACTGTTCTTCTAATATCTGGATTCCTTTCTTGACATTAGCCAGCTACTTCTAACTATTATAGCATCACCTTATGCAAGTGCCAGACTTCGCAATTATGGCTACTGAACCTAAACATCAATGGTCATTTTCCTACTATTAGGACTATTTCCTACTATCTTGACACAATCAATGGAAAACTTGTTGCGATTTTTAAATTAAATAGACAGAAAACTAGTACAAAAACAGACTCTCATCTATTTTATTTCTAGCTCTAACCCAAGACAGATGTTTGTGTTATAAAAAAAACTATGGAAACATTGAACAGAAAATTGCAAATGTTCTCAAGCAAGTTAACCTGGGTAAAACTGGATAGCAGGATGCTACCTAGGAGAGACAAGTGCAAGATGACTTACAGAGAAATAATCAACTGCATAAATACGTGTTAGGGAATATCTGATTGATGGGATTCTAGTTACACTGAAAATAATGCAATTTATCACTTGTTAGGACATATTTTTTTAATAGTCTTTCAGCATTAGAACTGGATCTTGGAGGCAGTTTAAAGGGGAAAGAGGTGAGATCCTACTTTGGCCTCAGCTCTAAATGTTGTAAGTATTTCATTGAAACACCTGACCCAGAAGTGAAATCACTGTGCACTTGCTCTGTAGTTAATGGCGAGAAATTGGCGTTTCCAGAATAGAAAATATCTTGATAAGACTTAAATTTTTATGGAATAGGTCCAGGTCCAAGTATCTGTGGAAACGGAATTTTAGAAATCCTATAGCCTTGTTAGATACCTGAAGACTTAGGTGAATATTTGAAATGTGCTTCTGAGCTCCCATGCAAGCATTCCATCTAAACTCCTGAGGTCCCATAGAGGAGACAGAGGCATTTTCAAGACATTGGATGTGTTTGCCTCATGTCTATGACTGCAAAGGGGTTTCAGTGATGCAAGATGACAAACCAACTCATGAATTATAATTCCAAAGGTTGCAATTATACATTAGGGACATGGTTTAGTGGTGATTTTGGCAGTTCTAGGTCAACATTTGGACTCGATGATCTTAGAGGTCTTTTCCAACTTTAATGACCCATTCTGTGAATTGAATGCTGCAGTGCTGTATTTGCTGAGGTGCCATGCAGAGGTCACCTGGCATTACCCATTGCATGGATGGCACTTTTCTGCACTTGCAAACCATGCATTATGCTGAGGTGCTTTGCAGGCAGGTTTTCTGTATTTTCCTACATGATACAGACACACTTAACAGCTCGAGAGCTAGCTCAACAAACAGTCAACACAAATACATTCAACAGAGAAGATCATTGTAGCCCCCTGAGCCTTACATCTCTGGATATCCCTGTTGGGCACCTGGACATCTCATCCGGAGACACATATTTAACAAAGCCTTGGGGGAGGAGGGAAGGGAGGGATGCTGTTTGGAAAAACAGTCTGGATGCTTTGTGGTAAGCTTAATGTAGATTAAGAAATGCTTCAGAGAAACAAAGCAAAGATGGTTCTGTCTGTAGAGAAGCCTTCACTCTTGTTGTGTAGTCAACAGGACTGCATGGATGTAGACGAGAGCAAGTTTTGGCTCACATAGTTTGAAATCTATTTGAACTCTTAAAAAAAATAAGTTTTAAAAAGGATTTCCTTCCTGTCAGCAAAAAGCCACAGACATCAGAAGAAGAGAGTCAACCACATGTGTGTTTCTTTTTATGTTTCCTAATCAGATGTAACGATTGCTCAGACTGTATAGATAGTTTTATTGAAGGATGTGCATTCCTGAATCTTAGGGCTCTGCCAAGTGTAAAAGCAAACAGAACAAGCCACACATGAGGTGATACATGCCCTTAGGCTATCCTGGCTGCAACAGGGCTGAGGGAATCTAACAGAGTCCCTCTTCCATCCTGGCTGTTGTAAAGTTCTCAAGAGAAACCACAGCTGGCGTAGGTCCAGTAATTATCCTTTTACTGGGCCAGTGAATTGCTTTTCTGAGAGCCAGAAGAACAACAGCAGAAGGAAATGCTCTATAAATAGGTCTGCAGAAAACCTAACAAAGGTGTCATCATGAATGACTCATTCCACCATCCATGATGCTGTTGTCAACAGTGACTCTCTAGTCTGTTACTGGGATATCAGGGGAGAAATTAAAAAGTCTATTAATAAGCTGAAATGCTAAAGAATTATCAAAACTTTGATGTAATTTTTATATAATAAGCTTCTAACTGTACTTCACTTTTTTAGGTCTGTCTGTAGTACAGATATCACAGCTTTTGCACGTGTAGCTCAGCTAGTTCAGGTGTTACCACAAAGTATTAACAGCAATGCAAAACTGAGTAAAGATGAAGTGCCTAACTTTTCACTCCATTTTTTCAAGTAAATATTGCAGCTTTATGAAGCTTTATGTCATTACAGACAGACTGGTACCAAAAGTAAATCATTAAAACTTAATTAGGGATATCTACACAGTCTGTATTATTCTGTACATATGATCTGCATTATTATATACCCTATACATCTTTATATCCTAATACTGTGCTGGTAGACAGCTGGTATCTTTGGTTTCTTAAGAAATCTGAAGCACTAAAATCACTACTGGACTGTCAGGAGATATGGGATTTATTTGCAGTTTTTTACTCATCTGTGATCTTGAATATACAATTTCCCTCTGCCTTTCCTCTTCTCTGTTGACTGTCTTTGAAGAAGCAAGGCTGGTACAAACACAATGCCTATTAAAACTGGTATTAATTTTTGTGTCTTCAAATCAGCTTTTGCAGTTTAAGTCTTATTTCTGGCCAATACTGCTGTACACATTGTTTCTGTGCTGTGCACACACGCACCCCATGAAATAGCATAAAGAAATTAATTCCATTCAGGCCTGCCATTAGTCATGACTTTTACATTGGGAATCACAACTGTTTTCTTCAAAGTGAGGGCAAAATTTTCTCATGATTAATATTATGTTACACTTTTTCTGCATTCTTTAGCTTTGAGTGGTGATGGGCAGACAAAATGACATCAGTTGTCCGAAATGGAACAACTGATTTTGTGACATCAATAAAATGTTTCTCTGGTTTTGATTCTGAAGATATATGAGGACAGTAGCTCTCAAATATCAAATCCATTCTCCATTTTAGAGGATATTAAAGCTGTCTGTTGCAAATGTTCAATTTGGCAAACCTAGGTAAGGAAAAAAACCTGCTACAATTTGTAGCTGTGAGTATATGACACAGAGAATAAATAGCTAAAGAAAATCTTGATTAGTAGCATGAACTATTCTTAAAGTGAAACAGACTTCTTTGTTAAACCCAGAATTTTTAGGAGAGTGTCAACTTCAGTACAGCCACACTTCACTGAGCTATAATATTCTCTTACCCTTGACCAGTGGATCCTACATTTTCTTCATATGTTGGTTGACTTTACTGAGATTGTTTGAAATCATTGGAACATCAGTAGTTTAACTAAACACAACTAAAATAATACCCAAAACTATGCTACTTGACATTGCTCTCATTTCCACAAGAGGAGACACTACACATTGGTGTCTTTCTAATACAGCCACACCATCCTACTGAACAAAATGTACCCAGGGATGTTCTCAGCTGTGGAAGCCAACTGGCACAGAGCAGTCTGTGTACATAGCAGTAAATTCCACTAGCAACCAAACTGCCCTTTGGGAACAGTTTCTGCCTGTGGTAAATCCCAGGAATTTTCAGAGAGAGTGCTGGATGACTGAGATAAAAATTCAGGACAGGAACCATTCTGACAATTTCCTAGTCAAGATCACTGAGTAGCAGTAGCATAAAACATGCCTTGGCAGTATTTAATTTATGAGTATAGATGCAGCTAAGGAGGGATGCAACTTCTCTGTGTTTTCTTCATAAAGAAAAGGAAATTGACTTCTTTTAGGTGCAATTCATCCTATACTTTCAACCATAGTCATAAAAAACAAGTTGAATTAATCAAGCCCTGAAGGTGTCTGCTAATTTTCATTGTCTGTAAAGTGAACCTAGAGAGACTTACTAAGATATAGAAGGGAAATTTAAAGACCTTAATCTCCCTCATATGATTAGAGCAAATACTTAGTGATGATGCACAGCCAGCAAACATCTTTACTTTTCCAGCATATGAGGCTAACAACTTGGATAGCAGTTTCTTTCTGGCACAAAATCCAGATTGACTCCTAGTTTTCAGATATCAAAAGGCTTCTGTGTAAATAATTTTTTTGCTTATTTATGTTTGCAGTACACTTTTTCAGGAATCTGAGGGAAGCTGTTATTTTTTGCAACTGTGGTATGAGATAATTAGACACAAGGCAGTTAAGAACTTGTATGATGACGAGTTTAAGAAGTAGGAACATAAGATCAGAAGAGCACTTTCATGATACTAAGACCAGTCCCATCCAGTGCAGGCACATCAGAGACATTAAAAAATCCCTTTCTAAAATATTTATCTGTATGAGTAGATATTTGTTCCTGTGATTTTACTGAATGATTGAGTCAAATAACTTCCCTTCTCTGGTTCTTACAGTTTCTCCTAGTTTCCAGCTTAAACTTATGTTTGACTATTCTATCTGTACTTATTCTTGTGCCAAGTTTGCCATTTATCTGAAATAATACTTTTTCTTCCCTGTTGCTAAACTCCATGATATCCTTGTGGAGAGAAATCATATCTCCTCTCAGTATTCATTTCACTGAGTGAAACCAGTCTTTAGGTCTACTACCTGTGTCTAGTCTACCTTCTGTGTCTGTTTCAGTTTAAATTAACTTTTTTTGAACACAGCTTTCCAAAAAATGCACAGTTGAAATTTCTTGAATTCTTTGCAAAATTGTTTTAGCTTATTATTTATTTCAGCTGGAAATTAGCCATCAAATGCATCTGCTCTCATTTTGTCTTTTCTACAGAGACAGCTTACTCAGTCTGGAGGTTATCCTGGTGCTTATTCTGCTTGTTTTTTTGAATATAATTACCACCTCTCTGGGTAACATGTACCAGTGTTTTATCACCTTCAATGTAGAAAATTTCTTTGTTATAGCTAATGTGAGCCAATCCTACATTAGTTTAAAATCATTAATGGCAAAGGTGTGGAGCAGCTAACAAAACATTTCCGTGACATGATACTTAGGATATGTGTTGCACTGGTTGGGGCAACATACAGAGCATATAGGAAAAGACAAAGATTGTATTGACATTGCAAAGCCTGCTGGGACAGACCAAGTGGCTCTTCAATGAAGAAAGACCAGGTTCGGGTTCATACATACTGCATGAGGCATTTTTATATTTCTGAAATCCTGTGCAGGCTTGGATTGGTCAACACCAAGCAAGGTAACAGCTAAGGAGTGGTGACTTCCAAGAGTCCAAGGCTTGAGGCTCTGCACTGATATTGTTATTTAGTAAAGTAGTAGAGCCCTGGGCTCTCTGCTAGCTCAGATCTTACACTTCTACCTCTTACTCCCATTCATTAAGAGTCTCAAACCACTTAATGGAGCAATCTTGCTCTACATCTTTAACAAAAGGTAAGATTCAGTCTAACTATGTCCCTTTCTTAAGAAACTGTTTCAGGGTTGCAACAAGGATGTCAGTTTGGGTACATCTTTGCTTAAAATGGTGAGTCCAGACATAGGTCCAATCCTGTGATGACCTTCTTCTAAGCTGAGATCACAGACCATGCTGACACTTTCCTAATGCCTTTGTATGCTTCTAAGAAGATGGTAACACATTTCTGTTGAATTTGACTGACAACTGAAACATTTTTTTACAGCTGTATTCTAGAGTTTCATGAGAAATAATGAAGATTGTGGCATTTTGGAGAAGTTATTGATGATTGAAAGAAAGCAAATATCTCTCTTATCTTCTAGAAAGACCAAAAATATGTTTTCAGGACCAAGAGCAAATCAACATTACCTCAGTCCATGGAGACATGATAGAGCAAAATAATTCTGAAAATAATTTCTAAACATGAAGGGCTAGAATATGGCTGAAAGTAGTCAACACATATTTAAAAAGGGGTAATCCTGCTTCACCAAACTGGCAGTGATGAGCTGAGGGGAGATCAGTGGGTGTTTATCTTAACTTCAGGAAGGTTTTCAATATACTGTCTCATCATTTTCTCATTTACAAACTAATGAGTATGGACCAGAGAAATGGACAAGGCCAACAGAGTGATGTATCTCTTAGGTATTTCCTTGACAAGAAGGAAATTATAGGTAAAGACTTTAAGCAACCTAATGTGACTTCAAGTCTGGCCATTGCAGACTAAAATACTTCTAGAGGTCACTTCCAGTTGAAATTGTTATTTACTTGCTATAATGCCAATACTACGAAGGAATATAGACAAAAATCAAGAACATAACTTTCCTTGGTGTTTCACCAGTTCCAGTCCAACACAGGTCATCCTTGAAAAGTTCAGTCAAATAATAATTATTTTGTGGTTTAAGAATTTGAGAGTAAGGGGTTTTTTTCCACATCTGCTTCAGGTGATAGAGGCTCAGCAAGACTGCTAGAAGTTGCACCATATAGAAACTATGGGGTTTTGTATTTTTGTTGTAAAATATTAGTGGAGTTCACAAGCATAAACTGGATTATGATCTGAATTGCTCCCTTATTCATGCTTGGAATGTGCTGAATAGCTCTTGTGCCTCTGATAGGTGTGTATATCCTGGGCACAGAACAGAAACCTGTGAGTTCCAGTCATGTCTGTGATATTTTATTGAATCTTCTGAGTTTGGTGGCAAAAACTATTGCTCTCCTTAATAATTTACGTGTATTTCTAAGCAAATCTACCACCCCATGAGAGTACATGTATGTGTATTTTTAAGACACTGCATACATGATTTTTGGAAGAGGAGGGCTATATTCTAATATTGTTTGTAAAACTATAAATCCAAAATAATAATGGCTTTGTTGAGAGAAATGTACAAATTGTATATTTTTGTACTTTGTTGAGTACAAAAATGGTATTTTGGGTAAAAGAAAGAATTGGAATTGAAAGTTTTCATTTATTGGGGTTTTTTGCCTGGTGCAAGAGGCTTAGGCATTAGACCCTTCTAGTTTAAATGATGGAAATAGAGGGATATTCCTGAGAAAAGTTTTGGCCTTGATAAATTCACAAATTCTGAGTGCATAGTTCACAAGCCATCACAGCCCAAGTACCACTCCCAAAAAACCAGTTTGGACTTACAAGGGTAAAAATTGTTTAGTACTACAGACATGGAAAAATCATTTTAGTTGTCTTCTGGACATCTGTTGTGTATTTTATTGGTACTGATGTTTGTTAACAGAGAGGTAGGCAATGTCTCTCTCCTGGTCAACTTCTAGTAAGCTTCTGGTAATGTCAGGCAACCAAATCTCAAGTTTTGGTGAGATTCCTTTCACTAGCTTTCCCTAATTTTGAAAATATAGCCCCAGTAACTATTATATAATTTTTTTCCACAAACAATAAAATAAAGGTTTTCTCACGTTGGATTTGGCATCCACTTGAAATTAAATAAGTCTTCAGTAGCTTCAGCTATTGTCTGAATTGAGGATTTTGGTAGGAAGTAATACAAAAACCAAACAAACTGCAAATGTTTCTCCATAGCTGTTTTTCTGACACATGCTATATACATATACATAGAATCATATTTTTCTATAGCATTATATTTATGGGTTTATATTTATTGATAACATTTACTTTTTATGCTTACCAGGTTAAGCATCAGTCCTGGATAGAGTTACTTATTGAGAACTTACTTATAATGTTGTTTATGCATGTAATTCTCATTGTTTTCCATAGGCATCACATAACCCAAAACAACAGGATAATTACGTCCCTGGATTAACTCCATTTATTGTAATGAAATTATCCCAGATTTACACCGGCATAACTCAGAGCAGAAGTTGACCTCACAGTCTTTACACAAGCTGTGTTTTAACCCAGCAAGATTTTGGTCAATCCTTTTAAAATATAGAAAATGCCCTTTATAATAAAAGTCATAAGACTATAGAGCATGACCTCCAGCTTTAACAATTCAGAAGCTCCCAGGGTCTTTTCTCTCTCTAAAGAATGAGAATAAATTCTGACAGCTGAATAAATATAAGGGGTCTAGTGTCAGTCTGAGGAAACAGGGTTTTGTTTTGTCACAGATGACTTTGGTTCACAGGTTCTCAGTGGAAAGGGAAGTCAGCATCTACTTAACATGTGATTAGTTGTTGTTCAGAATAGCCTATGGTCAGAGAGAAATAACCCCTGCCCCACAGTTACTACAGTACTGAACAGCCAGGCACAGAAATGAAAACCTTTTCATACTAATGCAACATGGCAGATTCACCTTCTCCCGCATTTTTTTCTCTTCACTATGTTCTTCCACACACTATTACAGTGTTGTACCTTCCCTCACCTGCCAAGTCAGCTCAGCTCAACTCACCTGGCATAAGGTCACAAGACAACTTCTGTGTCACTGATACTTGTTTGTGATTTCTATGTAAATGTGACTTTTCTTATATTGGAGGAGGTTTGTATTAGTTGGTATTTGGTGGTTTGGTTTTGTTTCTTGTTTGGTTGGGTTTTTTTTAAATAGGGCTGTAAATAATTCTACAAGTATTATAGAAAAATTCTACAACTATAAACTTAGTCTTTCATCAGTGTTTTAATATGTTTCTGATATTACCTTTTCTATTTAAATAGGTCACTTTACATTACATTCAAGATGTTTACATTCCTCATAAGGACAAAGGAGCTTTCTTCAAAAAAGTTTTTCTTTCTTTATGGATGCACATGAGAGGGAAAGATATGTTTGAAACCTTAATGCCAATGGAGGCTTTTCCATTTCTATGAGTATTTTAATTTATAGCAGGCATGTGCTACTGCTCTTTTCTTCTCCCTGTCTATTTTAAGTGAGAATAATGAGCCAAACTTCCAACTGAAGGTCTTAAAGCCCATCAGGACATTTAAATTTTTTATTTTTTTCAGCACTTTTTGCCATCTGGCTTAGACATCATTCTGTGTCCTCCTGTCATCTGTGCCATTGTTCACCTCTCTGCCCAGGATTTTTATGAACTTTATTCAGACCTGTGGTTTCTACTCCCATTTGGGTTATCTAATGTTTGGGTCCTGAGGTGCCTTGTGTTTAAACCTGGGCAGAGCTGCTATTATAGAATTAGCTTTGTTAACAGAGTTGTTGTAAGGCACAGTTCTGCATGCTCTCCTGTGCAGTTTACAGCTTCTGCAGTCACATACTCAAACATGCATCTTAAGGCATGCAGCCAAAAATCTACCTAATGTTAGCTGTAGTAAATAATTCAGAATGACTAATTTATTTCAGAAAAGAGGCATAATATGGCCATGAACAATATGAAATGTAGAGACAGAATTCACTGAATATATTGTTTTCTACTGATTATTTGTTCAGCTCCAGCCAGCAAACATCATTCCTGATTTGCATTATGACAGAAAAATTAATATGAGTAGAGTCACTCCTTCTTGTATCTTAAAGTCTTTAGACCATGAAAAATATCTAGGAATGTGTGTGTTCTTTCCCACAACAGATGCTGAATAACAGCTTGTAAGTAAAAAAAAGTTATCAAAGTCAGTGGTTCAAAAAATGCATGTGATATTTTTCTTTGAACACATTTAATATATAACAGAAGATTAAAAATTATAACAGAGGGTTAAGCTATATATCAATCACAACTTTGATTATGCAGCAAACAAAAGCTAGCAAATGTTGACTTGATACAAAACATTTTGATCTAATAATAACTCTTTGCCTCCAAAACTTCAGAAAGTATGATTTAAAGGCTCTCAAAGGACATAGAATTACTTCCCCTGAACTCAGACAGTCCAGAGCAGCTTCTCAATCACTAGCAATGGTACAGTAAAGTAGGAAAATTCAGCTTGGCTGCAAGTCAACCAGTGGGCTTCCCAGCAGATCCATAGCCACACACAGCTGGAATATAGCTGAAGGAAGGATGCATGGCTAATGTTAATGGGATAAACAAACACAGTAATAGCAAAGAAATAATTGTTTACACATGTGGAAATGCTTGTATTGCATGCTCAGCATCCACACATGGTACATTTGTGCCACAGGAAATAATCAGGTACATTTTACTACCAGGCTGTGTGAATGCCCAGAATCACTGAGACCTCCGTGAAGTCCTTACTGATTTTTTCCCATTATTGCTGCTCACAATTCCAGCAATGCAGCTCTGCCTCTCTGTTACTTTAGATTGTCTGGTGGGACCACTAGATGCAGAAGTCAGGGTGGATCTCAGATTCAGTAACGAGGCTGAAAGTCCAGCAAACCAATATCTGTTCATTAATAGGTCCTCATTTGGTCCCTGCACTAGACTGAGCACAATAGCAAAAATTATGTTTCCACAGGAAAAAAAAAATCCTAAATAAAAAGGAAGTATAAACTTTATTGTGAAGCCAAGAAAAATATTCTCTTATCCATCTATTTTTTAGCAAGTTTTCTCAAAAGTAGGTGAATAAAAGCAAATTATTATTTTTGCTTATTTTTGTCTTTCCAATAACTTTTGAGCATTCTGGACAGAGTCAATCAATCTGATAGAGAAATAAAAGTTTTTAAAACCTCTTAAAACATCTGGAAAACAGGGTCCAAAAAAAGACCCAGAAGTCTCTTTCAGTGCTGTGATGGCAAAAGAAACAGCAGCAGAACCTCATAATTCAGCAGAGGGCAGGTTATAATATAGAGTTATGCTCTCCCCATATAAGCTATAACTCTGTATTATAACCAATTGCAAGTGTCCAGCCATTGGGAAATTCCAAGCAGAACTTGCAGTGAATGGTAAGACACAAACCCCACAGGAGACTATGCTCCAGTCAACCAAGAAGAGTAAGTAGTTTATGGAGCTAGCTGTGTTTCATTGTTTGTTGGACTTCTTAATAGAAATGAAAATATGCTCCCAATCACATGAAGAATAGATGATTTTATTTGTGTTTAAGACATCCTTAATTTTAAGAGTGCAAATTATGAGCTATAATGAGTGCAGTATCTTGAATTTTAATCCTTTTTCTTTGCTACTTTATAATCTTTCTTGTTGAGTCCTAAAGTGTATTTTTTAGCAAATTATTGATATTTCATGAGAGACTCACTGAATTTTTTGTAGTTTACTTAATTCTTGTTCAGTCTAAGTGAATTAACTACTAGACAATATGCCTACTGGAAATCATAATTTAAAATTTAAATATGCCTCTGGAATGAAATAAATATGTAGTTCCTACTTACAAATTCTTTACAAATATAGCAAATCTCAGTCAGAAAGACAAAATTAAACACATCATAGGTATTTTATCAGTTCTGGTGCAGCATCTAGCACATTGAAAAGCAGCTCAACAACTCAGGGCAAGAAGTCAGAATCAGTTGATGCAAAGAGTCTTCACCTAAAATGCTGCTAAGGTGCTTATTAAAATGCACATATACAATAAAAACCCAATCTTGCTGTTCTATAACAATCAGAATTAAACTTTTGTTTAATAATTTAAAGATTAAGTATTGATGATCTTAAATCTCACTGGAAATTTCACCCAAAACAAGGATCATGGGATTTGGCTATAGGTTTTCTTTTATTGTTAAAGAAAGGTTAATTTACAATAAAATCTATGGCTAGTTGCTCTAAAGAGAACCATATATTTAAATGGTGACAAAAGTAGGATTGAAGCTTATTTTCAAATTGTGAGTGCCCCAGATTTTTGACAGGTAAATCAAGAAACTCATAATAATTTCCATGGAATATACACAGAGAGATTCAGGATTTTTTAAAAAATGTTTTCTGTCATATAAATTGCAAAGTGCAATAACATAATAGCCATGGCGTGTAATTTGGAATTACTATGAAATTCTTCCATAATATTTAACAAATAGTTTCTCATAATTTCTGGCCAAGCTGGAGATGTGTTTGAAAGGGAGTTGATTAGAATGAGCTAAAAGGCATCTCACCACCACCCACTACCACTTTCTTAGCTACTATTGTTTTTTTATATGGGATTGCATCGTGTGAACCAGAAATCTGCAAGATGCCTAAAGTCACCACAGTGTCTTCCAGAGCACAATGGTATACCTACTGCAACAAGTAATTAATCTTGGGCTCAAGATTTCCTGATGGGAGCCTATTGACCCCAGCACAATAGATGAAAGTATTTTATCCTGTGTGTTCCCCTACTGACCCCTTTGCCACCTTTTTTCATGCACTGTCTGCTCTCATACCAAACGAAAGAATTCATCCTTCACTCTGATATTTGGGGTCTGCCTGACCCTCTCTTGCTCTGTGGAAGAAGGCTTCTTGATTTTGCTTAAGAGGATCACTTGGTAAGGAAAACCTAGCAAAGTTTTACCGTACACAGAGACAAACGTGAATGAGCTCAGAAGCCTCAGGGATGCTGGGCTTCATTCACAGCCCTGATCCCACACAGTTTTTAATGGAAAGCTGCATGTCATCTCTGCACCTGCTGGGAGCAAGGTTGGGGAACAACTGGGTACACTGAGGACTAATGGGGGAACCTGCAAAGGGGCCTCAGTGCAGGTGCTCACAAATCACCATCGTGGTCCTTCTGGGCTGGCAGCTGCAAGCTTGGAAAATGAACCCTTGAGCTCTCTGGTACATGAAATACTAAAAGGGTGGATGGTAAAATTAGACATTGAATCTTCTGTATTAACCTTCTTTATTAACCTCCAAACTGGTCCAGAGGGTGCTCCTGTAGGCAGTTAACACAGAGTTAACACATAGACAGTTTTGGCCATGAGTCCACTCCTGGGGCTAATGTGAATAACAAGTTTAAAAAAGCTACATCTAGGCTAGGTATCTGAAGTGAACCAGACTTTTAGAGTGGCTCTTCAGTGTTTTCTCTGGGATGTCTCAGGATGCAAAGCCAGGAAGCGAGGTGCTCAAACTGGTTCCCCAGCACTGATAGAATATTTTGTCTCCCAGAGAGACGGAAAAAGTGGACAGTAGCTTACAGACCCCATCCAGCCAGTGCAAGGAGTGTGTAAGTGCTGCTGTTTTCAGCTCTTGGGAAAACAGTGCGACAGCTTACATTGGCTCTTACCAGCCCGAAAAATTAAAGAGCTGTTTCAGACTCTCCTGTAGCAGCAATTGCCCTCTACAGAAAAAGCTGTGCTGTAAATCTTCAGGGTCCTCTGACACTCTCAGTGACAGCAGACCTCCGACTGTTACCCACAAGACACTTCAAAGGCCATCTTGGATAAATATGTGAAAACTGTCCTAAACTCTTACAGTGACAGTAGTCCCAGAGGGAATGTCCCTTCCCCCATTCCTACCTATCAAGATCCCATCTACTGTAATTGCCTCATCTTCCTGCATCTCTGTGCTTGTCCTTAGGATTATTTTCCAATGCAACGTATTCACTCTCACACACAGGCTTGAAAGAAGGTGAAGAAGAAAACACTGATGAATGTTTCCCCTGCAGATAATCATATTGTCATTAGAGCCCTCATACTATTCCAGTGTCTTCTACATGCAATTAATAAATCACTTCAGGTCCAGATTCTCACTTCTCTAAATTAAAATAACATTCTTGTCACTAGCATTAATCCTCTTCTTTAGTCCAGCTGCATATCCAGATTACCTGAACTCAAATGAAGTCTGCTGCTGATTTGAGAAAAATGAGGACTCAAAAACTGGTTTTTTCCTCTCTTAAATAGCCTCCTACTCTCTACCATATAAGAGAAATACAAGCAGGAGAAAACACAGTTCTCTATTAAAAAACTGAAAACACAGTTCTCTATAAAAATGCAGCTTGGGTAGTCCATCTGAACAACATCAAGAACTGCAGTCCTAGTTTGAGGGTCACTTGCGGCCCCCTGCAAAAGGGTGGTGACCAGAAGGTGACCTGCAGAAGATGCTGTGACCTCAAGAAACTGCCTAGATCTGTTTGCTCTTTCTCACCTGGCAACACAGTGAGCAAGTGGGAAACTCTTGGTTGCACTCTGCTGATTCAACTCTGGAAAATATATGGGCAAGAGCAGATGAATGGGTAAATGGATGAATGCTTATTTCCTAAGCAAGGAGCTTTAGGAAATAGACACAGTGACACACAGCTGTGAAGGAAATTGAGGCATGTAAGTATGAAAAAAGTTTAGGTAGATGTACATGGAAACGTATAAAGAAGTTATGTTTTCTGGAATATTTAAAGAACACGGAGAAGAGACGGTGAGCACAGAAATGCTGGAAAATGTGTGGAGAGGGAGGAGTGTTGAGGATAAACAGCAGTTGCCAAACTGCTGATAAACCCCTGATAAACTTCAGGGGCCAAAATAGTTCTTCTAAGGTCCTGTATGTTTGTGCACATTGATGCATACATGTGAGCTCAGAAAAGATGTGTAAATAGTAAAGTTTTATATTTGACATGTATCTTTTCTATACTTCAGAAGGCAGTGCTATGTACCACTTGTGCGCTTCTCCCATTAATTTTCCTAGTAATCTCTTTTAAATGGAATTTGGTCCTGTGGTCTTTTTCTCCTTGGTTGAAAGGTCACCAATTCTCCTGTCCTGTTAGCCAGCATCTGTCTGGAGCACACATTGATGATGAGGACTTAGATCTATTTTCTTTGAGTAACTTCTGTATTTACATAAGGTTCATAGGATTTATTCACCCCAAGAAGTGGCAACAATTGCCATGAGATATTTGCATTAACTACCATCAGGTAAGGACTAGCCTCTGGAGACAGCTGTCTTAAGAGATTATGTTTCTGTAAAGCTCATGCAATACTAATTGTTTGGCAGAAAGTTGAAGTCCCTGACCCAGGCCATGAGTTTTACAGGTGGAATTCTCTAAGGATGAGGTTATTCACAGAGGTAGCAGGGGCCAGTGGGTGGGTGGTCTTATATGTCCACTGGCATGATGCATTCAGCCTACCAGCACAACAAAGGAAACATAGGAGTTCTGCTAAGAGACAAATGTAGAGCGTAGAATGATTTTATAGACACACTTGTTACGTGGCATCTTCGGGTCACCTAGGAGGAATTTCATCCTTAGTACTCACATACCACCAGTGTCTAACACAAAAACATTCTTCTTGACTTCGCGAAACGATGTAACCTTACTCACAAGTGCAAGATAAAGGGGATTACTTAATATTTATAACATTATCTATGTGCAGTGTGCACATACAATATTTTCCTTTCAAATGTTTTGTGCTGTTCTTTGCCTTTTTTTTTTTTTTAAATCAATGTCAAGGCAATAGTGACATGATAAATATTCAGTGGGGTTAGATATAAACCTTGTTATATCTAAGGTACCCAATTCTGTCTAAATTACCTCATTCTTTTATGCTTTTTTTTTTTTTCCCATGGGCCTCTTTTTCCTAATATGAGTTAGACTGAATTGATGACTTGTCAAGATTTTGCATCACTGTATGAAAGAGTACTAGGCCATATTTATTTATTATTTTTCTTTTGCAATTACATATAACAGCTCACCTGCTATGGACTGAAGATCTGTTTCCTAACATCACAGGGTTCTTTTAAGAAATCTTGTCTGGAGTCACTGTTTCTAAATAATAACCATGTTTTCTTTGTTGAGTTTTACTGTAAGCTGAAAAATAGACTATACTCATATTCTATAGACATTTGCACTTGCACATCTCTCCATAAATTAAACTTTTCTAGTTCTTCCACAAATATTCCAGTCATCTATAAAATATTTCAGAAAAAAACTCTCAGTCATAAACTAGTTTGCACTATGTCAAGAGCTTCTTTTAGACATGTTTGAGCAGTGAAAAATATTAAAATTATTCAGCTGGATAATAAATAGCATAATAGGAGTTGGAATAGTATTGTTTGCTATATTCTGCTTATAAAAGATGTCTATATCTCACTCAGAGTGGTCATTCTGGCAATTTACCCACCTAAACTCTTCCACCCATAGTACAAAAAAATGCTTTAGTTTGTATGCAAAGAAAGAAAATATAGTTCTAGTGTAACTAGATTTTCTCAAGCACAGGAAGGAATGTTGGGGAGGTTCTGAGTCTCAACACCCTTCTCTCTATATGTGGACATTCCCAAAGCAAATTCCCATGGAGCCATTCCTTTGCCAGCTCAAGGCCACAAATATATATCAGGCTCCTGGTGCTAGAGGTGCCAATGCTCACTTGGAAGTAATTTTTGATTCTCTTGTCAAAAAGAGCAATGTCAAAATCCTACCTGCATGGAGAGGAGAGGAGAGGAGAGGAGAGGAGAGACCTGCAGTGATCATCTGGTCCAATTATCCAACCACTTTGTGGATGACCAAAAGCTAAAGTACATTATTAAGGGCATTGTCCAAATACCTTTTAAACACTGAGAGGCTTAGGGCACAACCATCTTTCAAGGAAGTCTGTTTCAGGTTTTGCCCATCCTCTTGGTAGAGAAATGTTTCCTCATGTCCAGTCTACACCCTCCCTGCAGCAGCTTTGAACCATCCTCACACAACCTCATCACTGGGTATCAGAGAGCAGAGCTCAGCACCTCTCTCCATGTCCCCTTCTCAGGAAGATGTCAGTCTCCTTTTTTCCAAAATAGACAACACCAAAGTCCTTAGCTGCTCTGAATAGGAAGGGATAAATTTATCTAATATCTGATGATGGAGGTTGCCAGTCTGCTGGGAAGAAATATGTTCTTGTTCTGGTATACATGTTCTTGGTCCTCAGTAACAGAAAGAATTTTAGGAAGAAGCTTCTCATGTGGGAAAAGACCAAGAAAGGTTTTAAATTTTGGAGACAGGGAAATATAAGCTCATGATTAAAAATTTTGGATGGATGCATACAGAAAAATGGAAGAAAGCATGAGTGTTTTATTCAACTTATCTCTTTATTTCTAGTATTGAACATTTCAGTAGCAGCTGAAAGACCTATGTGAATCAGAACATTTATTATATTTTTTTATATTGAACACAGTTTTTCCTTAACTTTTTGAAAATAAACCCTTAATTTGATTCTGAACAAAATAAATGAGTGTGTGGATTTTGAAAATACTGTACTACTGAAGCTGATGTGCATTGATGGGAGATAGATCAGACAATATAGGGAATTTTTTCAGACTTTTAAAAGTGTTTGGCATCATGACCTTGTCTGTCCAGAGATACAACATTGCAGGAAGAGATTTATGACCTGCTATTTAAAAAAAATCCTTCTAATATTAAAGCAAGATCAGATCTCACACATTTTTCAAGGAAACATCTTTTTTAAAAATCCCTCAGAAAATAAAAAAGCCAAATAAACAATACTTCATTCAATGTAGATATAAAGAGACCAAGTATTCTAATGTTCATCACCTCCCTTAGTGACTCTTAAGAATTATATTTTTTCATGAGAAAAATGTAGGTAAATGGTTTCTCAGTTCATATTAACATAAAAGATGAACAGCAACCATTTCCTGGCTTATAGATTTTGTGTGTCCAAGTGACCATCTGAGATTAATTTTTTTTTTTTTCAAGAGATGAACTATCTTGATATTGAGATTTTAATTTTTCACTGACTTGAAGTCATGCTAATGCACCATTAGGCTCCTGGAAGTTGCTAATTTAAGTGATCACAACAGACCTGAGAGTTCTCCTAACTGACTCCACAGTCCATTGCTGGGAAGAAAGCAAATGGGAGTCACTTTCTAACCTTGAACAAGGATGAAAATGTTGGTTAATGAGTTCTCAATACAAAGCATATACTTCTATCCAGGTCACTTCTCCAAAGTTGATGGTGGGGTTTTGTGGATTCCTGAATTTATGCAGTCTATGTTGCTGCTGATTTCTGCAAATAGTCTGCTCAAAGCTAGGTAAAATATCCATATGATTTTCTGATATGGGAACTTTTCTATTCTTGTACCGTATTCACTGACCAATTAATATTTTTTTTTCCAATTCTGAAATAGTTAATTGTGAAAATTTGCCATAGAAATCCATAATTGGGAACTTGGTAAATTATGAGTATTTATACCTGGTCATTTAAATATCATGGTGTGCTTAACTTTGCCACGTTAAACATTTCTTTAACCAGAAGTCACATTAATTTAACTACTCAATTTTCAATGTTGCTAATTCGAGTAACCATAGTAGTGAAAGAGTCAAAGCCTGCGACTGGTTGGTGTGTCTCAATTCCTGCTCCACTGGTGGAGCCTGATCATCTGTAATGAACTGTCTCTATGCATCTTTCCTCTCTCAGGAGTATCTTTTCCACCTGTGATGTTTATTCTTTACTCTGGACAACAGTGGCTGTCTGTGAAGGGATATCCAAACTATGTATTTTATAATGCATGTCATTGCCCCAAAATCTATTAATTGATATCTTCACACTTTAGTAATAGCTCATGATAATAGCAAGAGATCCAGGAGAGGAGGGAGACAGGGTATGAGACAGTTGCATCCAAGTTGATTTTGGTTACTAAAGTGTAGGAGAGTGTGATGCTAAGATATCCACATGGACAACTCAGCACATGATGCTTTTGAAGCAGGATGTCACATCACATCTAGGAAATGCTGATAAATTCCCTCAAAGGACAGCACTGAAGGGACTTACTGGCTACAGACTTCAAGAATTTATTTTATACAATTATATGGTGCATACTTGATTAGAGATGGAGAACACTTTAGAGAGAAGGAAGTTAATCTTTCTCCTATACTATCCATGATTAGCAGTATTTAAGTTTTAGCCAACTTGAAGGGTTTGTTTTTCATCTGATGACACTTAATTTTTCTTCACCCTATGGTAGTCACAAAATAATTGAAATTGCTTTGGCTTTTGTCCTTCATCTCCACTCAGAAATTAAAAAAAAACATTCTCTGTACTTATTCTATTTTGTCTTTTTTGACTTTGGATAGCCAGGGCTACATGGAATCTTCCAGGTGATATATTACTATGACTATTTAAAATGACATAATTCCAATTCTGTACTGAAAAAAGTCCCTCTACTAGGATGATTCATAACTATCACTTGTTTTCAACTCACAATGAAATCCTTATCAGTCTGTAAAGTCAGATTGAGCACAGCCAAAACTGCATTTACAGACATGTAAATTAGGAATGGAGTCATAGTATTATCCTGAAATTAACAATGTTGGGGCTAATTCAGACAAGGGTTGGATGATTATCTCTTATCTCTGAACCTCTGACATCTGAATGTCTGAATTTCAACAAACTCAATCTGAATTTGCAGTTCACCCATTTTTGACTCAACAATTTGAACCAGAACAACTCCTGCCTTTTGCACCAAATTTGTTACTAAAAATATTCAGTAAGGTCATGAAAAAAATTTCCAAGGATAACCATAGGGAAACTTTGTTGACAAGTCTTTCATATAAAGATTAAATAACCTTGAGAAGCTGTCTTAATTTTATTACAATGCTGCTGTTTAATACCAAGTTTTTTGCATGTGACCAACACTACAGGGCCATACTACTCTGGCACAATATTATGGACTTAGCTGAAATTCTTTATTTAGAAGTTCTGTTTTCTCATAAAAAACTATAAATTTGCATTACACCTAAGATGAGTGTTTGCTTTTTTCAGGATCAGACTACACTTTAGATATGCAAATGAATTTATGACCTGTATCTTCTACTCATTTTAATTATATCATTTTAATAAAAGAAGATGTGAACAAAAGGCTTTTACATTTCTTTAGAAATTGCAGTACACATCTACCTGTCTTTAAAAGATGCAAGCACCCAGATAGTTTTTGTTAAGAATATTAACAATTATATTAAGTAGAAATGATAACAGCAATCATAATAAGTCACGAGTAATAAAGGGATACACATGATCTTTGTGTCAAGAGGAATATGAGGTCAATTCAATTGATTGTTGCAAAGACTTTTGGATCAGTCCAGATAATATAATAGAAGCATTATTTTTCGACAGCCAATGTATTTTGTAATTGTTGATGATTTTTGAGATATAAAAGAGAATGCTAATCTGCTTAAACTATCATTAATTTTTCTCAAAAAGAATAGTGTTTTAAATTAATAAATCTGCCTTTCATTAATACTGTATTAATTTAGGAACACAATAATCCTGGGGCTCTTTTATTCAAGAATGCCAGCTTCATAATTTAATGACAAAAAGAAGAATAAGAATTGAAATATGTTGCTCATCACTAGCATTAGGAAACAGAAGTACCTTTTCACATTTCTCCAGCATCATTCTCCCTCTGAGGATTTTCTCTCACAGAACTCAGAGTACAGTTAACCTCTCACAGTCAATAACTGCACACTTGAATAAATCAAAATTAAGCCTAATTCATTTTTAACCCTACACTCAGCAACAGTAATGATTGAGTATTTGTGACAAAACTGCAGAAGGGAGCTCATACTTTAAGGGTCCAAACATTGGCGTGTTGAAAAAAATGGAGAGCTGAAGTGACCTGATCTGCCTCTGCCCATTAGGGACTTTTTGATAGTCATTGTCTTCAAGAAAAATAATTGCTTCCCAAGAATGCTCAGCTAAATCATTTTATTAGTGTGAACTGGATTAAGGTTATAGGAAGGTCCCTCTTGCTTCTTACCCAATAATATCTGACCATGCATATCAAAGAGTGGAGGAGGCAAATTATTCATTATTTCAGCAGCATAATGAAAGCATAAGGGAGGTTTAAAAGGACGCTATCTGCAGCAGGAAACTGTCAAAGAACGTGGGAACACAGCCCTCCTGCATTTTTGTTTCAGCTCCGTTGATCAGAAGATTGAAAGGCCTGCTCTACCTACAGGGGTCCTCTGTTCAGGCCCCACAGTGCAATTATAATCCGTCCTCACCTCCTTTAGAATGACAGCCCAAAAACAAAGCCCAGAGCTTTTGTACAGCTTAGCATTCCTAAGAAACACAAATCTTCATTTCTTTTTTTTTTTTTTAACAGTTAAGAATTAATTAAAATTGCTCTTATATAATATCAAGGGATAAAACAGCTTAAAATTATCTAATACTTTTTAAGGGTAGAATTTTTTTCTACAGAAGGATCAATTGCTCACTGACACAAGGTAGGGCAGCTCTGCTTTTTTCTTCCTGCTGCCTCCAAGAATAAGGAGTCCAGTTGGCAGTATTTTGCATGAGGGTATTTAATTTCATTTTTTTTTTCTGCCATTATTCCTGTTGTTTACACATGTTAGTGACAGAAATTTGCAAGCAGTTGGATCCTCAATGGCCCTTGCAGTTAATCTTCCTGGATGTCTGTTTTTCAAAAGATGTCTAAACAAAAGTCATGTACCTCCATAATTAACATGTATACTAGATCACTATAACAGCACCAAATGGTAGGAAGTTTGATGGCCTAAGTATATTAAGAGATGCAGGAGATATATGAAAAAGTAACATTTCTATAGTTTCCAGCAGCAGACTATTTTGGAGGCCAATTTTAAAACAACAGCAGCAAACTACTAAGTCTACTAAACCTATTGTCTCTTTAGTGTTCCTTCAGCTGGCTCACCACGCCATTGTGGTTTTCTGAGGAATGCTGTAGATTGCAGGATTATAGAAGCTTGGAAAATCCTGTGTTTAACATAAAATGTTGAGGCTGCATTGCTTTACCCAGCACAACCCAGCCCCAAGCAGGCTAAAGTTGACTGTCAGGTTCCATTGCAGAGTGAGCACACAGAATGCGTTTGGCCAGCAAATCCCACACCATGTGTGTGACCTTTAAATGCATATATTTGTAGAAGGTTAGACAAGATTCTAGGCTGCTTGAAAGCTTTAGTGGGTGAGATCAATATGGGATGCCACAGTGAAGTCTTGCTGTGGATGTGAAAGTCTGCTTTGGAAATGTAAGACCAGGTGATAGTAAAAATCATGGTAATGGCATGAATTAATTTCACAATTCTCATCCTCTGATTCTAATTTTTCATCCAGGACAACCGAAAATTACTTTTAGGCTGATTTGGGAGATTTTTTTAATATCTTAAAATGTGGTACAGCTACAATGCCAGGAATGAAATATGGCTTCCAAGAATACAAGTGTATTTACAGGTCAGGTTATATCTCAACTGTTCTGATACTTACTGGTAAGTTCACACTATTCTTGTTTCACTTGAAATTGACTTTAAATATTTGCACTACTTAGCAATTGCTTGACAATTTTTTTCCTTTAATTAGTAAAGAAATTCTTAATGTGAGTTAAATTGAGTGGTCAGGGACCCTTTACAAGCATTTAGGAAGAATGCATTTTAACAAAATCATGCTTAAAAAGAGAAATATTTTAGTATCCCTTTCAAAATTTATTTTTGGGGAGGTGTAAAACAATGTAAATAGGAATCAGGCTGCTGAATCATAAAACCTGTTCTTTTTGGTCTGTTATACATTGACTTCCTTTGTTTGAAAAGGACAAAGGCATACTATCTTATTCTTTTTCACATATGGTTTATCTCTTTGCCCTCTAAATGACACCAGCTGGATGGTTCATGTGAGATACCCAGGAGCCCCAGGACAGAAGGAACCAAGCAGTGAATACCCAGCAGGGACATATCAAAAGCCAAGTGCTGGGTCTGTCATTCATTACCTTTGGAAATACCATGGCACAGAAGATCACTTCTAGAGCAATAGATGCATTCAGGGATTTGGTGGAACATCTGTTCCTGATACATTTCTGCATCAGAACCTGAAAAATCTGAAGTGATTCTCTGAACTGGCCAGCAGAGTCCCACCAGAAAGGCATTTGTGGGGAAATGTTCAGAGCTGTGACATTCTACCAACATGTAGAAATGTTGCTCTTTGAGATAAGGCTTTAGCTATCTCTTGCTACATCCTAACAACAGTATTTAGCAGGTAGGACTTTTTTGTTTTATTTTATTTTCAGTAATTCTACAAGTTTGTATGTCAGAATGGATGTACTGCTTGACTGACCTTCAAATACCTGGTGCAAACACATCCCATGCTGGAATTCACTCTTTGACAGCCTTTGATAATGTGCAGGACCAATCAGACCCCAAAGGCTAGGCATGCCTTAACACTAAGGGAAGGCTCAAATCAGATCAATCTCTCTTGAGGAAGTGTAAGACTCACAGAGAGCTCCACCTTCCATGGGAATATCGAGGCCTACCTGGAAACCCAGGAGTTTTAGCTGAATTTGTACTTCTTTATAACTTGCATATGATTCTGCAGAGCTTCATGTCAGAGATGGCTGAATGAGCCATGGTAACTGCAGATTTATTTCCACAGTTGTTAATTAAGTAATTGTGAAAGTTTCAGCCATTTCTATTCCAGATTCCTGTTCTACTACCTAACACCCATTATGAGAGTCTAATTAGCTAGAAAAACCTACTTACTGATAGAGTTTATGGGGAGAAAAGAGACTGTGGACACTATCTGTTCCTGTTAGACCCAACAGAATTAAGAATTTTTTTTAATGGTTTCACTTTCACTTTGGTTTGCATTTTCCTTCTTTAATACGAAATAGAACTAATGAGCTTTTAAGAAACTCTGAAACACCTAAAGGAACTATGAAAGATTTTTCAATTTGAGCAAACACTCCATAGACATAGTTCACAGTGTTTGTGGTTTCAGTCCTACTGTCATCAAAATATTGCCTATCATCCTGAAAGGTCAGCTTGAGTCGATGTATTCAGTTTCTTTAATAATTTTTTTAAATAGTGTTTTTCTACAATATTTCTCCAGTCAGATGCTTACAGTTTTCCACCAAATACTCTTAAATTGAACAAAAGCACAGATACAAGAAGTTATCTTACATTTTATTTCCCCCTTTGTACAATGTGATCTTTCAACTATAGTTTCTTCAGAACAGCTTTTCAGGTACAAAACCTCTCAAAATTTTAACTTTTAAAGAGAATGATATTGCCATCTTTTCACTGTAAACTGAGGGATTCGAAAGCAGTAGCATTGACCTTTCCAAAGGAGCTGAAAGCTGGGAGCTGAAAGCCAGAAGGAATATCCATCCATAACAGTCTAGAAGTGTCTATCTCTGTTTCCTAATGCAATGAAATTGCCTTGTGAAGCATTTGAATAGAAATACACCTTTAAGATTTGGGGGACTATCAGTAAGAAGGCAGGCATTTGGGTACTAAACAGATCTTCCTGAATTTTCTTTGTTTCCCCAGCTGTTTCAGCTGTAAATCCACC
>VWYP01015197.1:0-26245 GCA_013400435.1 Pycnonotus jocosus | reverse complement strand
ATTTACTGTGTTCATATTAGAAAGCTCCTTTGGTTTATGATAGATTTCAGGAGCTGGATAAACCAAGAGCTGTTTCCTCTGTGCCACCAAAAGACCAGGTTGCTTGTATGTGAGTGTGTGTGTGTGCACCCCTGTTCTCAAAGGGAAATCTCAATTTTTAATAATATTTACGTTGTTCAGGTCAATCTCTGCTCAGCCAAGTCAGCCAATTGTTCCAGCTACTATGGCTACACACTTCCTCCCAGGAGTCCATAACTCTAAGGGTCTTCAGGCATGTAAAATCTATTCTGTCTCCATAGTCTGAACTCTTCTTTGTATAATAGCAAAATTAAATTCTTAGTTTGATCCTTCTCACTATCCCTGCAGATATGAAAACTCAAGACACAAATCTGGCACTCTGCATCTTTCCTTTTTCTGACAGGACCAGAGCAAGACATGATTAGATCTTCTCCTGTGAGAGCTCAGATATTGCAAATAACAAGAGGACCATCCTTAATTTTCTTTTTTTCTAAACTTTTCTTGCATCTGAGAAGTCTTTCCAAAAGATTCAGAGACTCATGAAGCTACCATCAGCTTGTGCAAATTATTATAGCTCCAACCACAGCTAGAAGTGGATAAAATCTATTTCATTCTCTATTTCCGAGGCATGAATGCCAATATTAATCCATTTCTTTCCATCCACATATGTGGGGATGGGAGGGTTGTGTCCATATTCTGAGCATTGTTTTACACAACCTACTGGAAAGTAACTGACAGCACAATTTTTGTCCATGCTTTGAAACTTTGTCCTAAATGCAGAGATTTACCCAGACTGATTGCCTTCCATATCTACTTGTTATCTGTGTCAAATCTGTTTCACCTGAGAAACCTATGATTTGAAGTAAGTTCTTTACCTATTTAAATATGAGTGAAAATGAATTTTTATTTGTCCATTAGCTGAAAGTTATTTGTCTGGACATGTTCTCATCACAAATCACTTTCAAGTGTGAACATCTCAATGAAAGAAGTGAGACACAGAGTAATTAAATTAGGTGATGAATATGTGAATATGTGAATAATACAAATTATTCTTTGATTTTCAATTTATTTTATTTCAGCATTCTGTTTTGCGCTTGTACCTCACAATAAGTTTTAAATCCAGAAGAGAGAGAAAGGATGTGCAAAACAAGAGAAATGGGACTGTATTCACAGTTTTTTGGCAAAACAACATACAGTCAGAACTAGAGAGATTATTCTTGAGAAGCTGGAGCCAGGAGGTGGGAGTTGAAATTCAACTTTTTAGGCAAAACCAATATCAATTTTTTTCCATACCAAATATGCCAGATTGTTGAGATAGTTTATTGAGGGCCACCCTGAAGACCAAAATTTTCTGTCAGACTTGGAACTGTTGAGCAGCCATGGCCAGAAGATGCATTCTGGATTCAGATGCCCTGGCACATCCAGGGCCTGGCATTTCTGACATATCACCAGGCAGTTAAAACAAGTTCTCATACTCTGCCTGTATGAGAAAAGCTTATAAGAAAAGCCACAGACTGTGATGTGCTTATGCCATGTGTCCTGGAGCCTGTCAGCTCTGATGGAGACTCTTGCTTCAGCTTCTGTGCTGTGGAATGGGTGCCTTTGTGGCTCTGAAAACGTCCATGAACAGCACAAGGTCTAAAAATATCATTGTATTGTTGCTGTTATTTTGGAAAAAAAAAATTACCTACTGGTTTGAAAGGAAGAAGTATCTGCTCCCCAAAAATTAGCTTAGTTCTCACATCTTCTGCAGAGGGTAAAGAGCCTTATGAAACTTTGGGTTAGATGGGTTGGATTAGAAATTCCTCATGGGTTATGTCAGTAAAGAAAGTCTGCTGCTGCTAATGTTGAAGGGAGGAAACTGCTTATGCTGATGAATAGTTTAAACATTCTGCTCTATACCTTGTCATTACAGTAATATATTATATGGAGATAGTGCTGGAGGCAGTCACTCTAAAACACTCCAGTCAATGAAGCTGCAAAATATTTCTGCTTTGCAAGAACACCCTAAGCTTTTCTGTTTGATTGCTGCAGTCATGGAGCTAGCATAAAGCAATTGCAGCCATGTGGATGCTTTTAGTAGCTTTTAGTACCTTTTTTAAAAAAACATTTTCACAAAGGTAGTTTGTTGCTTAAGGCTTTTGCTTCAAATACATATTTTTAGCTCCAACATGCTTGTACCTGTAGGGAGCATCAACAGTTTTTATTAAGCTTTAGCAAGGCTCTTCCCCCTGGCAAGAATTTCCCCTGCCTGTTGATGATTTTATGGACAGAGGAAATGACACATTTACTGTTTGTAGCCTGTCAAAAGAAGGACAGTTGTGGCAATATCATGGTGAAATTTTGGAGATGGACTGAAAAAAAATCAAGCTGAAAATTGCTATTCATTTTTTAAGAGGAGCTCATTTAGCATGTTGAGAAGCAAAAGAGCTGATTCATTGTTTCTCAGCCCTTTTGAAGTTGTGTTGATATTTTTCATGCAAAATTAACTTTAAAGGCTACTTCCAAGATATCTGTTTGAAATCATGCCTGGCCTTACTTTTCCCCATGCCAGCTGTAGCAGATGTAAATGAAGATCTCTGCCTGGAAACATCAGGTTTCTATTGCTGTGCCAGCAGTAGAAGTCGGCTTCCATGCCCATACTGATGGAAAGTAAAACTGGAGAAGAGTTACAGCAGCACAAACCACTACATCTTCCAATTCCTTTGTAGAGGGGAATTTAGGCAGGGAAGATTTGTGGACAGGGCCTTGGGGAAGCACTACAGGATGTCTTGTTTAGATCCAGGAGGTAAAACCCCCTACTGTAATCTGTATGAAAGGCATCATAAAGGTTGCTGCACCCTCCCACTGCTGCAGGTATGTCAGCAGTCCATACAGGAATTAACTGTTTGAAAACGAATTTCAATCCACTGTTTGAAAATGAATTTTAAATGATTTTTCTTTTTTTTTAGAAAAAAAACAGATAAAGTTTATGAAACTATTTCCTTTAACATCAGTTTCCCTGAAGACATTCTGCTTTGAAATGATAAAGAAGATACTTCCAGAGCATGAGTTCTTGCCTTCACAGGCACCCTTTGGATAATCAGAGGAACACTTTAAACTCAAGAGTAATATCCATAACAACACATGGCTTGTTATATCATGCAGTTTAATCAACCATAAAGTGATTCCAATTTGAATATGTTCTATTTTAATTGAACAATTAATTGTGTTGTTATCTGTGCTTACAAGTAGAAGTCAGAATAGTCATGTTAACTTCTGTCATGCTGCTCTACAAATTTGTATATTTGAGCTATATTAAAAGATTTTGATTATTCAAAGTTGAAATAGTTGTTTAGATGTAAATACTATATCAGGGTATAGATTTTTGGGTTTAAGAGTAGAAGTAGTAGAGGAAAAGGAGTAAAAGTAGGTGAAAGTCGAAAAAAGTAAAATATTTTAAATTTTGGTCAGTTTACTCTTCAAGTACACTGAAAAATGCAACAGAAGGATTATCTAACCTTATATCCAATTCTGCTCTGAGAATGAAGCTGTACTGGACATCCTCAGGTCCCTTCCAATAGGAATTGTTCACTTTTATAGATGCCAAAATCAAATAAAAGGCCAGAAAAAATTCAGTTCTTCAGTATGATTCTGCTTTCTGTATATTAGCTATGACACAGCATGGAACTCCTCATTTTCACTACTGTTAACATAATTGCACAGTCAAATTTTTTTTCATGTTATATTTGGTACACCTAAGCAAAATACAATGTAATTTAGAATTCTTGATCTGTTACATCCCTGTACAAGGTGTTTCTTACACTGGAGGAGAGGATCAACTTCAGTAAAGGTATGTATGGAAACTCTCTGTCTTTTATTGACTTTGTTTTTCTTTTAATTTAAGAGAAACTTCGTTCATTACAATGATGTAAGATCACCCAAATTGCCAAACTACAAAGGAAAACACTTGATATTTGATAGCCCTGATTAAAATGGTAAGAATTTTCTTACACAATTAACCTCATTTTCTTACCTAGCATTCTGGAATAAATGCAAGAAAAATGTTAATGCAGACACTGTGAAATTCATTCTATTTACCAGGTGCTCTTTATTTTTTAATACTTTGTCACAAGTTGTCATATTTCCTTGATGATTATGATACAAAAAGGTATTTAAAAAAAAAAAAAACAGAGGAGAAAAAGGCGCCATTGTTCCCCTACATGCATTCTTGTAGTTTCATGAGTTGTCACAGCAGAAATGGAATCGAGTTAGCCATCTCCTCACTTGAGCCTGTTGTATGAAGATATACTTCATTACATTCTAATGAGGGAAAGAAATCATGGACTATCTTTGGAAAAAAATATTTTTAGGGCATGGAAGACAGGTGCTTTTTCAACTCTTTTTTGCCTTCAAGCAGAAGGATGGGAAGGTCAGAGCAGCTGGCACCAGACTGCAAGGGTGAGTCAGCCAACTTTGGGATTTTGGGTCAAAAATAAACGCAGAGTAGTAAAATATAGGACCATTGCATTCAGGTAACACTATCAAATAACAACCTCTACAGAAAAATCATCTGAATTTACAAAATAACATTTATTTTATATGCGTAAATCAGGGTACAGGATCAAGAGCTGGTATCTTTCTGTGCTTCCCCTGGGGTATTTTAGACCTCTACAGTTCACTGCTCCTTCCCTGCAGTGCAAAGTGAGGCTCTTGCTACGTAAACAAAAGGCTCTCCGATCAATCTTTGGAATTCCACTGGCAGAACTACTTATCCACACTACCTGTCTCTATTGTGCCTTGAGATTAACTCCACATAATTTGATATTATGCTTTTTAAATTATAATCCCTTCCAGAGGAAAATATCACATTTCTGCCATGAAAAAAAAAAGGTATTGCCTAAAGGTAGTGCATAAACAAGAGGTGGAATTAGCTATTTAAATTCTGAAAGTAATAACAATCAAAGTAAAAACAAAGATATATATCTCCAAAATGAAAGAAAAATTTCTTATCCAGCAGTACACATATGTCAGAACTATTGCCTATCCAATGCACCACACACATGCTGCATGTCCACTAGTGTGTATGTGTAGACACTGTGAAATCAGGAATTCTTCCCAAGCTTGTCAACCAACTAAAAACCTCTTTCCAGTGATGCAGCACTCGATGAAATCATTCTCCACATTGATGATTGGATGAGAGAGAAGATTTGAGCCCTGACAAATCACCCTGTGGAAGACTCAGCAATCCATTTCTTGCCATGCAGACCCAGGTGAGTGCCAGGCTGTTCCTAAAAATAAGGTGGATAAAAAGAGGCTGGATATGATAAACAGGACAAAACAGGATTTTACACTGGAGATCAGAGGCATCTACAGCACCCTCTCACATAACTGCCTTGTGATGGGGACTGTTAAATTTCTGGTTTCTCAGTCATATGCATGGAAAGTGATCACCATCCAGTTCCTGTGGTCTGTCCTTTAGAATTCAGCAGTCAGTAAGTAGGAAGAATAGATAATACAAGAAAAGGAAACATATATAAGGAGCATGGTAGAAAGGGAGCAGATTGGCAGGCTGCATGCTAAAACCTTCACATCACACTATAATATGAGCAGTTCTAGAAAAGTGTAAGGACTCTATGTGCTCAAAAGCTACAGCTCAGTTCCCTCAGCTTTAGGTCATCATATCTAGTCAATTATTAACAGCAACAGTCATACCATAAATACATACAGCTTAGCCTTCGAAATAGTTACTTTTTGTTCTTGTTCCTATTGCGAGGCTCTTGTCAAAAGACCGAAAAAGAACCTTCTGGTTTCCTAAGTTTATTCCCAGCCACAGCTCATTTATCCAGGTGCCAGCCTTTCATTTATTTTTAATGTTTTCATGATATTTGCCTGTGGACATTTTAGAGGATAGTTATGCCTCCTCTGCACCTTCTTCTGGCTAAGCCTGTCAAATCAAGCTGTTCTAACACAACAAATTCTCTCTTCTTAGTGATTATCTAAATAACACATCACCACAAGCACAGGTGATTCATGCATTTGAGGAAGAACCGTCCTTTTGCTTCAGCTGCTCTGTGCTGTTCTAGCTGCTCTTGAGATGTAGTCTCTGACTCCCTCATTAACAGCTTCGTGAAATGGTGTGGTACTGGAGGGAAGTGATACTTCTGTCCTGCCCCTGATAAAATCTTATGTTTGCCTGGAATGAGAGGTAGCCAAGGAAACAGAATGATTTCTTTTCTTTTTCTTTTTCTTTTTTTTTCCCATTCAGCGCTTTCATCAAGCCCTGAAGAAAGCTTTTCTCCAAAGGGTCCCTAGTCCATAAGGACAGCAGGGGTTTCTGCACTAGATTAATACTTTGTAATATCCTAAGCTGCTTGAGCTTTTCCTGACGCTTTAGTGAAGCAGATGAGGTAGACCAGTTTTGGTGGACTGTTTGCCCTCTATTACCATAATAATTTCACCAACAGGTGGAGGAAGTCCTTCTAGCTCCTTTCCCTTTTAGATGTGAAAGTGGTAACATCCCCAGAATGCCCCTAACCTGCTGCTTCTCACCCTAACCTGAAGTGTGTGTCTGTATCATGTTAACAAATAAGTTGTTAATATGATACAGAACAAACAGAAACTCTGTGTTCCAGCCTTTTTTTCCACCTCGGCTATGTCAATCCAGTAATGTGATTCTGGGACTACAGGTTCCTCACTCATGGGAAAGTAGCTCAGTAATTCACAGAATAATATTAATAATCACGAATCAAAATATGTGCCCATCTCTCAATACAATTAAATTGTACCTTCTCACTTCTGCACTGTCCTTTCCCTAACTCAGAATCAACCTGATTGCTGTGCATACATTTTAGGAATCCAAAATGCTTTTTACTTCCACAGCATTTTGCCTTCTGATTTGCTATAAGATGTTCCAGAAGGTAACTATTTCTGATGACTGTGAAGAATTCAACATACAACATATCTTCCTTTCCTGTAATGTGCAATAAGAATGCATTGATTTGAACCTTTTGCAAAACACAGGCCTTTTAAAAGGCATGTTGTCTGCAAATCTGGCATGCTAATTTCCCATGTGTCATTGGTTCAACATACAGATACTCAATAGTAAATAAAACCCAAGGTTTACAGAAAAGGATTTCTGAGTAAGTTTATTAGGTTAAAAACTGTTTTGTTTTGGTGTGCCACTGTTGTTGTTTTTTCTTGGTCCCACATGGAGAGCAAACATGGCCTGGAAGAGTGTTATGTCAAGTACCTCCCATCATGCATTGTCGCTGCTCAGTGAACTGGAGTCTAAAAAAAGTAATTCCTCATTTTCATCTTGACTAGGATTCCCCTTTTCTTTGCTGTGAAGCTGCACTAATCCTTCATTCAGCGCAACCCACACCCTCTGGTTCCACTCGGAGTTCTCCCTTTCTAACATCATTGTATTCTTTATCTGGGCCTTCTTCTTCCAATAGTACTCCTTGAAAGCTCTTTCACAGACAAGAAAGGACCAGCTCCATAATGGCCAAGTTGGCCCTTTTCTTTTCTCTCTCTTTTTTTTAAGCTTCCGACTGAGCTTTGCTATTTAATCTTCTTGAGGCGTTCAAGATGTCACTTGCCTCTGATGACTATAGACAAAAGGGAAATCCATCCAACTTGAATGCAGTGTATACTTGAATACATAGGGTTGCTTTGAAGAGAGTTTCTTGAAGTCTCTGTGTTTCATTGGCTGTCCTGGTGGCCTTCATGCAGGTCTTTATGTGAAATCATATGCCCTTTCACCAATCACATTTCTTGGAAAGTTACCTGAATTTATTCACCCAAAAACGTTATCAGGTGAGATATAAATCAAAAGAGAATTTTTTTTCAGTTGGATGTTTTAAATAAGCTAGTGAGAATTCCTTCCTCACCAAAAGTATAGATGAACACCTGATTCTTTGTGGATGATTTGACTTCTGAATTTGCACATATTTTACAGGTGGCAGTTTTATATTCTCCCTTCTTGCTGCTGCAAGCTGAAAAAAGGGAGAAAAAAGAGAGGGCAGGGTGTAACAACCCCTTGCTTCATGCCCTCCATTCCTTATTGGAACACTAAAAAATTAATATTTGCCTCTCTGTAACGCATTGCATCAATATTGATTTTACTCCTCCTGTATTTCAGGAGACCTGAAACATTAATACAAGGTATTTTAGTAATTATGTTATGGGCAGTACCGGTAAAATGCATTTACTTATAAATGCTCTATATTATATATTCTTTAGAGGATCCTGGTTTTCCTGAAGTGCTGAATGCCCCAAGACAAGAAAAACTTTAGCTGCTGGTTACCTATGAATATTTATACAGACTGACAACAGGCTGATGGTGTGAAGGATGTGGATGAACAGGTATTTGGCCATACAGGTTATCAGTGAGTATAGATTGCATAGTCTTTGTATAGGTTCAGTTTCATTAATTTATTTTTGTGTCTCATCTATAGGTAAAATTCTAGAAAAACAACAAAATTGGTAACATCCATTGCAGTGTGGATGGAAGTGCAAGCACTTTTATCAAATGGAAATACAGAATAGGAATTTCTGCATTAAAATATGAATCTACCAATTCCTAGCATTGGTCAGGAGAAGAAAATTCACAGTCTTTGTAGAGATATATACAACTTTTCATTTCCCATATCAATCATGAGAACAAGTTGAAGTTCAGATAATGGCCAGTTCCATTTACCCTAATTGTGAAGGACTTAGCCTGACTGTTTGCATTACAGACTGTGGCCACTGGGTTCTCAGTAGGGGTTTTCGGCCTACTCCATCCCGTAACAAACCCATGTTCATGCGTCGATTCAGATCCATCACCCTGAGATAAACTGTGAATATTGCCCTTTGTCCCGCGCTGCATTCTTTCATGCATTGTGTAGTGACTATTTAAGGATTTAAAGGCTCATTTGCACAATTCTTTTGTCAGCAGCCTGGGTGCAGAATGAAAAAGTGATGGCTTCTCTGTCTGGGTTATGCCCTGAAGCTCTTGTGAGAGGAATCTACATACATAAGTTTTTCTTACACATGCAGAATGTCAACACTAAAAAAAAAAAATGACCTGTCTGTTTCTGTAGCTTAAAAGGTTATGGGTTAATATAAGATGTGATTTGTTTTCCTCTTTTGTGGCATTAAAAAAAAAAAAATCAACACTTGAAAACAAACAGTAAAGAAGACAGAAACACTGGGTATTTAAAAATTCAGCTGATTAGGGTTGCTGGAATTTGCAAAATAAATCTCCTCCTCTGAAGGAGATTGATAACATTAATAATTTAGATGCTCTCTATTGCTTAGGGAATGTAGGAAAAGGTAATATTTCAAAAGTCCATCTCATCTTCCCATTATGCATGTCTGTTTTGTTAATACATGTTTATCCAAACAAAAAATTCCTCGAACTTACAGTAGTTTTGTATATAATGTGTGTGTGTGTGTGCATGTGTAGAAATGCATATACATTTACTTATTTATTTAAGAAAAAGATCTTGTTATACTTCCCCTCACAGCAAAGTTGGTTGGAAGGTTACAGAAAAGGTTACAATTTGGGAAAATCACCTCTTTGCACTCTAGCTGAGAACCTAGAAGGCTGTGCTTACTCCAGCTGAACAATTTACCTGCCTTATTTATTATATCAATGATTTTTATTTGACAGAGATAGATGTGTCATTATGCTAATGAAATTTACTGTAATTTCTCACAAATAAGCAGGATTTGAAAGCAGATAGCAAAGTCATATTTTAGCAAACTCCAGCTGCTTGGCTAGTACACCTGAATTGTGGAGGAATAGCATTGCCTTTTTCCATACAGCATTTTTCATTAAGGTTTATGACTCAGAGTGCTTAGGAATTGGCTGCACTTCTTTTTCAATGTTTTCCAGATAAATTGTTTTGTAATATGTCTCATATCATTTGGTCTCAATAAAATGTGTGACGCAAGTGACTCATGCAGTTGCTAAAAACCTTGAAACATGCAAGATTGTGGCCTTCAAAGTAAATCTAGTTGATATTTTTTAGGCTATTATAGCCATAACAATACGATTATAAAAAATAAATACACTTTTAGGCTGTACTATTTTTCCGTTTTCCATCTACAAGTTATTAACATAAGACTGAATACTGAATTCTGTGCAGACTGGTTTTAGTTGGACTTGATCTGATTTTAATCAAACAGTTGTTGTTTGAAAATATTTTTTCCAGTATTCCAGTTTTTATATAAGTCATCCATCCCCTCGGTTTTGCAAATATGTTGAGTTTTTATCACCAGAATATTCGCTTTTCCCAGAGTTATTAAACCATTTTCTAACCGAATGTGTGTGGTCAAAGTCTCTAAAGATGCCATAGTCATCAAATTTCTCCTTAAAGCTTCTCTTTGCTAGAGTCTAGGCACCACCTGGTAACAAATGGAGGTAAGTGATATGTTCAAAATTATGTTATTAGTGGCAACAGTTGGTTTAATCGAGCTACAACTAAGGCTTATAACCAGTGTAAGCCTTGCTAAAGTTTCTGACTGTTATGGTGGCCATGACTTCCCTTGTTTCTTTGTCCACCTTCATGATTTTGATTCATGTTTAGCCTTGTGTTACAGATTAGAGGTTGTGTAGCACAAGAGCAGACGCAGTTCTGCAGGACCTCAAGGACTAGGAATTGATGTAATGGAAAAGATGTGTAACTATCTCAACAACCAGTTTTAAATCCACTTCCAGTGAAACATCTGCCTGTTTGATCTTAACATAGACATTGTTGAGTTATTTTGGGGGTTTTTGAACCAGTAAAGACAAGAATGTAAATGCTTTGAAAACTAGGAATTAATAATTTGTAAGTATTTTTAAATGGAACACATTAAAACTACATTTTAAGTAGTTTTAATACTTAAAGTATTAAGGTAAGATTTTTTTTTCTCCTTTTATTTGTTAAGCTTTAAGTAAAACATTGAGAAATAAAAAGCTGAGAAATTTTGAACTGGATACTTCTGATAGGATTGCAGATCCTTAGGAGTCATGTAGAGCCTGGTCTGTCTATGTCTGAAGATTTGTCTGTCATCCTTAAGTGTAACATCAACTGCTGATCTCCCCTCCAGGGAATTCCATGAACTTTTGTGTTATGATACATGTCTCATTTAAACATTTGTATTACTTTTCTTTTTTTATTACATTCCTTAGCCTGAAGATATGCAAAATCATGAGAACCCCAGTATAATGTGCTCTCTGACAGACTGATGTCACTGACATGAGGTACATTTTCGTACCTTTGGTACATTTTGGTTTGGTACATTTACCTACAGTAGTATGACCACAACCTGAGAACCATCTTCCAGGGTGAAAAAAACCTGGTCAGGTGAAGGAGAACGAAGTCTAAGAATTTGTTACAATACTATCATATTGCTGATGGGAGCAGGGCACCAAGCAATGGAAAGACAAAATGTAATACAAAGAGCAGCAAAGACAGTAAAATAAACCAATTATCATAACCTTTCCATTTTCCCCTGATTTCTCCCCATTTTGGCAGCTCCCCACCAAACGTGCCATTTTTTTGATCACCAGTCAAGAGTGCATAACTGCACAGGGACTCTGGCACCACATCTGAATAAACAGCACTGTGTGTTCCTGTGCCCCCTCCCACTGTCATCTGAAATGTTCACCTGATATGGGTCCCTGTCCCTCACACAAAGTGCTCAGACCAGTCTCTCAAAAAGTTCATGCATATTGCCTGGGGATGCATGTTGCTAACAGTGCTTAGATATGGTCAGCCTGTTTTAGAGCCAGGGACTTTTCTGTATCCATGTGAATCCTTGCCGTCCATGCCCACTGGACACTCTAGTGCAAAACTGTGCCTGAGTTATTTTATCTTTCAGCTCACACACAGTCTAGGTGTCAGATTCAAGGCTGTGAATTCCCACAGCTATGAATTTTAGTAAATCCCTTTACAGCTCTTGCCCTAACTGTCTAATCCCATTGACTTTGATAGCAGTTATGCATTTAGACACTTCCACAAAGGGCTCCACAAATTAGTGGAATTTTTTAGATGTTTATGTATAAACATATATGGTTTTTAAAAACAAGGTCTGTAAACTGTAAATCTTTGGTCTATAGCTTTGGTTTAATTTGTCTTCAAAACTACAGTGTTACTGACACTGTAGAAAATATGTCAGCATAAAACATAGAGAACTACATTTATTATCCATGTTAGTTTACTTCATTATTCCTACACAGTGATGCCTTTAGTTAAAAGAACTTAACTAGAGGCATTAGTATTCATAAAAATGTATTTTGAGGGCATTATTTAATTTGTTTTATTTTTTCATGTTATCTCTTCCACCTTGCCCTTTCAAACTTTGTTTTGTTTTTACTCTCATTTTGGCACTTTTAACTGATAATATTACAATATTTGCATTTAATAATTTGCATAATATAATTGTAACAAACTTTAAAATAAATGAAAGCTTGCAGATTACAAAACTGCAGAGTTCAGCAATACTTAAGTATACACAGAGAAGAATGATGCTGATAAGGCAGTCTGCCTTGTTAATTAGTGGAGTAAAATCTGGTTCCTTAAGCCACGAAACAAAGCTAATTAAGACAGAAGAATCTGAACACAAATTGAAAGTGATCTTCTTTTTTTTTCCCCAGCTGTAAAGACTTTTTCTCTAAAAGTGGAATATATAATACAGTGTATCTTGGATTTATTCCAAGAATTGTGAGCCAGTGCAGAAGGCCACACTGGGATTAATGAATACATAAAAGAATTTGCACCAGGAGTATAGCTGGAAATAAACAGTGTAAAATGATCTAACGTTTAATTTATGTTTACAAGAGGAAGAGAAATAAATTTAAAATGGAAGATGTCTAAGTCTGTTCGGCTTGAAACTGCAACAATTTGAGAGGCAACTGAAAAACTTATATTTCATTCTCATTGCAAAACACTCTTTTGTGAGCAGAATTAAATTCTTCAGCACTGTTTTTGCATTTTAAACTTCCCTATGATATGAAGGGTATTTCTTACCTGGAGAAATGCTATTCTATGTCTCTTTTTTTGAAGCACAATAACCTGTCTTTCCTTCTTGTCTCAGTCTTAGTATGTCTCTAGTCATCTCCTGCCACTGACACCCAAACTTGAGGCCTGTTCAGTCCTCTATTATATTTTGGCATATTTTTCCTGAACTATGATATAGAAGTCTCTTTCCTACACTCCACCATGTGCCCTCTCTGTGGTCCTGGAGGCCACGTTTTCTAGGAACATTCCTTACATTGTTTTCCTAGACAATTCCTTTGTTCCTTATTGGGCACCCTTACTACCACTTGCCCACTTCTGCCCCTTATTCACTCTCATAGTCACCTACCCTCTACCATGGCATCTTTCTGTCTGTAGTCCTGGAAAAACTAGTATTTTCCTAACAAAATCTTGGGATTAGCAAACCTAACCTGTCCTGGGAACACTGCAAAACTGTGAGTCTGCTTGCCAAGGTGACACTGATCTCCAAACTTCCAGAAGGCAGAGGAAAACCAAATTCATATTCCTTTCAGCGAGGAAACACATGAATAAAATTCAGCATTTGGACCCAATTTGTTGGCTTTCAACCATCCCTGTACTAATTTATATAGATGTACCCAGAAAGTTTGAAGAATGAATGCCTTGGGCAATTTCAGTGGCGATTACTGTAAATCTTGGTTGCTACAGTTATTCTGGGAACAGACAGAAGTTGTGGCTAGCTTGGCATCACTTTGCATTACCACAGAAGTGAATTCTAAAATGAATAAAGGGAGTTAGCACAGCCACAGATAACTGACTGTGGTACAATAGCAGAATAAATAATGCTTAAGAAGAGGGTGTTCACTGGGCAGGATGCTCCTAAGACACAACAAATCTTCATCCTTAATTGTGTAGCTTGCTAAATGAGTTAACAAAGACCCAGAGTGACCTGAACTTTGGATGCATTTGCCTGCAATTCTGAGACAGCAGTTTTTCCTCTTGCATCACAGATTTACAGCAGAAAGCACAGTGTGATTTTTAACCATTGCTTCAAACTGTACAATAACAAAGCAACATGTGGGGAACCTTAATTCTTCTGTACCACTTAAACATAACTCAGAATAATAAGAAATTAAATCAAGGTTTGAATTCTCACACTTTTTCCATGGTTGTATGGCTGTACACTTTAATATCATGGGCTTTTGTCAATGTAAAATCAGCGAGTTCAAAATCTGCAACATATATATTTATCTCATTCCTGATCCTTCAGTCACAGAATCCAACTAATTATGGCAGTAATGTCAATAAATTAATTGTGGAGAAAATAAAGTTCTCCATCATCATCTTGACCCCTAAACCAACTCCTCTCCAAATTAATAGAGATTTCTTTATTTGTTGTTCCAAAAAGTTATTGTGAGAGTGCTGATATGTAGAATGAGATCTTTTAGTGGTGAACTACAGGTAGCATGACAAAAAGGAAATCTTGGAAGAAATCTTAAATGACAATGAATGTCTGAACTTGTATTCCATTTATTTGATGTTCTGTTCAGCCAAACACCACTACCATGTGTTTTCAAAAAGGAAACTCAAGAGAAAGATTAATATTATCGGTAGGAATTTTGTTTTAAATTAAAGATATACTTTTAGATATAAATGAAAACTGTGTGCCACTAATCAGAGCCTATTTGCTTCTCCTGTCTCACTATTGGCAAGTTTAAAAGCAAAATCCTGCATGTTTTCTAACAACATATCCACATCCTTGCCACTTTCCAATAATTCACATGGAATGTGCAGTTCCAACAACAAAGAGGAGCTGTCTGAAATACTTTATCTTAAAATGTTCCTGCTGTTTGAAGGATATTTTTAAACTCTTGTCCTCTCCAAAGACCTTATGGGCTTTTATTCAGACTTTCACAACATATTATTTCAAGTCACCTTTTGAAGACAGAAAAGCCACGCGTTCTTGGAAATACAGTCTAGCAAAAGAATGCCGGACTGCATTCATAAATAGCATGTAGGACAGGAGTAACCCCAGGGGCCAGTTTGCAGTGAGCTGCCTTGGATCCAGAGCAGTAGCAGTGCTGGGGCTGAACAGAGGTCTGGTCAGAGCCACTGAGTAAATCTCTGGAGAAGGCTGGCTGTGGCTGACTTGAATTTGCTGGTTTACATTCTCTGACACAATATGTGGTTTCTTCTAATAATTACATGACCAGTTCTCTTAACTATTCATCATCTTGAGAATTTGCTATTATGAGACGTTTCTAAATGAGTCTTAAACATAAACATAATACTTTGTTTATTTTCCTCTTTCATGTGTGATCCAAAAATAAACACTTGAAAGCACCCACAACTTCCCTTGTTTTAAAGGCAATTTCTTTCTAAATTGATTAAATTAGTTCCATGAAAAAAGGCACAAGATTTTAAAAAAATTGGAAAATACCACTCTAGATTACCATTTGTGTACACCTTAGGGAACTGCCATGGGCAGTGTTTACATAATTTACTTGAGCCCCAGTTGAGAAGAAACATCCTCAGCACTGAATATCATCATCTTGTTAGACCGTGCCTGAAGTTTGGAAATACTTGTAAAAATCAGTATAAAAGATAATAGGGCTAAATTAATCTTTGGCATAGATTTAAGAACATTAAATAAATGGACCCACCAGAGAAAAATAAACTTTGGATCGGATATAAATTTTGTTCAACTTTTTTGGTAGCATAAAACCACATTTCTTATCCTTAGTCACATGATAAAATAACATTATATCAAGAATAATTACCCAGCTAAGGACTGAAGTACACTGTTTAAATACTAAGAAATAATTCAGTAAATTCAAAAGCAGAATATTTAAGATTTGAAAAATAAATTATTGTTTAGTAAAATGTCATGGGAAAATGATAATAAAATGCATGAAAAAAAATAGACATGAAAAATTAAGTAATCTGCACCTATATTATTTTCCAAATACTTTTACCTAACATTTGCATCAGTGTAAAGAGTTTTGTCCACAGAGGTTTAAGCCAAAAAATGTTGACACACTAGGAGGATCTTTGCTATGACTTCTCTAATATAGAGGTGTCAACAGGGTAGTGATAGTTTATATTGTTCTTACTTTCATATTGCCTTTAATTTTGTGAGATCTGCTGAGTAAAACTGACACTGAGAGAACCTGGCAAGACAAGTCAATATGTTTCTGCTCAGAGTTCAAGCAGAACAATCAGCAAGTTCTTTCTCTCTGGCCACTTCAGGCCAGTGTGAAAGTGGAGTAGCTGTAGCACAACTGTCTCCTACACTTGGCATGTGGGAATGCAAAAAGGGATGCACTCAGATGACATGAGGAAAATGAAACACCATGGATGCACTGCAGAATAGTAGGTTTAACTTATCCAACATCAGGAGTCTTTCAAGTATGGAAGACATCTCAGAAGGAAGAAAAAGGAGCATCTTTGTGGTTGGTAGATTTCAAAGGGCACTTTATAAAATGTCTTGATGATGAAGACAGATATGGAAGTGAATGCATACTGAGGTGTGAACCCGTAGGCTTAGTCAGAGGGTACCAACATCCCCTAGCTATCCCATGGTTTCACCAGTGATCAGCTAGAAACTGCTAGACAAAAAGACAATCCAGTAGTGCCATCTGTTTTTTGAGAATCCTCTCCCCACACACCAGTCAACAAAACATATAAGTCAGAGCAACTTCTGCTCTTGTGGGCTTTCCCACATGTATTTGGATTACTGATGGAATATAAACTATTTTCTTTCTTTTCATCACTCTGTCCTGCTTCCATAAGAACAGATCATTCTCACACTCAAATTCCAGTGAAAATAAGACACCAGTTTGTAGATTTGTACAACTCAGTGGATCATTCAAGTCCTAAATTCACATGCATAATACCCAGAAACTGATACTATTCTCAAAGCTAGTAACTTTGGCACTTTTTTTTAATGTTTTCTGCTTCTCTTTACTTTGTCATCACTTAAATACTGTCATCACGTAAACACTCTTTGTCAGAGAAAGAAAAATATCCACGGAGCAGATAATATAAATATATTTGCCTATTGTACAGCAAAGCAAGAGCAATTACTTACTGTATGTGTAGTTCTCTGAAGATTTAACATTGAAGTGTTATATAAGTATTTGTGGTAAATAACCATAAAATGTTGCTGTTATTTTTTTTCATCTACCAAAGAATTTGTCTATATTGGAGACCTTCTTCCCACAACTGACTTGTTTTAGTCTCTAAATCTCTAGAGAAGAAACTTCAATTATTCACATGTGAACGAACATCCATATATAAATAGTGGTGGAGTCTTAAAACTATTCAAAATATTTAACTCATAGATAACATTTTTCATTAAACTAAGAATCCTGCAGCTGGTATGATACAAACTCCATGTCAAATGTATAGCTCTCCATTATCTACAACATAGTTTCTAGTTTTTATTTTTCTACTCTTATTTTTTTCTGTATGCTTTTCATTTTCGTGATAGCTCAAATAGTCAACATAGATCATGTATTAAATTAAATCCTTCAAGCATATTTTAATCTTGTGACATAAAAAGCCTATGGTATTTGGTATGAACTGAAAAGAGCATATGATTGTACAAAATGATTTCATATGAAGTGTATTGGGGTAATTTCCATAATTAGAAAGGGCATAAATAGATCACATGTGAAAAGACAGTTCTGAAGAGTGTGCTATAAACACCTTCTTTTCAAATAAATGCAGTTTATTCAATGAGGTTTATTCAAACAGTAGCTCTGAACAAGCTGTGTTTTGAGCAAGTTTCATGTGACAAATGACTGGTATACTGTTCTGACTTACAAATCCAGATCTATCATTTTCTAAGGACATTTCCCAGTTTGCTTTCTGTAACCCAGCCCTTCAAATTTGATGGATATTAATTGCTGTTTCTTTGAAGTGAAGGTTTGAAAAGAGCCTGTTGCTTTTTGTCAGGCCCTTTTATTTTCTCTTAAATAATGCTTATTTTATCTTTTATTCACCTTTCTCCTTAGACAACTGCAACTTGTCATTATATGTATTTGTGTTGGTTAAGTAAAGCACCTAGGACTTCGATTATTAAACAAAGCCATTTTTTACCATATAAAAGTCACAATAGCATGGAATCTTCCATTTAATATACATCATAGATAGGTGATATGTAGGTAGATAGATAAATAGATAGATAGACAGATAGAAAGACAGACATGTATCTGAAACAATCATTAGTGTGATTTCATTGTGACATGTTTAATTCACAAAGTTTCAGGAGATTTTATGTGTTACCTAAGGAATTATCCAGCCATAATGCTTTGTTACAGTCATTTTTTTTCCAAAGTAAAGAAAAACTTTTTGCATCTTTTTCTCTTCCCCTTATAAGTAGCACCAGTTAACTAAATTCAGGCGACCTTCATCGTGCATTCTGGATGAGTGCAGAAATTACTTGTTTAGGGTGCTCTGATTGTGCTGTAATGCATTCATATATTCCAGAGCTGATTTATTCAAGAACAAACTTTAGATTGTTCTGAATTTGTAGGAAGTGTCAAGTGTTTGAAAGAACTTTGTTTGTAATGTGCTTTGGTAAATGTTTCCAGTTGGTTAGGTGTACAGGCAATGTGAGTATGGTTTCATGCTTTTTCTCTTGTCCTTTAAATCCTTGATATTTCCTCTTTGAATTGCAAGCAATCTTTTTTCCAGAGAAGAGTCTCAGATGCATATAAATTATAGTGGCACTTGTTTGCCAAAGTCTTTGGGTCGCATACTCTGCATGTAAACATTCCAGCCTTCGCAGAGTTGTTCCAAAATTTCTAAGCTGCTTATTTTACCTTCAACTTTTGAATTCCACTTGCAATTATAATTCACAGTTCTTCTTAGCACACTTGATTAGAATCACAGAATAATAGAATGGTTTGGTTAGAAGGGACCTTAGAGGCCACCTAGTTCCAACCCCTCCACTATGGACAGTGGTACCAGACCAGGTTACTCAAAGCCACATCCAACTCGGCCATGAATATTTCCAGGGATGGAGTGTCCAGGACTCTTATGGGAATTATGTTCTGATGTCCCACCAGTCTCACAGTAGATAATATCCTCCATACATATGATCTCAACTTCTTTCACTTTAAAGCCATTTTTGCTGTTAGCTCACTACCCAGGAGAGAGAGGCAATACCAGCATTCCATAGAGGGCTCACAAGAATAACTTCATTACATGTGAAGTACTGATACACCTATTTTAAGTACTTATTTCAGATGTTTTTGACTTCACAGCATTTTGGATGCTTTACAGAGACACATTGTGGTCGAAACACAAGGATTGGAGGGTCATTTAGAGATAAAATGCATAGTATGAGAAAAATATTACCCTAATGCAGCAACAGTTAACACTACTCCCAAGACATATTTGTCTAAGTGGTTCTTTAACACTAGTAGAGCTTCTGACAAATTCTGTTTCAGTGCTTAAAAATCCCTCCCTAAAAAAAAACCTCTTTCCAAGCTGTTTACATCAGATGTAATGAACAATATCCAACCTTTTTCTACTTAAATATCTTTAACTTATAAAATTTTTTCAATCTTCATTTCTTTATACTAAATAATTCTGGGTTTTTTCAGACTTTCCTCATAGGTGATGTTTTTGCAAACCACTTTTCTCTTCTGAATTCTTCAGCTTGTCCACAACCCCCTTGAAAAGCACTTGAGATTAGGTATAGACTACACATCAGGCAGGAACTCTGTCCTGTGAGGGTGGTGAGGTACTGGAACAGGTTGCCTGGAGAAGCTGCAGGTGTCCCATTCCTGGAAGTGTTCTAGAGCAGGTTAGATGGGGCTCTGATCAACCTGATCTAGTGAGAGCTGGCCCTGTCCACGGCAGGAGGGCTGGAACAGGATGCTCTTTAAGGTCCCTTCCAACCAAGCGTTTCTGTGACTCTGATGCCATGACTCATGTCTGATGAGCTGGAGCTGTAGATCTGAAATGTCCTGTGGATGGAGAAGTTCAGCAGCAAAGCAGAGCAGTGAGAATACTGAGCTAATTCTGCTGTTATACCCCACTGCTTTTCCAAAGTGCACCCAGCATCATCCCACAGAGTATCCCATTGTCAGGAGAGTTGACAACCCTCTATTAAGAGGCCAGAGAGAAGAAATTCATCTCATTTGTGTGGATGGAGAAAGGAACTGAACACAAATCTCCCATACCCAGTGTCTGTGTCCTGACAGTCAGTTACAGACTAAAGATAGAAATTCCCCTGTTTTGTGCAGTCTGGCCCAGATGACAGGCTCTATGCTCAACCTCAGCATCCTCAGCATCCTCAGTGTTCTCACCAGAGCAGGACCAACCAGCATTAACAGAAACAACTTACACGTCAGACAGACAGAGGATTACCTTACCTGTGAATTCTGACAAGCTTTAAGTTCAACCATGACACAAAACTGCTAAAAAATCTTTCAAACAGATGGAAATAGAGGTGCAAGTGCCTAGGAACTGCAAATCACTAAAACTCAGACTCTGTGCAGGTTAGATAGCACAATGCCATATTGATATAGCTGTATTTACCATTGTATAAACTGGTATATTATAGGCATTAAAATAATAAATTCATTAACTTAACTCTGAGAGTCAGATCTATCCAATTCAAGTCTATTTTATGTAAAGAAAAAAAATGAAAATATCTGCAGAAGATGGAGAGTGGGAAGCTCATGGATTAAATAGAGTAAAGAGTTTCACAAGGCAATCCACAAATGCAGCACCCTTCAATGAGTGTTGATGGCTAAAATAAAATAATTTTCATTATGAAATTGCTGGATAACTTCATTATAAACTTCATTTACAATTTATGTTCATATTACAAATTTAGGTCAAGTTATAGATGCTGTTAAAATCAAAGAGCAGATCAGCCAACATCAAATTATGGTGGTTCCAGGGCATAGCTTTCCTATAATGTTTACCTAACCTGGCTGAGGTGAACAGGTGACTCTGTCAGATCCTGGAAGGTCTTTTATTATGTTATAGGCTTGTATAAAAACTACCCATGAGGAAATTAATTCTGCATTTGATACAAAAGCCCAGACTGTAGGCTTTGGAGCATCACAAGAGTTATGGGCTACAGTACAGGCAATTCTATTCAGAGACAGATTTTTCCAACCTCCTGGTTTATTTAGGACCACATTCCAGGATTCATTCACCTGACAAAACACAACAGGGAATTAACTAATTCTTCATGTAAATCTAATTTTTTCAACAGCCAAGGTCAATTTGGATCAAATATTTGACAATGCTGACAGTCTCAACACACTTTCTAAGCGAGCAATACCAGAGGCCCATTTCAGGCTGCACAAGGGACAAAGGCAGTGCCTATTGGAGTTTGATTTTGAAAATATTTTAAAGTTTTTCTAAAATAGGTTGCTTTTTGACAAATTATTTAGTTTGGTGTTTTTGCAACAAACCCCAATGTCTCTTAAACTCTTAGGGTAAAACCAGGGTTAAACCATTTTATCTATAACCCTCAATCTGGTATTTCACCACTGACAGTGCTCAGCAGTGTGGCACTGGGAACTGCTGGATTATCAAGAAGGTTCCTCATCATTAAACTGCAGAGGTTGCTCTTGAATGACTCCCTTCACACCTACTTTCCCCTGGTAGCTGGAAGAAATGCTCTGATAGGAACAATTTAGGCAAAGGATGGGTTTTAAAGGGTCATTAATGGGAAACAGTGATTTTCAACTTAATGTTATTAAAATAACATAGATTATTACTTATCATGGAGTCATAAGCTTTACTCAAAAGAGACTTGATTGGTTCAAAACAAGAACTACAAGATTACCAAGGAATTTATAATGACAGGATGTTATCTGGTATTACAAAGGGACCACAGACCTCAGTACCAAGGCCTTGGGGAGGTTTCATTTTCAGTCTGCTCATTCTCAAAAGAGAATCACTCTGCTAATATTGCTGAGCTTCTCTGGCAAATGTGTTCAACAAATAAATAATTTACATTATAAAGGCATAGGACAATAGATGCACAAAAGCCATGAAAGGTGATGTTTTAATACAGTCTTTCAATTTAAAAAATGGAGACAATGAGAATGGCAGTTTTTCTCACTCAAAGCCTGTGTTAAACACCCCAAACTACCTGTGACAGCAAAAGTGTTCTAGAATACAATGACCCTGTGAACTGTGCATTAGGAAAAGATGTATTTGGAATAAAGTTATAAGGGACATTTCTGCTAGCTGCCAACCAAGACAGAATTCACCCTGGCTGTCCTGGTTTGCTCATCTATGAGCCAATATGAAACCAAATGCTCAGTGAGGTGGATGATTAATTTGTCCTCTAATTCACAGTCACTGCATGATACTATTTTGTATATACTATTTCAGGGAAGAAAGGAGGGATGTCATTGAAGTTATGAAGTTCTTGACTGCATAAATTCATCCATCCCCTCTTTCATCATCTGCACTATGTGTCGCTTTCTTGCAAGACAGATGCTTCATAAATATCTAGATCCAGACAAATCTTTGCACAAGTGTACCCTGGCCTTTCTTATGAACATGTAAAAACAGGGTCTTGCTGAGGCGTGTTTAGAACGAGATTTTGTAGTGATTTAGTCTCTCTAGAATTAGAAGCATTACTATATGTCACCACTGCAATACCAATACTAACTGAGAGTTATTCTTAACTTCCAAACCTGAACTAGGCAAATTTTACATCCCCTTGTATAACACACCCTGGTTTTCAATGTACCAGATTACCACTTTCAAAGCCTTTCAAAACTCTTAGCCAGCATGTTCATTGCTTTTTTCCTCTATCAGATCACACATCATCCACTACTTCCTCCTTCCTCCTGTGGATGTCAGCCAGAATTGCCTGTCAGATTTGTTCTCCAATAAACCTCACACTTTTGTGTCTGTCTGTTCATGGAATAGCTCGCTTAAAGAAAACAATAAAATAATAGCATCTTTTTATAACATCTCTTTATAACATCATATTTCTTCAATAGTGTAGTAGCTAGAGTTACTGCACAGGGTGGGGAAACATGCTTTTTTGAGAATTTTTTTTGTCAGAAAATCATATTTTGTATTTCAAGAGGCAAGTCCAAAGAGCAAAATAGAACCAGATTACCTTCTCCCTATCTTTTAGTCTATAACTTTTTAAATACTCTTTGATTTTCCAGCTCCAGGAGGAAAGATGGAATGGAGCAGGAGTATGTCCTTGCTCAGGACATTGAAAAGCATTTGGTAAGGACAGTCTTTTGAATGATGACACCAGAGCTTCCAAATCTGAAGACAGCAAAAGTCCCTACAGTCACATTTTCTAGGAATATGTTGTAATCAGCAGGCTATTGCAAAATACAGATAATGGCATGACCTTTCTGTAGCTTACTGGGCAGGTAAAACAGTGGATTCTTTTGACAAAACCAGGGATTGGCAAATGCTGGAAGGAGAGAAGCCTGTCACCAAGAGCAGGCTGACTCAGTGGGAGTTGTTCTGTGAGTGTGTCCATGATTATAAATTATAACAAATTTAAACAACCAAGATAAGCTACTGAGCAACCTACCAGGGGAAACCTTCAGTGTGTTGAGTGTCTGCAGGGTGGATGTCTGCATTTGTGCTAGTCACCAGGCCTTTCTCTAAGAAAAGATTGATCTAATCTAGTTTACACATCTATTCTAGATAATGGATAGCGACTTACAAACGTCTGTTTCTCTCAGTTTATAAAAAAAGTATTAGAAAATAAAGTGAGATTTAAATATCTACCTGAAGTCAAATTAATAAATAATTTTGGAATAACAGAGAATATGTTTTACCACTGTCTAAAATTTTCTAGGATTTTATTAACTCCAGTTAGGAGCTGTCACTCTGATGCAGAAAGTGCCAAAGCACTATCATGCAGTAGATGCTTGATGGCCCATTTTGACCTCATCATTAATGAATTTACAAGTCAATAATTAAAAAAAAAAAATTAATTCAGACAATTGGTATAGCAGCACAATACCAAGTGTCAAACAGAAAAAGTTTAGATGTTGATGCCAGAATGATGGCTGTTGGTAGCACACTGTAGTAATCAGTGTGGTTTTACTATGTACTACATCTTTCAGATAGTTAGGCAGATGACTTTTTTTTCCAATGCCTTAATTTTGTTGCCCTTCTCCAAGTTAACATTTACAAATAATTAACAGTAGTAATAATAACAGTAACAACAACAACAATAATAATAATGATAATAATATCATCAGTTCTCTTTCTCCATACCTTGTTGCCATTAAAAGTAGATGCACCTACAAAACGTTTATAATCATTGTTACTGTTAATAATATCAACCCAATTTTGTAGTAATTCTTAGACTCAAAGGGGTGGAGCTGTTTGTTTGCTTTTATCATTGCAGGAACGAGAGGTGAAAAATTAAGAGTCTCTTTCTATATAAAAAATTAGAAGTCAGTTTAGCACTGAACATTGAGGTATATTTGTGCTTCTGCAAGACAGCTATGAGAGTTCCATTTATCATTGTCTAGAAACTGCTGTTAAGTTCCACACATGGGAACTGCAGCAAAACACCTGGTCTGCTTGAGGAAATGTCTGCTAAAATTTTTCAGGAGTGAGATCTATCATCCTTATTTACAATTAGGACGTGGTTGTTTTTTCCTTCTTTGCAAGCTTTTCAGCAACACTGGAGCATGTGGAAGCATATGAACAGTTTAAAACATATTCATAGAAATACAACCTCATCACAGTATGTATGATAATGCAGCTTGGAAGGGACCTCAGAGGTCTTTATTCCAACCCTCTGCTCAAAGCAGGGTCAGCAATGAGGTCAGACCAGGTTGGTTAGACTTTAATTTATTTATTGGGTTCGTTATTAGGTTTCCTGGCTTGAGGAAGAATTCTTGAGAAATAAGGGCTTTTTTCACGTGTCTTTTTTAACTTTTATCCCCAGTGTTTCTGTCAGCTGCTGAGGTGTACTGAAATTTCTCCCTTGCCTGCAGGCATAGTAATAACTTCAGCAGTGAATTATTGAAAATATTTTCTGTTTCTATTACATTCACTGTTTATTATATCAGAGTCTGTTAGTATTATTACTAAGAATAATAACAATAATAACAATACTGAGAAACAATATATAAAATATTAATAAAAATATTAGAAGAACAAGAGGGTGTACTTATTTCTTGTGGTATTTTTACAGGATTCTAAATGCAGCCCATGAAACTTGGGTGGTAATTTTTTGTTCCAATTTGTAAACATCCAGTTGAAATGAAAAATAAAAAAAAAAGAAAAAAGAAAAAAGAAAAAAGGTAGAAACCACTAACAATAATCCTATGTTGAAAATATTGCTTAGAATATACACTTAAAAGAGTATCATACCTGTAATGATAAAAGTGGCACTTGTAATCCTTGTTAAAATAGTTCTTGCATCCCATAGGGTTATCTTGAGAGAAAGGATCATATTAGGCACACTGTGTCTTCATGTTAGTAGAAACAGATTTTTATAACTGCACAAAGGAACTAGTGCTACTTAGTCTTCTTAAATAATTATAATTAATTTTCAGGTAAAGGGACATTATTTTGCCCAAAACTTCCTCTCTTTTTTTTAGCTTAACATAAGGCTACATGCCTTGATTAAGAGTGCTGGATATAGCTGAAGTGTATTTATGGCATCTAATATAGAAAGACTCTTCTATTTGCATATTTATTTGCACATTTCATGAATTAAACATTGAGCAATACAAACCCCCATTTTACTATATTCTTATAGTTCATCACAAAGAAGCTAAGAATTACAGTGTATTGTGCATCATTACAGTGATCTTGGAAGGGAAAAGAGAAGTGTGATCTTGACCTTTTCATATTCCTTGAAACCATAGGTAAATCAAACTCCTAAATAGCTGTCAAACCAATTTTTCCATTTCCATTAATTTTTCCTCAGAAGTGTGTTTTATATCATGTATTAGGTTAAAACCCACCAGAAAAAATAGTGTTCTGGTGTAGCTGCAAGTAAATGCTGGTTTTATTCATCACAGACTATTGAAATTGAGATTCTCTGGTGTAACTTCATAAAATATGAGAGATTTTTGATAAAAACAAGGTCAAGGACACCTTTTTCTTTGAAAAAGCCCTTATTAGGATCAGCTATTGGAAGGAAGTTCAAGGGGGCTGTACACACCGCCACTGCTCCTGGTGGACACCACAAAGGAAGAGATGCAAGCCGAGTGAGCTGTTTAGCGGGGATTTCTTCCTCATAGAAGTCTCCAGGAATTCCACGTGCCTGCTGGAGTTTGGGGGGG